>JAQISU010000051.1:12437500-13005000 GCA_029339505.1 Unio delphinus | reverse complement strand
ACATTATATGTATTGCACACGATTTGTTCAAATATTCTGTCCATGAAAAGAACATCATTATGTACATTATATGTATTGCACACAATTTGTTCAAATATTCTGTCCATGAAAAGAACATCATTATGTACATTATATGTATTGCACACGATTTGTTTAAATATTCTGTCCATGAAAAGAACATCATTATGTACATTATATGTATTGCACACGATTTGTTAAAATAATGCTGTCCATGAAAAGAACATCATTATGTACATTATATGTATTGCACACGATTTGTTCAAATATTCTGTCCATGAAAAGAACATCATTATGTACATTATATGTTTTACACACGATTTGTTCAAATATTCTGTCCATGAAAAGAACATCATTATGTACATTATATGTATTGCACACGATTTGTTCAAATATTCTGTCCATGAAAAGAACATCATTATGTACATTATATGTATTGCACACGATTTGTTAAAATAATGCTGTCCATGAAAAGAACATCATTATGTACATTATATGTATTGCACACGATTTGTTAAAATAATGCTGTCCATGAAAAGAACATCATTATGTACATTATATGTATTGCACACGATTTGTTAAAATAATGCTGTCCATGAAAAGAACATCATTATGTACATTATATGTATTGCACACGATTTGTTAAAATATTCTGTCAATGAAAAGAACATCATTATGTACATTATATGTATTGCACACGATTTGTTTAAATATTCTGTCCATGAAAAGAACATCATTATGTACATTATATGTATTGCACACGATTTGTTTAAATATTCTGTCCATGAAAAGAACATCATTATGTACATTATATGTATTGCACACGATTTGTTTAAATATTCTGTCCATGAAAAGAACATCATTATGTACATTATATGTATTGCACACGATTTGTTTAAATATTCTGTCAATGAAAAGAACATCATTATGTACATTATATGTATTGCACACGATTTGTTTAAATATTCTGTCCATGAAAAGAACATCATTATGTACATTATATGTATGCATGATCTACTACTGTTCAGTCTTATCATGGAATTTGATAGTTGTAGATTAAACAACACTTGGCTTTACAATAATACAACATCAGTGAAATGTTAATGACATCATCACTGTAACAAAATATATCAATGAAATCAAGAACCTCGCAATAACAAAATATGTCAATGAAATCAAGAAACTCGCTATAACAAAACATGTCAATGAAATCAAGAAACTCACTATAACAAAATGTGTCAATGATATCAAGATACTCACAACAACAAAATATGTCAAATATATCAAGATACTCACTATAACAAAGTATATCAATGAAAGCAAGATACTCATTAAAACAAAATAGGTCAATGATATCAAGATACTCACAATAACAAAATATGTCGATCAAATCGATATCCTCCCAATAACAAAATATGTAAAAGATGTCATGATATCCACTATAACAAAATATGTCAAATATATCCAGAAACTGATTATAACAAAAATATGTCAATGAAATCAAGAAACTCACTATAACAAAATATGTCAATGTAATCAAGAAACTCGCTATAACAAAATATGTCAATGAAATGAAGAAACTCACTATAACAAAATATGTCAATGATATCAAGATACTCACAATAACAAAATATGTCAACGAAATCAAGATACTATCACAAAATATGTCAATGAAATCAATATATTCACTTTAACAAAATATGTCAATGAAAGCAAGATACTCACAATAACAAAATATGTCAATGAAATCAAGATACTCACAATAACAAAATATGTCAACGAAATCAAGATACTATCACAAAATATGTCAATGAAATCAATATATTCACTTTAACAAAATATGTCAATGAAAGCAAGATACTCACAATAACAAAATATGTCAATGAAATCAAGATACTCACAATAACAAAATATGTCAACGAAATCAAGATACTATCACAAAATATGTCAATGAAAGCAAGATACTCACAATAACAAAATATGTCAATGAAAGCAAGATACTCATTATAACAAAATATGTCAATGATATCAAGATACTCACAATTACAAAATATGTCAATGAAATCAATATATTCACTTTAACAAAATATGTCAATGAAAGCAAGATACTCAATATAACAAAATATGTCAATGAAAGCAATATACTCATTCTAACAAAATATGTCAATGATATCAAGATACTCACTATAACAAAATATTTCAATGAAATCAAGAGACTATAACAAAATGTCAATGAAATCAAGATATTCACTATAACAAAATATGTAAAATATATCAAGAAACTAAATATAACAAAATATGTCAATGAAATCAAGAAACGCACTATAACAAAATATGTCAATGAAATCAAGAAACTCGCTATAACAAAATGTGTCAGTGAAATCAAGATACTCACTATAACAAAATATGTTAATGAAATCAATATACTCACTATAACAAAATATTTCAATGAAATGAAGAAACTCATAATAACAACATATGTTAATGATATTAAGATACTCAATTAGACAAAATATCTAAATGATATCAAGATATGTAATAAAACAAAACATGTCAATGTTATCACTATACTCAAATTATACCAAATTATCTTAAGTTAATCAAGATACTCACTATAACAAAATATGCAAATGAAATCAATATACTCACTATAACAAAATGTGTTGGAATAGGATCAAGTTCACACGACTTCGATGCACTCTTTATCACAATGTTCCATACTAAATCCATAGAGACAGATTCAAATGCTCCTAAAGGTTGTCGCTGAAATTATGTATCGTAACTGTATGGTTACAACGAGTCAATTGCAATTGTATTGTCAAGAATATCTCTAATTGTTTGTACTTTGTGACGGAAGAAAATTGCGAATAAGGCTGGAAGTCTACTGAAGAGAAGGTATATGGAAGTGGTGTACATTTGTTCATTGAAATTAATTTGCTAGTTATCTCGAAGAGCACTTTGCAGCTGTAACTAACTCTTCGTGATCTTAGTCCTGTAGTGGGATAATTTGGTTAAATGGATTATGCTTGTGACGTTTTTCATAGCGGCTTCATTGATTTGTTTATGAATAGTGATTCTTGTGAAAAGCCAAAGCCTCTCTGCTTTACGGAGTTGTCTTTTAACAGTGCGAAGCTGGTCCCTAACACTGATATACCACGGAGAACACTTCTTTTTAATTGATATTCTGCACTTAGCGGATGAGGAAGGTTTTTCTAACAATGAGCGCAGGCAGTTATCGAGTTTTTCTGCTGTAGGAGGTAAGAAAATTGTTAGACTTTGATGGATGTCATGCATTAGTTTGGTTCTTTTTATCATACGTAGGTTTCTCTTAGTAGCAAATAAAGGTGAGTGTTAGGGACTAATACGTTGAAATAGCATATAATGCAGAGGTGATCTGATACAAGTTTGTGTGATACATGAGTGGATTAGAGAATATTATCATCCGGTCTACGAGGAATCCAGTAAAAAATGTGACCAAGTTTATGGGTGGGCTGGTTAACTGACTCTTTAAGGTTGAAAACATAAATGGAATCTAGGAGTTTTGACGTGTATGGTTTTCCAGGACAGTCAAAATGTCAGTGATATCAATATACTCACTATAACAAAATATGTCAATGATATCAGGATAATCACATTAGTAAAATATGTCAATGAAACCAATATACTCGCTATAACAAAATATGTTGGAATTGGATCAAGTTCACATGACTTCGATGCACTCTTCGTCACAATGTTCCATACTAAATCCATAGAGACAGATTCAAATGCTCCTAACGGTTGCCGCTGAAGTTCTGTATCGTAACTGTATGGTTACTACAAGTCAATTGCAATTGTGGTGTCAAGAATATCCCTAATGGTTTGTACTTTGTGACGGAAGAAAATTGCAAATAGATCTGGAAGGTCTACTGAAGAGAAGGTACATGGAAATGGTGTACATTTGTTCACTGACATTAGTTTGTTAGTTATCTCGAAGAGCACTTTGCAGCTGTAACTAACTCTTCGTGATCTTAGTACTGTAGTGGGATAATTTGGTTAAATGGATTATGTTTGTGACGTTCTTCTTAGCGGCTTCATTGATTTGTTTATGAATAGTGATTCTTGTGAAAAGCCAAAGCCTCTCTGCTTTACGGAGTTGTCTTTTAACAGTGCGAAGCTGGTCCCTAACACTGATATACCACGGAGAACACTTCTTTTTAATTGATATTCTGCACTTGGCGGATGGGAAAGGTTTTTCAAGCATTGAGCGAAGGCAGCTATCGAGTTGTTCTGCTGTAGGAGGTAAGAAAGTTGTTAGGCTTTGATTGATGTCATGCATGTGTTTGGTTCTTTTTATCATACGTAGGTTTCTCTTAGTAGCAGATAAAGGTGAGTGTAGAGACTAAAACGTCGAAATAGCATATAATGCAGAGGTGATCTGATATAAATTCGTGTGATACAAGGGTGGATTAGAGAATATTGTCATCTAGTCTACGAAGAATCCAGTCGAAAATGTGACCAAGTTTATAGGTGGATTGGTTAACTGACAGTTTAAGGTTGAAAACATAAATGGAATCTAGGAGTTTTGACGTATATGGTTTTCCAGGACAGTCAAAGTGTCAATGATATCAATATACTCACTATAACAAAATATGTCAATGATATCAAGATACTCACAATAACAAAATTTGTCAGTGAAATAAAATATACTACTATAACAAAATATGTCAATGTTAAAAGATACTCACAATAGCAAAATATATCAAAGATATAAAGATACTCACTAAAACAAAATATGTTGGAATTTGATCAAGTTCACATGACTTCGATGGACTCTTCATCACAATGTTCCATACTAAATCCATAGAGACAGGTTAAAATGCTCCTAATGGTATCCACACACGGGAGGAGGGGGGGGGGCAACTCACAAATATACTATACACACAAAAGCAAAAAGGAAGCTGAAACACACAATAAATATCCTTTCCACACAGACGGGCAGCTAACAAACCACACCTATATCTGCGATCCACACAGAAGAGAAGCTAAAAACAAAGCACATTATATATTATCCACATAGTGTAGGGACAATTCCCTTTTTGTTAAGCTAAAACACGCACAAATGCATACGTACGCTTTCACACAAGTGTTACTTCATTGGGTGACAGTAAGTCTTAAGACTAGTGTTAAAAATCGTAATAGGGGCAAAAGGTCGGGAGTGGAATAGGTTGGACTTGTTACCCCATTACTCTACTTTTCTGTGCATCCTGCCATGAGGGTTTTGAATGTTCTTATTCTAGGTACTATTGTGAAGTTACATGGATTTTTGCAAGTCGGATATTTTATTTTTCTATTTGTTTTTATGAGTCTTTTGTGTAGGTGTAAATCTGTAGTCCACCACACCTGTCCCACAATTCCTGCCATTATGCATCAACTTGTTTTTCGCAGGAGTCATTTATTTATGTGACACTGTAGAAAATGTTTTTAACTTGGGTTCGTTGCAAACTTCACAAATTCTGGGTTAGATGGCCGATGTTTTGTTAAAACCGAGTAATTCTTTTAGGCATTTTGTAATATAAGCATGACTGACTTACCTTCGAAACTGAGGAGCTGTTCAACGCGCAAAACGTCGCACTTCTGAAAATGAAGATTCTACAACCGAGGTGCTCCAGTAAGTATCGGCAATTACACTTAAAAACAAATATTAACACAACACTTTGAAAGAACTGTGCTTACTTTAAACTTAAATCCAAAAGATGTTTTAGATTGACTTCAGTAAGTCATGAAAATTAATAAAGTAATGGGGCCACGTATTTGGAACTAATTTTTTTTATCTTAACACACAGACATGACTCAGAGTTGGGCGTCGTCGGAATAATTTCCAAAATTGAATCGTAGATCAAGAGATAGCAATGTCGCTTATTTAACGATATGGCGCAAAGTAAGGTTCATTGAGATTGATTTTGGCCTCTTCTTCCGCCTTTTTGTTTGCCGGAATTAGGATGTCGGAAGGAATGAGTGGTTTCATGATTTACCAGCTTGTTACACAATCTAGATTGGTATCACATGACTGTTTGGAACCAATAAGCTGGCAGAAAACGCAGTTCATTCATTACAATTTTGATTGTTATGTGATATATAAAATATAACAGTGATATCGAAAGTTGTTGTTCTTGTGAATCATTTGCAATTCTAAAGTAAATAAATGGCTCGTATAAATTTTATAATCTGCTATTCGGTTACGTGACCAAAATTTTTGAGAAAAATTATGAGGTAATCATAAAGCTATGGTATGGTATGATTTTATATCGATCTCGTTTTCATAATGAAGTTGTTGTTTGGTCTGAGAACAACACAACGTAAGTATTGTGTACACTAAATGATGAAATTGTATATTAATGTTAGGAAACTATCTTTTTCTTTCTTGCAGTAGTATGATGGAACATATGAGTTTCCCTTGCCGTGTAAACTACATTTTCGAACGAGGAATGGAGCTCTTTGGGTTATCTCTGAATTTTGTGTCTGTAAAGAGCCAGATCACATACCAATAGTATATACTATTCTCTTTCAACGAGACTGCTCCGTGAGAGCTTCGCCATTTGAGGGTCTGGAAAAATACGTTTAATTATTCTATGTTTCCGTTAGAAGGCACTTTTGCAAAACTTTGTAGAAGTAAAAC
Organism: Unio delphinus; assembly: GCA_029339505.1. Classification (NCBI taxonomy): domain Eukaryota; kingdom Metazoa; phylum Mollusca; class Bivalvia; order Unionida; family Unionidae; genus Unio; species Unio delphinus. Next base: position 12,998,327 of record JAQISU010000051.1, on the reverse strand, counting down.
GTATAATGCATCTCCCCTTTCTGACAATTGTTCGCTATGTGTTTTCCGTAATAATTCAAACGCAAACATATAAGGACAACTTAAAATGAAATAAATGAACACCACAATTGATGCAGGAGGCATCTTTCAACCAGAAAATATAAACGTTCACAAATATATTGTGACCTTATCATCACATTTATGTAAATCATTACCTCATATCAACATGTAAGATATGGCTTTATGGAGATTCAGACGCTCTTCTATAGCCTATACCTGTATGAGTATCTGACATGTACAAGTCAAACTGACAACGATTCTGACGCCATTCTAGAGTCTTTACCAGAAATACGTTTTTGACATGTTAAAGATGGACTTATGAAGATTTAGACGTCCTTCTAGAGTGTATACCTGTAATACGAATTAGACATGGAAAAGATAGATATACGAATCAAACCATTGAACAGAAGAAATGGTATAGAATCTATACACATAAGATGTATTTCAAATGCGCAATACAGACTTACAACGATTCAGTCGCCCTTCTCGGGAGTATACCTGGTCAACACAGCTTAACGTGATATGAGCGTTGAACAAAGTAGGCATCGAATATTTTGTGTATAACTTGCTTGATGGCGATGATGATGATGATGATACACAATAAATTACAATATCTGATTAGTCATGTTTTGTTTTCTCATCTAATGTCTAATAATCATTTCGTATTTCTGTTTTAAAATAATGGACAAGCGGTGAAATTAACATATGAAGTTCAAGAATGAACTAATGAGGATACATCAAACGTTGGATAATTCAGTTCGCATAGAGCCTGGCTTTTTAGGAACAAACTGATCCGTCTCTCCATTTCATTTTTTTTTAAAGTCTTCATTCAGTCTGCAACCCTTCCCCAGTCGCTACAACAGTGATGTACCTTCAAGTGTTTCCTCCTATATTTGCTTTATTACTTGTAGAATTTAAAGATGTCCATTTCTCTTGATTGCATTTTTTTAAAAATTATTATACTGCAACTGAATGATTCTTTAAATAATTAAATATAACTTTTAAAAACTAAGTATTTTCAAGAGCAAATAACTCTCTCTCTCTCTCTCTCTCTCTCTCTCTCTCTCTCTCTCTCTCTCTCTCTCTCTGCAAAAACCAAACAAGGTTCAATGAGTATTTTACTAATTCCAATGAATATTTTCAAGAAATAAATTCTTTCGGATTATATCTATTTCAACAACACAACTGCAAAATGTGATCAAAAATAAATTCCCACAGACTGATCTAAAACAGGTATGAGCTAATTGTTTATCAAATCCCTATTGATACAAATTTTCACTTGTCATATACTAAAATATGAGGTAAAGCAATCCAACAGAAATTGACAGCCTGATTGTTGATAAATCTGTCCCTCACTGTCGGCCTTCCTGTATCCATCATGGCGGCACTCTACAGTTTAGTATTTTGCACAGGGGTTAGAATTTTAAAGAAATTTGTTTTTACCTGGGTGTTCTCACTGGTTATGCTGGTTGTTTAAAAAAGACATTGTCTGTCTTAGGTTATGTTCAAAGAACCATTAGGTCCCTTTAATTTGGTGTATGATTGATAGCTTTATAAAGGTTATATAGTATGCAGTTTGACCTGACTCCAGATGTGCACTTTTAAAAAACTGCTAGCCCCGCTTGGTCTCACTTCCTGTAATTCACAAGTAAATTGCAAAAAAAAGAGCAGATAACATTTTATACATTTTATATATGTACTAATTCATCCATTGCACTTTCAGAAGGTGACATTGCCTAGTTGGGCAAAAATAATCTTCCTATTTTAATATATGCTAAATGTAGTGTACTTTAGACTAATTCAGATTGATTTTCTTTTAACAAGGAAGCAGTCATTTTAGTTAGCAGTGTGCTTAGATCATGTACAATTTTCAAAAGTACAATATCAAAGGAAATGTCAGCCATATTACCGGTACGTCAAATTAGCATATAGGTAGGCCAACGATGGCTCACTGTGCATGTTCCAAAAGCAAACAACTTCACCTTACATACGTCACTCTCTTGAAAGTACATGCTAACTGGTGCCCCCCCTCCCCCGTAAATTAGGCCACACTTTATTCTTTCCGATATCAACTGTGCAAGTAGGACACACTTTTGGCCTTCCAGTATCCGCCATGTAAGTAGGCCACTCTTTTGGTAATATTCTATAAACAAGTCAATCGAAGGAAGGTAAATTTATGCTGCTTTATAAGTCTTTTTTGGAAGAAATATTAACTTGTCTTCAAATTTCATATATCTACATGTGTGCAGTTAAACATACCTTTTCCATGATATGTCATAAAGCTTTTCTATATTAGGTACCGAATACAACTCGATGATATTTAATAAAGCCTTTCTAAGTGATAGGTACCGAATACAACTCGATGATATTTAATAAAGCCTTTCTAAGTGATAGATATCGAATACAACTCGATGATATTTAATAAAGCCTTTCTAAGTGATAGGTACCGAATACAACTCGATAATATTTAATAAAGCCTTTCTATGTGATAGGTATCGAATACAAATCGATGATATTTAATAAAGCCTTTCTAAGTGATAGGTATCGAATACAAATCGATGATATTTAATAAAGCCTTTCTATGTGATAGGTATCGAATACAACTCGATGATATTTAATAAAGCCTTTCTAAGTGATAGGTATCGAATACAACTCGATGATATTTAATAAAGCCTTTCTAAGTGATAGGTATCGAATACAACTCGATGATATTTAATAAAGCCTTTCTAAGTGATAGGTATCGAATACAACTCGATGATATTTAATAAAGCCTTTCTAAGTGATAGGTATCGAATACAACTCGATGATATTTAATAAAGCCTTTCTAAGTGATAGGTATCGAATACAACTCGATGATATTTAATAAAGCCTTTCTAAGTGATAGGTATCGAATACAAATCGATGATATTTAATAAAGCCTTTCTATGTGATAGGTATCGAATACAAATCGATGATATTTAATAAAGCCTTTCTAAGTGATAGATATCGAATACAACTCGATGATATTTAATAAAGCCTTTCTAAGTGATAGGTACCGAATACAACTCGATGATATTTAATAAAGCCTTTCTAAGTGATAGGTATCGAATACAACTCGATGATATTTAATAAAGCCTTTCTAAGTGATAGATATCGAATACAACTCGATAATATTTAATAAAGCCTTTCTATGTGATAGGTATCGAATACAAATCGATGATATTTAATAAAACCTTTCTATGTGATAGGTATCGAATACAAATCGACGATATTTAATAAAGCCTTTCTATGTGATAGGTATCGAATACAACTCGATGATATTTAATAAAGCCTTTCTATGTGATAGGTATCGAATACAACTCGATGATATTTAATAAAGCCTTTCTATGTGATAGGTATCGAATACAAAATTAACGAGATTGATTAGCGCCTTTCTATAATAGGTATCGAATACAACTCGATGATATTTTAATAAAGCCTTTCTATAAGAGGTATCGAATACAAAATGATAGAGATTGATTAACGCCTTTCTATAATAGGTACCGAATACAACTCGATGATATTTAATAAAGCCTTTCTATGTGATAGGTATTGAATACAACTCGATGATATTTAATAAAGCCTTTCTATGTGATAGGTATCGAATACAAAATTAACGAGATTGATTAACGTCTTTCTATAATAGGTACCGAATACAACTCGATGATATTTAATAAAGCCTTTCTATAAGAGGTATCGAATACAAAATGATAGAGATTGATTAAAACGACTTCCTATAATAGGTATTGAATACAACTTGATGATATTTAATAAAGCCTTTCTATAATAGGTATCGAACACAACTTGTAAAGAGCAATGACGTTTCCAGGTAACAAAATATAATGCTTGACTAAAACATTTTTATTACATGTTTAAAATATTTGACGGTTTGAAAGAAATGTGTATTCCACATTTGAGATATCAGGAAAAATCAAACAGGTCAAGTGTTTTATTTAATGCTAAGTATATCCCCACACAAGTGAGAATCTTAATCCACAGAAGCTAGTCTTAATCCATAGAAACGAGTCTTAATACATACAAGTGATAACCTTAATCCATACAAGTGAGTCTTAATCCAGACAAGTGAGAGTCTGAATCCATACAAGTGAGTCTTAATAGATGCAAGTGAGTCTTAATCCATACAAGTGAGTCTTAATCCATATAGATGAGAGTCTTAATACATACAATTGAGTTTTAATCCCTTCTATGCAAGAAAGATAATATATATGCTATTGTTTTCATTACATGTACTAGTTTGCTCTGCTTGAGCCATAAATGAAAAAGCAAGTTGTTGCTCTATATAATCGTTTGTATGCTTATTGCTAAACTAGAAGCAATGCACCGTGTGATTAGTATCAACAGGTATAACTTTACAATATTAAATTACTGTTGTACTTTTTAATATACAGTCACCTCGTTAACAAGCAACGATAAGAATGTGGGTTTATTCCGTATCTGGTCACGATCTAGCTATTACATTTTTCTAATGAACTGAGAATCTATAGAAAAATACTACGTAAAGAAAGGAAAATGGCATTTGAGGGTAAATCATTTGAACTGTAATTCTGTCATTATTAGGATCGATACAATCTGCACGATCGATCAAATATGGAACTTTAAACATACTGTACTTTTGCATGGTTTAGCTAACAAATCGAGCAATGTTTGTTCAGTAAGTCTCATTCATACATTCGGTTTTAATCCAGCATTGTGTTTATGAAATTACCGTAAAGATTTTCATCTTTTGCCTCAATATTTATTTTTGTTTTTAATTAATTTTATCACGCAACTGCCCAATAATTGTATCAGCTTTGACAAGTTAATGTTTGTGCCTTTAACCCCAAATTGTCTTTCTTTGGTGAAGGTGTGTGTGTGTGATTAGGATTTTTAACGTAGCTTTAACAATTTTTCAGTCATATCGCTACGATGTATGCAGTGATGCAGTTTATAGTTATATCTAGTACTGGGGCATCATGCCGCAGACATGTAGCATGATGTCCCACCCAGTCACATTATCCTGACACCAGGCCAACCAGTTCTAACACTAGCTTCTTAATGCTGAACGCCAAGCGAGGCAGCTGTTAGTACCATTTGTGTAAGTCTTTGGTATGACTCGGCCGGTTATCGAACCCACGACCTCCCGCTTCCGCGGCGGACGCTTTAGCCATTAGGCCACCGGAGCGGTCTCTTTGGTGAAGGTCGAATAAGGAATGTACACACCGTAGCAAAGTTGTGTGTGTGTGATTAGGATTTTTTATAAAAAAAATGAAAAATGTGTGTACCCATCTGGGACAGTCATTTTGACTTTAACACATTAGTTGTCATAAAAGCTTGAATTAATTCCTCGATATTTATAAAGTCAGATTTAAATACAGTTTGCTGCACCGTCTGTTAATCATTATGATCTTACCCCATATTAATATTTTTGTCTCGACTAGCAGTTACATTTGAGTCGTTCATTTGAAGAATGCTAGGAAAATTGTCGAGCTAAATGTAACTATAGCATTTATGGGAAGAATTTATTTTGAATGTTTACAACAAAGATTAGGACCGCTCCGGTGGCCTAGTGGTTAGAGTGTCCGTCTATTATGATGGAGGTCGCGGGGTGGAACCTCGGTCAAGTCATACCAATGACTTATACAAATGTAACATTTTAGTACTTGAGGTTTGCAATATTTGTATACATTTGTTTTCTTTTTCTCCGCTGCATGAATATTAGGCCTGACAAATTTCAAATAAGACAGTGAGGTCTTTTTGACAAGTTGAATTGAATTATGTTCTATATAGTTAACGATGGGTTTGAGTTCTTGCTTTTTTATAATCCAGTATATTTCTTTTTTATCGATAGATTCATGTTTAAATTGGGTTATCATAAAATTCCATAGCGTCGCTAATGACGTAAAACCGTTTTAATTTATATAGTCTTTTTATCTTACACGTACACAGAATGTATAGTAGTATTTTGTACCAAAGCACGATTTAAGTTTACGGCTAAAGTAATAGAGAATTCAGTGTTATATTTGTCAAGCTGATATCTGGTTTTATTGGCTGGAGTCACTGGTGATGTCCCAGTTCTGCGTCAGTCTACGTACCACACTTCTGCATATCTGCGCGGGTAAAAAAAGATAATGTAGTGGGTTCTTCGGCAGATTGAAAGGAATATATATATATATATATATATATATATATATATATATATATATATATATATATATATATATATATATATATATATATATATATATAATGATTTCCTGTGTTACTCTATTACGTATCATATATGTCTTCCATGTGAATAGCATTATTCAAAGTTTCATGACATCAGCACAGAATCACAAATCTCACATTTATTAACTTAAAAAAAACAGTTTTATAAATTGAACAGTAAACAACAACAGATATATACACATAGTTCATAAATGCTATTTTAGTAACTGGTCTTCATCTTGGTATTTCATTTATTTATAAATATGTGAGTGTTTCAGAGGCGTAGCGAGGATATTTTGCGCCCGGGGACGAACTATAAAATTGTCTCCCCAGCGATCTTGTGACCGATTTATTACCCTTGTTTACTTATTATAATGTAACGTTGTAAGCCTCATTTTGGCGCCCCTGTACCTTGGCGCCCGGGGACATATGTACCCCATGCCCATCCACCCACCCCAGCTACGCCTCTGGGGTGTTTCGTGTCAAATAATGTTACAGAATCTAAACATTATCCACATAAATATCAAATAAAATCGGCTTCCTTGTTTAAGGTCTATTTGATTGTCTGGAATTCTCAGAGGGCTGGTAGGATCAGGGGAATGGACACGAAGAACACACTTTTAGCTTTGATCATAACAAGAACAGACAATGTTTACATTAAACGCATGCTCGTCTAGATTCTCAAGAATGTATTCTGGAACAAGGACTCCATTCTATGGTAAAATATTTATATCATATTAGATTCAAACCATATCTATAAATTGTTTACGTTCGGAAACACATGGTCTTACTCGTATGACTTAAGAGGCTCTTCACATCGCATCGACGTCATATTAGAGCTCGTAGATGTGCTCAAACACAGGCTGTTAGATGTGCTCAAACACAGGCTAGTCGTTCATATGAAAGAAAATGTGCTCCTTGTATTATTTTGAAAGAAGAGTAAATCCTTGTTTATAATTTTTCATCTTTTCTGTGCAAGATATATCCCAATAGTTTTAGAATTTGTGAAATCTATTTAAATTTATTTCAACTACTGGGTGACAAAATTGTTATATAAAAATTGAGTACTTATGTTCACAAAACGATTATATTAGGAGATATGTAGAATAAAACGTTTACCATGATGATAAACATATTCGGTGGCTTCCTTCTCTTAACATATTGTGGTTGATATTTATATCCACTTGAGTATCATATATTCCTAAGTGAAATACAAATGGCTAATTTTGTTATTTTTCAATGCTTTGTCTGCCATGCTAGTTGTCTAGTTATTCGTCCTAGTGATGGATGAGGCCCTCACATAATAGCTTGAACTTCGTTTAACTCCTCTCAATTGAGAAAAATTAGTTATTATGTATATTAAAAATATTCATGCAATGTATATGCAACCTTTACTGTTACGTTGGCGGATAAACATTTTTGATCGACATACATCTCTATTGACTACGATTACTGCCGCAGATGTGTGTACGGAAAAATTTATGGCGATCTATGAAGAATACATTATTTGAGACCAGAGAACTATTAATTTAATTTATGGAGACACGCACGTATCATATCACTATACTGCCTTGTACAGTAATGTTCCTTTAAAGTTTGAATGTTGTTTCTAATTAGAACCGTTGTTTATCCAGCAGCCAGACGGACTAGTAGGGACATAGTAGACATCATTTTCATGGGAAATTTTATTGAAATTGAAGTCAGTCTGAGGTTTTTCCTGCAAGAGGACAAGGATAAAATTCACTACAGGCTCCGAGTGGAATTTGAAAGAAATTCATTCGTAAAAAGTGTGGTCCAGGCAAGCCGCGAAAAACTGGTTGGGTGAGGAAACCACAAAGAGATAGTGTCACAATTCCATGTAATTTGTTGATGCGATTTATATAATGTTTATAGGTCCTTGCATGATTTTATATAATACATTTGTATAATAACGTTCTTTTGAATTATAGCGATGTTGAGTTATGCATAGGAAGTCGTACATTATTTCTTAGATAAATTTGACGAATTGGTTACTTTGCTGTCGTGTTTGCATAAACACTAAGTTGAGATATGCATAGGAAGTCTTACATTAATTCTATGATAAGTTTTACATATTGTTTAATTTGTTGTAGTGTTTGTATAACACTAGGTTCCAGGAATATAATGCATTACATAAGTTAATATCATTTACGAAAATCCGTGTTAATTCACCTAATTTAGATTTCACGTATGATTAAAAGTCAGTGTGTATTGACTGGAAGGCTGGAATGCATTCCATTTATTTGCTGTGTAAATTAAGGCTGGGCCAGAATCCCAAGCCTCGTGTATGGAGCGTTAATGTGTAAGGTCAAGGTGTAACGAGTTAGCAATTCGACTAACTAGGGTCATTTGAGGACATGTGTAGTCGATTAATAGCCTTATCATCTGTTTACTACTGATATAAATATCTGATTTTCGAGCCAGGAATAAAAAATTCTCGTCTGCATCATCTTTAACAAGAAACTTAGGGTGTTATTTATATCTTTTTTAAAAGGGGGAAAATAACTTTTTGGACGTATTGGTGTTACGTACCCTGAGACGTATGCTGAGAAAAAGGAACTAGAGGGAAGTGCAGTGATGAAATTCGGCATCGTGCTGAAATTCTAACGTGTTCAGATTGTGTCCTGAGAGGGATGGTAGAAAGTATCATTTCTGAGAACCAAAGTTCTGAACAGCAACAGAGGAAACGGAAACTGAGGCCTACCAGGTTATGAAATCGTACAGGGAGTTGACTTCGATTGTTTCGTTCGGTCCTATGATGAACTTAAACTTTCAGTAACAGATCGGCTAGTTTATTTAAATATATTTGAGTTTTCTTGTAATTCGATGAAAGTTTTATTTCTAAAAGCAGAGTATATTCCTAATGAAAGGAATTTTTACAATTGTTTATGTAATTGATTAAATTGTTTGTTTATCTTTACGGGGGCTCGTATTTGTTTGCTCACTGTATCTTCTCAGATCACTCTATCTATTTCCATCTATAAGTTTCACCACTTATTTTTACTCGAACCGGGGTAATTATATCGAGGGCGGTCATCTCTTAGATAACGAGTACCAAAAAGGGGTGGGTTATAGTATTTGTTATTATTATATTTATACAACCCCGCGAAAGTGGGGCAATAACAAAAATAATATATAATCATCACCCTATCCCATGACAAGATGGTACCTACTAAAACGTCAATCGAGTAATCGAGAGAGATCGAGAGAGAGAGAGAGATCGAGAGAGAGAGAGAGAGAGAGAGAGAGAGAGAGAGAGAGAGAGAGAGAGAGAGAGAGAGAGAGAGAGAGAGTTATTTGCTCTTGAAATTATTTGGTTTTTAAAGTGATTTTTATTATTAAGAGGAATTTATAATAGCAATAGCGTCAAATTGAAGAATAACTTAGTTGTAGTATAATACTTGAAACATTTAAGAGAAATGGACACCTTTAAATTCTACAAGCACTGAATCAAAAAAAGGAGGAAACAACCAGATTGAAGGTACCTCACTGATGAAGGGATTGGGGAAGGGTGCTTCCTCTATTGCAGACTACTGGGAAATCGAGAGCAGATTCAGTTGAGAAAAGAAACTAAACACAGAACAGAATGGAGGCACGGATCAATTTGTTTTGTTTTTTTTTAAATCAGGTGCTGAGTGAACTGATTCATCCAACGTTTGATGTATCCTCTTCATCAGTTCATTCTTGAACTTCATTTATTAAAATCACTGTTTGTCAAATTATTTAAAACAGCGCGACGGATTTATCAATAGGCATTAGATGAAAGAAAAACAGGAATAGATAGAGATTGTATATTATTGTGTATCATCATCGTCATCAAGAAATTTCTACACACAAAAAAGTTCTACGCCTAATTCTGTTCAATGCTCATATCACGTCAAATTGTGCTGGTATAATCCCAAGAAGGGCGTCTGAATCGTCGTAGGTCTGTCTTGTGCATGTAAAATATAGATTCTATACCATTTCTTGTGTTCAGTGGTGTGATTCGTATATCTATCTTTACCATGGCTAGTACGTCTTACAGGTATGGACTTTAGAAAGGCGTCTGACTCGTCATAAGTCTATCTTATAATGTGAAATACGTTTTTTCGTTAAACTGCTTTTAGAGATGAATTCGTTTTTTGTATCGCTAATATGTTGAAAACTAAAGAGGCGACCATTTTTCTGCTCAGGGGTGTGATCCACTTGCTTTTTTCTTTGGTCGGCTTACTGGTCCTTGTAATTCTGGCGACTGTCCGTAAGTGTTTCTTAGTCTAAATTTAGTCAGTAGACAGTTAACCCATTGAGAGTGTTACGTGTTGCAAATAACCACAGGCTGATTGGATTGGAAAAGTAATTCCTTAAATGATATACAAATAATATTTGTCGATGAAAATCCGTTTTCTTAATGATAAGTTTTCTGCGAGCACGCTAAAGCTTTGTCGAATTTTTCGATATAGATTATTATGCATTTTGTTATTTTGTTTCTTTATTTATTTCAACTCTGGTCTCTCAAATTGTTCCTAATTAAATCAATCCCAGAAACTGATTTGTATAGAATTGATGTCAAAGAACTAAGGTAAATTTCGAGAAAACCTAAATAGTTTCATAACTTATTACTTTTAAACCATCATTCACATGCATAAAACAAATTCATTTGATTAATATTTTTCTTATGGATTACCAAAACAGTGAGACACTATTTAATGTGAAACTTAAAATATACTAACGTCTAATAAAATAGTCATCAATCCCGGTGAACTTGAATTTCAACCATATGCGTGACACGTACATAGCGCAGCAACTTGGTCGTTACTATCACCTCTCTTGTCCTGAATGAAACCAGAACTAAGTAAGCAATCATGCCGCAAACCAGAACTAAGTAAGCAATCATGCCGCAAACCAGAACTATGTAAGCAATCATGCCGCAAACCAGAACTAAGTAAGCAATCATGCCGCAAACCAGAACTAAGTAAGCAATCATGCCGCAAACCAGAACTAAGTAAGCAATCATGCCGCAAAATATTGATAACTTCTGGTGGAAAGACAAATTGTATGTCACATCAGTAAAAAAAATGAATTAGTTATAGGGACGATAAATGAATTTATGATTCACTTTTGTGACATTAAATAAGATTATACATTCCACGTTTTGCAAACCTATTCGACTGATTCTGGGCCTGTTCTGTCTTAGTGTACTTATAATGGAGTATACTGCTGCTAAAATGGTTCTTCTCTTTGCAATCTATCTGCGGGATATATATATATATATATATATATATATATATATATATATATATATATATATATATATATATATATATATATATACACACACATGTATATATATGTGTATATATATACGTGTATATATACATGTATATATATATATATATATATATATATATATATATATATATATATATATATATATATATATACTCCTTTGTTCTTTACAAATAGGAGTTGCATGTACATGAAACAATTTTCATTTAAATTTAATCTTCCTACAAATGTAAATAAAAACACATCAAGAGCAAATTAATCTAATAGTTTTATCATGTACACCATAACTCTCATAAAAAAGTACATTTAAAGTCTTTACTAATGTCTAAAAATACATTTCGTGTCTGAAATTGATGTAAATGAGAATAATATTATTGTGTCCACTAATTGGACTGTGTTTTTTTATGAAAGCTTAAAGTTGTATCATCTGATTAAATGTCATCTTAAATCATTACCATGCAAGGATATTGTAAAGCATCAATTTGCATACTAGTTATCTTTTGCTTTCTTGTTTATGATCGTGACTTACAGGTCCAAAGCTGTGACAGAATTCGTAATTGATATGTCTAAAATTATTTTCCAAATTATGAACCGGAAAAGGAAGCTTGACGCCGTGCTTTGCCGCTGTTTTTCAGTAGTATATTCTGGCATTTTTTTTAACGTCTGTTTTTAACAGTATTTTTAACATATGTCTGTATGTATATGTATGTATGTATGTATGTATGTATGTATGTATGTATGTATGTATGTATGTATGTATGTATGTATGTATGTATGTATGTATGTATGTATGTATGTATGTATGTATGTATGTATGTATGTATGTATAGCTAAACATTGCTAAACTCCCCCCAAAAGGGAAATACTCAGAAATATTTTAACCAAACTATTAAGATAAAAGGAAATAATCCCAAGAATAAATGTTCGACTCCCTTTATATAAAACGCTTCCCCCAGAAAGCTCCAAATCTTCTCGTACATATAATTTTGGTAAATGTAATTTTATCTAGATTGTTTGTGCTCATAGAATCAGATGCCATGCACATCCGATTCAAGAATCAGAAGCTAAACTCATTAAGACCTTGCTAACACGTCAAAAGTCAAGATAAGAGAAACGTACAGTTCATTTCCATTGTTCGTAAGAAACTAGCCATTTCTTTTGTAACATGCGGTCGGCTTCTAGCTACACTGTAATCACGTGCACCAAAGTGTACATTCATTAGAGATTTTCAAAATTAATCTAATCGTTTTTATTTATTTAAAAATACCTCATATAATGATATTATACTGAAGGAGAATCGACACAAACGCTACACCTATTAATAATAATGAAACATCAACGGCTTAAAACTACATAAATGCCCTACAAAACGGTGACCTGCTTATAATCAAAACTATTTAAGTGTCTTAGAAAGCGGTGACCTACTTATAATAAAACTATCTAAGTGTCTTACAAAGCAGTGACCTACTTATACTGAAACTATCGAAGTATCTTACAATACTCTGGTTTAGTAATACATGCAACATAAAGCAATTTCCGTTTACATACGAAAATCAAGATTAATGGATGAGTTGGTGAAATATGGCTGCCTAAGTAAATGGATATATGAATGAATAGATGGGTAGATACATGGATAAAAGCTATTATCAGTCAGTCACTAAAACGTTATGTTTAACTTAAATATAAACATACGAATAGTGTGTTGAATTATTGATGTATATTGCCTGAAATTTTGAATTCTTTGACCTCTAGTTATATTTAAAAAAAATATGTTTGTAGCAATTCCTTGTTTAACAATCCATCTATTATGATACGAATACAGTTTCCACAAATTGTGCTAGCTGTCTTATTTTATACTTTGAGTATAGACTTTTTTTAAGACGCAAATTTGGATTTCTTCTCATAGAATGCCAACACACACACACACACACACACACAACATACATACATACATACATACATACATACATACATACATACATACATACATACATACATACATACATACATACATACATACATACATACATACATACATACATACATACATACATACATACATACATACATACATTTCTGGCAGGCATTATGATTAATCGCAATATTATGTGCTTATCAGACGCCATGTCACTCGTCTGGCTCGAGGTATATATTAGCGCACGTCAGAGCCTTTCTAGTCTTTCTGATAACTCCCTTCGTTTTTCAGTCGATTGGGTTATACGAATGAATGCAGGAACGTTTGAAGTACGTTTAAAAATACTTTTTTCTTGACATGTACTTGATAACCTGAGCTTTCTTAAAGACTGATAAAAATGTGTGACTAAGAAATCTGCATTGTTAAATTTAGCACGGGATCATATCAAAGAAAATTGTAGACATTTTTATGTCACATTTGTATTAATTAACAAATGTGCAGTTTTGATTATATGACGAGATAATATCGAAGAACATATTAGACATTTTTGTTGAACATTGCTGGTTCATTAGTTTGTGGTTCATTTTGCCATTCGCATGAATTGTTATATTGCTGCAAGATTTGGTTTTATTATAGACGAAGACGAGCAGAGTTGAAACTCCATGAAGCAGGTCGAGGTGTTTTCGTGGCTCTGTGAATTTATAAGTTGACATTTTGATAAATATTAGAACAGACGGGTTACGTTTTGTGCATCCTAATATTTTTACTGTCCGAGAAAGAATGCAGACACAAAATATGACTATCTCTATGTTTGAATCAAGGATAATATTACTGTTTGCAGACACTAGTAAATTATTAACTCATATCTTTAGGGGCTTGATATTTACTAGAATATATTTAGTTGTCATGGATAAAAGATGTGCATACAATTTTCAAAACTATAAATGTGGAATCATCATCTTGGTTTATTTAGAACAAGCAGATATTAGAACGTAACATATAATCTCCTAATTTGCTCAATTTGAAAAGGACTACAAGTTTTGATTAAGTAATTCTGACAATACAACTGTTGACGTAATGTTGTCAATTAAAAGAGGATAGTGATGTTGGAAAGAAAAAGTGATATCAGTGTTTTCTACCAATGATCGGTGTAAGGTGAGAACTCGAAGCCTACGTATGTGCAAAGCAAGTATTTTACAACAGCTGTCAGCTGACTCGTCGTAATCTGAACATTTTTGGGTGTAACCATTACAAAAATATATTACTTCATTACGACAAGCGTCTTATGCGTAGACAATAACTAAAAACTCTTGATTACTAAGGAAATGAAAAAGCTTGGTTACAAAACTATCTGACAGGAGCAGCGAGAAATCTAGCTTGAAGTTTCAGAGATAGAAAATGCCTTACCGCTTTGAATTTCCTCTAAATTTCAAATTGAATGTCATAATCAACACTGTTTATTCTACCCCTGCATTAAATAAAATCATTAAAAACAAGAGTTCATCACTCTGCTTCAAAATGTAAATTAAGATTAATATTACTGGATTTTCTCACACACACACACACACACACACACACACATACACACACGCGCGCGCGCACACACACACACACACAGACAGATAAAAACACACAGTATTTATATATCTTGCCTCGGTACAGATAGTTTGGTATTGTTCGTGGCAAGATTAAACCGTGTTCCTTTTGTAAATGAGATGTTTCCTTTAATTTCCTTTCGTATTGCTTATTCTTTTTTATACTACCATATTTGCAAACGTCGTTGACTATACACACCTATCTTTGCAAACGTCACTGACTATACACTAAAATGTTTGCAAAAGTCACTGACTAACTGACCATCTTCGCAAACGTCACTGACTATACACTACCATCTTTGCAAACGTACTAACTGACCTACATTGTCTATTTTGAGCTAGCTGTTTAATTTCCTTTCGTATTGATAATTTTTTTTACACCACCATCTTTGCAAACGTCACTGACTATACACTACCATCTTTGCAAACGTCACTAACTATGCACTACCATCTTTGCAAACGTCACGAACTATGCACTACTAACTTTGCAAACGTCACTGACTAAACACTACCATCTTTTCAAACGTCACTGACTATACACTACCATCTTTGCAAACGCACTTACTAACTGACCATCATTGTCTGTTTTGAGCTAGCTGTTTAATTTCATTATTGACTCTGCATTCTCAAGCCAAGTTTTCCAAAACAAAACTCAAAACCAGGACCAGCCAAAACCAGATAAGATGGTTAGATTATGAGAATCAACTTAACATTTTTTTGGGGGGGGAAGGGGGGTTAGTAGTGGAGTTAATCCTGAGACTTCCGTGATTCTAAATGACAAAAGGTTACAGAGTACCAAACCTCGAAAATTATTCTTGCGATAAAGTTTCGTGCCTCGATAGCTAAAGACTACAGTGCAAAATCTTATCTATCTGTTTTTGTGTCAGCTTCCTTTCTATTGTTCATCTCGGTGTAACATTCAGTAGTCCTTGTACTTTTGTTTCACGTCTTCGCTTCTCTTATTCTTTTCAAAGTATTATTCAATCTTCCCAGTATTTGCCATCTTCACTTTTGTTGTTCTCGAAGCAGCAATCGGTCTTTCTCCCTTTACTGTCATTTTATAGTCTTTTTCTGTGACTTTTTGGGATTCCTGGTGCTCCTCGTTCCAAGTCGATGTTGAATCGCCTTCGTCTTATTGTTCGGTCGAAAAAGAAATTATCTCCAAAATATGCTTATCTAAATTCTGTATAACGTATTGCATTTGACCACATTATCGGACTTTGTAGCTGTTACGTGCCGTTAGCCATTGTTGCTGCAAAATGTATACGCGTATCAGAAATAGCGATTTCCATTCTATCTGAATGACCGGTAGAAGAAATAATAATAATAATAATAATAATAATAATAATAATAATAATAATAATAATAATAATAATAATAATAATAGCTGTCACGTATATGTAAATCTTACTTAGCATCCCGATATCGCTTTACCTGTAACAAATAAACTGACCACCGGTTCCTGTTGATATGAGTGAATGAGGAGTACTGCATGACACCATTTGTGGGAGTTTATGCAAGCATGGTCCAAAACAGCAGACAAAATATAGATAGCCTATAGTGATTTTGAGCGTTTATAATTCAAAACTGTTAGATTAAGCTAAAAATTGGCAAGTTAGCTTACCTGAATTTTCAGTCATAACTCCAAAAATGTTAACCATTTTGTGCAGTTAATTGAGATTTTCCTATGCAAATTTTTGCTTAAAAAGTGTTCTATTCCCAGAATCGTTTAGTTAATGCTAATAATAAAACTAGTTATTACCAACATCATGCACGGCCGACAAGAGTGGTGGAGGGGTGGGGGTGGGGGTGGGGGGCAACCGGAGCACAAGAGCTAGGAAAGGCCGGGTTACCCCAAGGTTAGTGATCGGTCCCTACGGTCCTACTATCAACATGAATGGTGTGATAAAGGCGCGTATTAATATGTTATTTCCAAAATAATGAGAACAAATTTCTGCTGAACCAGACGCAGACATGTTATTTATATATGTCTTTTACCTATCAAAGAAATGTTTCTCATTTACATATTTTCCAACCACTTAAACTTACAAATGTTAGTACAATGTAGACATGTAAACGTCATATTTATTGCTATGTGATACCACGCATCATAAACGATATAGATTTAGGTCGCCATACAGATTTTTCACCTGTTCTTGGTGTGACTGATACTACAACCAATTAAACATGACTATTGAAAAACTAAATAATAGCTAAACATGGGTAGAAAAAGTTAATAATGCAGAATCCAGGCACACACACTAAAAAAGGAAATGTTTGTATTCATTCCGACATATGCAATGGATCAAAGGAAACAAAAATTGCCAAATTATGTAATAATCAAATAACGTGGTATAACATAAATTTTTAAAAAAATACTTATACGTGTACCTCGCAAAATGTTTGCAATCAACATGTATCTCAGTGTTCTATATTCATGCGTATCTCGCACAATGTTCGCCTTCATTTAATCTACTGTCACCAGTCTATCAGCAAGTGTCGTTTTTGCAGAAATACGGGTGATTGTAAAAAATAACATGATTTGTCAGTATCGTCTAAATTAAAAGCTTAACATCTTTCTTTGAAACAAACTAATTTTGCCCTTAAGCATGTGTGTCTGTGGCTGTGTCTGTGTCTGCGTGTGTGCGCGCGTGCATGCGTGCGCGTGTGTGTGTGTTGCATATAAATAACAGTTTCTATAAGGATGTCTTACCTTTCTTGCCGAGTGAATGACATGATTTGGGTTATATGATGAAGAAATGCAGTCGATCGTCAAATTAAATAAAATTTGCATTTCAATTACAACTTTATTGACTAAATGTACCTTTTAACAGATATCCTTTCTTTTAAGTCAAAGATCAGACACAGTATTGCTTTATTGATAAAATCTGGCACATAAATTGGACAAACGAATCTAAAACGCCTCTAGTTAATAAATCTGAGGGCAATGTTTACCACAGACAATGTATTCAATTACTACAACGGGGTCACGAAAACACATTAAGCCCATGAACTATTTTTCAGTCGGTAAACAGTGTTAGGAGTAAACCAACAAAATACGATTGTTACTCCACTAGCGGAAGGTGAGTTAAAATACTGCATAGCAAATTTAGCAATTAAATTGGTGAAATAAAAAATAAAAACACAAAACTGTCATGATGAACTATAGTCATCCAAAAAAGTGCACTAAATTACAACGACACTAAAAAGATAATCACAGAATGAGAGCGTTCGGGATCAATGTTGATTGCAGCTGAACCCAACTCATAAGCGGGTATATACGGTATATAAAGGATAAGATTGTAGGAATAGCACTATGTTCATATGTTTAGAGAATTGCCATGGTGCGTGAATTTATAAATTTTCAACAGAAGCAGATCTATTGACTTAAAAGGTTAAAACAAAACACATGATTTAGATCACGTTGTCATTGTTAATGATGTTCATGAGCTTCAAGAGTGCGTTGAGTGGGAGGAGAGAGAGAGAGAGAGAGAGAGAGAGAGAGAGAGAGAGAGAGAGAGAGAGAGAGAGAGAGAGAGAGAGAGAGAGAGCTGATTTTAAGACCAACAACACAAATTACAAAAAAAAAGAAAACGAGCTATACTTGTGAGTGGGAATACTGCGGACTTGCCCTTGTAGTTGTCCGGGTTCAACCTTTAATTTTAAACAAGTTCGTGTGTGTGTGTGTGTGTGTGTGTGTGTGTGTGTGATCTGGACTTTTAACGTAGTTTTAACCATTTTTCAGTCATATCCCGACGATGTATGCAGTGAGGCAGTTTATAGTGGTGTCTGGCATTGGGGCATCATGCCGCAGACATATAGCATGATGTCCCACCCAGTCACATTATCCTGACACCAAGTCGACCAGTCCTAACACTAACCTCTTAATGCTAAGCGCCAAGCGAGACAGCTGTTAGTACCATTTTTTAAAAAGTCTTTGGTATGGCTCAGCCGTAGATTGAACCCACGACCTCCCTCTTCCGCGGCGGACGCTCTAACCACTAGACCACCGGAGCGGTCCAAACAAGTTTGTAAAGCAACAAGTGTGTAACACGATTGATAAATATGTTCCTCTCACCTCTTTCACCCGTTTCTTTCGCTTTATATGGTTCAATTGAACATCTGTATTTGAAGATTTGACATCTGTATCTGAAGATGTACCCTTGATGGAGGATATGTTAACGAATACACAATGCAAACACTTCATAGTTAAATCAATTTTCTAGTTATACGTGTATGCCACTACAATTTCTGCATGATTAAATGAAATCAATAGAATTATTCCAAAAAAAAAAAAATTAAGAGCTTCCTCTGAAATAGTAGACTTAAGTACGAAATAGGAGAATGACACGTGCAACAAACAAGTATAATTTGGTAATCGGCTTTTTCAAGCATCAAATTCAGCGACTTCATTGACAATAGTCAGGTGAAATTAAGCATGATTTAGGAATGCAATTTACACCATTACACACACAGTACTGAAACATGTCTCCACTTTGAAAAGACTAAAAGAAGAATAACTTGATTCAATATGATCCTGATCGACATGGAATTTCTTAAAGAAAAATATGACCCAAATTCTTTCCTGGATTACGTGCTTTTGAACACAAAAGATTTAGGAATAAACATTCTCTAAAATGTTGGTGACACAATTTCATCTGAAAATACAAAATGCTTGCATGCATTCCTACATAGTAATTTGCTACTTATATTGTTGTCTTTATGCTAGACTAGTAAAGTTTTGTTACAACTAGACAACAATCAGTTTGCGTTACCCCGAAACAGTAGTCATATTACCCCTGGACAATAGTCACGTTATATTACTCCTACTAGATAGTAATCATGTTAGCCCCAAACAGTGGTTATGTTACCCTAGACAAACAATCAGTTTGTTACCTCAAGACAATAGCCATGTCACCCCTAGACAATAGCCCTTTTACTCACATCTATATCTCAGGTAAAACAAAAAATTTTAACTATGCACAAATGTTTCTGGAAAAAAGTAGACGTGCATGTATACTAGTAAAGTTTTGCAGTTATTTGTTTTATTTATACCAAAAGATGTAATAACAACAAAACAATTTGGGGGGGGGGGGGAAGGGTTTGTCCAACCAAGGATTTGTAACTGTTTTTAAAGTTATACACAAAACCAAATATCAGTGTTTCTGAAACAATATCACATTATCAACTTGGCAGTTTCCTTTTTCATGGAAATATTGTTTATTGTTTGGGTTATTATTTTCAAGACAGAGTATGGTGTACATTTACTACATGCCAAAACAAGAAAAGAAAATTGTTAGCGTTTTTAGATTGACAGGTGTCTACAACTTAGGAAGCACACTATTTACTACCTACCATCCAATCTCAAGTTTAGACTGCAATTGGTCCATTTCTGTGTGAACGTTTCTCCATATTGGGGGGGGGGGGTAAAACTACCTAAGTTGTTCTCTGGGTTGACATAATTTCTTTAATCATCCACAAATCTTTAGCATCTGATGACAGGCAAAACTTGCGTCACGTTGTTTAGTCGATATATGGTACTTCTAGAACCGTGCTTCCAAAGACTTGGTTTGCAGATAATGCAACACATTTGCATTAAATATTTTCAGTTCATTATTGTTTGTCCTTTTAATAACTTTTTTACAAACTTATTTCAACAACTTTACCCCAAACGAAGTTCTCCTCCAAACAAGCACACACTTTAAAATACAGCAGGTTTCTCTTTTACATTGGAATCACATAAAATCAATGTCAGGCATAATTCATTCATTTATTTCGCTTAAAGTTTATTTTGGTTTTGATTTTGTAGGCGAAAGAGAAAAGAGACAGCTGCAAAAAAGTAGAAAAACAACAACACAACAACAGCTTCGGAATATATTAGTTCCAAGTATACGTTGGCGATTATCTCAAGTCAGACCAAGGTAAATACTCTTTTGCAGAATATAATTTATAAATGGAATGTAATAACTTCTATAATTTGCATGTGTCAGCAAAAGACTGAAATTATTAAATTCGTTTCGTAAATTATATTAATACGGTTTTTTGTATCTATATATTAATTGTGTTAGGACATGAAAAAGCTTCAGGGATACATATTGCCTACAAATCGTGAGCTGAACATCCAACATAAAATATGCTGTCACTGTTCAGTGCCTCCTAACCATAAGATTTATGCAAACCAACACTCTCAAGACTAGTGTTCATTGATTTGTTGTTCTTACTTCAGAAACTCATCGGACAATGTAGTATGCAAACAATCGCTGTGTTTGTAGTGTACAATATTGTATATACTGAGTAATGAAAGTGTTGAATAATATTTTTTTTGATATAAAATATTTCAGCCATTCACAAGTATTACTTTACAACAAATCAGTTATATTAAAATTGGCTTTTGATTTCTGAGACACCATTTGTTTTTCACACAATAAACGCTGGACTCGTTTTTACTCCCTGTTTACTGCAATACAATAATCGTCTTACATGATTTGGTATATTAACACATACGGCATCGTGCCATTACTATTTAGATAGATCAATATGAAGGATGGGACAAAGTATAATGTTTGTCAACTGCTTATTAGTACGAACAATGTAAAAAAAAAATGCATCTGAACGAGCAAGGTAAAACATGCTTAGGAATAAAGTTTTAATAGTTATTTCGCATAACAAAACCTTTCTTTCTCTTATTAACTCCAATTTGAATTTTATTTATATCTAAATACACTTTTCTGCATTAATCTATATATAAGTCATCTTTTGATCTTGTGTTAAATTAATGAACTTGATTTGACAATTTTTTTTACATGTTGATAAAAAAAAAATATCCCTAATTACATGTAAGTGTAGCTAGTCAGAAGCGTTACTAATATTCACAGCTTTGATCTATGTTAAATATGATTGGCATCTCTGTATGTCTGTTTGTCTGTATGTCTGTTTGTCTGTTCAAAATTGTATCGATCAGTCGTTTTTTTTTTATATTTAGCATGACATTACAATAATGATAAAGACCATTATGATGACGATTACGACGACGACAATCGTGTCATCCACTATAAGAACAAAGATGACTCTGTATACAGCGATGATGAAGGTGAAGACGGTTATGACGACTTCAATAATGATGATTATGTCTTCATTTGTATTAAATTACGAAAACATAATGAGCTGCAGATGTTATTAAAAGTCAACGAATAGGGAACCCTTTGTCGCAAGAGTTTACTTTGGAGTTGGTTGATGGAGCAAGTGCGTCTCAGAAAATTATTTAACTGTAATTATTTCAATAGATGTATTTCAGTATTATGTAGGTTCAACAAAAATAATTATTTTGTTTAGCTACAAATTAAATATGATTTATACATCATTTCAAATATATTTTGCATATGCAAAAACGTAATATGTACATTCTATGCGATGCAATGACCCGTTAATTGTTTTACTCTCTGAACGGTTTAAGTACGACCTCGACTCTTTTCTAATGCTTTTTAGTTCCCTAGCGAATTAGAGAATCGCGTCCAGTCACGAGTGTCTAGAGATCTAGATGGGTTAATCCGACGTTTAAAGCCCTTGTAACCATTGACATGATGACGACAACTCAAACTATGTTTACCAGATTGCAACATGTATATGCTAAACCCTGAGGCTAATAATTTCGCGTAATAACGTACGAACAATGAGGTGTCAAGCCATTTATTTTACATGGTCATATGAGTTCGCGACTGGCGCCTTTTCTCGGCTAAGCTAGTTACATAACATGACCATAACATGGTTCAGAGGTAAGTGATGAAATCCTGTGTTTGGATCAAAGGAACATCAAGTGGCGGTCGTAATTCCACCCTTGACAGACTGTCAAGGAGGTGTCAGTTTCTGCTAATTATGTAAATCAGGGGTGAATCAACATCCACTCGGAGTTGAGCACGGCGTGCCCGCCGTTATAATCGCTAGCTACAATCTATTATCTTGAGAACTAAACAACAGTATCTCTAAACCACCTTACGGAATTTTTAAGGGAAGATAAACTACTCCGACGTCATTTGAAATTGGCGTCAAACTTGTTATTATGGGAATTACAAAGAAGCTTCAGAACAGGTCAGCGACTATTTGCTCGATTGTTGTATTCTATTACGGCAAAGTAATTGTACTGTAATTATTGCAGCATGTGTACTTTATTACTAGAATCATTAGTACGTAGAATCACCATTTATAGGGTTTGATTCATTTGTAGTGTTTGATCTACATGCATATTTTGAGATATGAGCAATGTTTATGTAAAGAATTAATATTGTAATTCGCTATTTGGTTAATTTGTAGTAAACTCGTGCATTTATTCATGTGATAATCTAGATTTGCACATGTTGAATTGAATTATAACTTTGTTTAATTGTTGCAGTGTGCAACATTAGTTAATAGGGATTTGACTATTTATGTATACTTTGTATGAGTATCATGTGTAAGGATATATCAGCGCATGGATATGTGAATATCTGTGTACACTTTGTAGAAGTGCAATGTACAGAAATGCCTCTGATTATTTAACATTGTTCTGTATAATAAGATTGAGTATATATATATATATATATATATATATATATATATATATATATATATATATATATATATATATATATATATATATATATATATATATATATATATATATATATATATATACCGTGTACACCATATCAGAGAGAATGGGTATTTCGATGTGCGCGAATGCGTGACCAAAGAAAGTAATGACTTATCTGATGATATTGTTGTTTAGTGTGAGTCTAGATAGCTAGAGGAATATGTTAATGTACTTGTGTGTTCGTACAGGAAGATTTTAGGGACCAGAGGAACAGTAGGAGACAGAGGGAACTACCCTAGTACAGTTGGTCCTGAGTCTCTGGGAGACAAAGTAAAAGGAAGAACGGAGGCAGAAGTTAGACGGAACTGGAGTAACAGTCCAGAAGAGCATACTATAGATGAGTAGGAACACAGGACAGGAGGGAAATCTATCAAACTAAGTCAGATGATGAAATAAGCCGTCACTTGGTTGAGTGAAAGACGAGTGATAAGGTTTTAAATTTGAGTTTTATTTGAAAAATGACGATCTGTTATTGTTGTTGATGTTGTTCTTGTTGTTGTATGTTTTTTCAGCACAAGAAAGGCTACGCATGGCGGCCAGTATTATTGGTGGAGGAAGAACCCAGGAAGAC
The DNA here is from genome assembly GCA_029339505.1 of Unio delphinus. Lineage (NCBI taxonomy): Eukaryota > Metazoa > Mollusca > Bivalvia > Unionida > Unionidae > Unio > Unio delphinus. Next base: position 12,974,073 of record JAQISU010000051.1, on the reverse strand, counting down.
CCCAGAAAGAATTCCGGCAAGCCTTCTCAAATACCTACATTAGCCGAGCCTGAGAATCGAATCCACGCAGACAGAGGTGAGATGGCAGTGACTCGGGATGGGAGAACGGTATCTCACAAATTACATATATGTATATGTATATGTATATGTATATGTATATATATATATATATATATATATATATATATATATATATATATATATATATATATATACATATACATATACATATATATACATATACATATACATATATATACATATACATATATATATATACATATACATATATATATATATATATATATATATATATATATATATATATATATATATATATATACATATACATATATATATATATATATATATATATATATATATATATATATATACATATATACATATACATATATACATATATATACATATATATATATATATATATATATATATATATATATATATATATATATATATATATATATATATATATATATATATATATATATATATATATATATATATATATATTACGGTATTACGGTTCTGGTCACATTAAATTCATTGTTGTTTTTTTTGTTGTTGTTGTTGTTTTACCAGTCACAGCATTGGCACCAGTGAGTAAATTAGTTGGCTTGTATGATGACATTACCGTTATCTTATCGTGAGGCAAGGGGGGGGGGAATTATTGTAGTTGGGGGTAGGGGGGGGGGTAAATTTCTACTGGCTAAGCAAAATATTTCCAGAATAATTTTCCTCAAATTATTAATTGGTCGAAGGGAAAGAAAAATATGTGTAAACAATTATTCAACAATATAATTACATTCAGATCAAATAATATAATTCCATAGATAGTTTATAACGAAATTGTTAACTTAATGCATTTACATGCTTAAAAGTCCTATTCAATTACAAACTAGACAGATGCAGATCTGATAACGCGCCGACAGTATATGCGGTTTTTTAAGGACTAGCCAGTAGAACAAATAAATCGACCATGCTATGAGACCGCATTGCAGAGTCTTTTTTTGTATGCAGTTGGATTCTACTGATAATTCGTTATATACGGTAAGTATAATAATTCCCTGACAGTCAAAATTCTTACTCGCAGACCAAAGTACTTTATAATTACCAACAGGTCTTTATTGCGAACTTGACAACATATTGACAGAAAAATGGAGAAGAAAGAATACAGAATAGTAGATGTGAAAAGGACTGAGTTATTTCTCTTTCCTATCTAACAAGTGTCAATCGGCAGCTAATAATTGAATAGAACGTTTTCATCAACATTTTCATATTTCCTTGTAATATATTCACTCGAACGTGAAACCCATGTTGTGGTGAACGTTGCTCCTCCTGTCGACAAGGGTCACCTTGAACTATGATCCTTACGTTGCAATTAATAAGAATAGGTGATATTTTCTGAGTTGTTCGACATTGTCAGTTTTAAGACTTCTTAATTATGGTTCCTGTATTAGCCTCGGTTCATGTGTAAATATCGATAGTCTATTGATTTAATCTCTCTTCATATTTTTAATTAACAGCTTACACACATTTGGCTTAAGATCTATTTTACCGTGTGTACAATTCACCACTGAATCATAGAGATGTCATTTAAAGAAAAAAAAGGTCTTGGAGTTACCAATATACACAACCATCTGACAACTTAGCCTTGCAGATAACAATGATTTCATTCAAACCAAGGCTTGGTGTTTTTAGTCACAGTAGTACTTAAAGGTTATATCGTGCCAATACAAGTAGAGAACAATGCTGTAATAATTGGTTTATAAAATTAGCGATTATGGTAATAACATAGTTTACCAGAACATGATCCCACAGCGGTTGCTGTCAGATCTTCATTTATAACAGTAAAGATCTGATTTTAACCAGATTGTGGAGGACCAATACCTTTCCGGTCTTGAAATGTATAAGGAATGTTTCTTTCATTTAGGTTTTTTATAGACCCTTATAAGGACTAGCTTGGATTCCCTTTATAATACTGGAAGTTCCTCTTACATTTTTCATTTATAACTTTGATAATTAAACTGTTTAAGTTTTATGCAACTTTTTATCTTCTTTTCTGTTACTTAAGATCGTGACCATTGAGTCGTAACACATTTTCGAACGTGTCCCTAAAAGACTTTCTGATCCTGACTATAAACCAATTATCATTCTGAGTGATGCACAAGACCCTTTATATGGCCACAAATTCCTTGCAATGCCACCAAAATTAATTTTTACGATCCCATCATTCAACAGAACACATTGCATGAAAGGCTACATAACACAGGTACATTATTTTCCATAACTATCATTATCCGCCTAGTAGCATACCGATCGGTATAAACGTTGCTTTATTTCTATTGTTTTGGGGGTGAAATTAAAATATAATAAGGGGGACTTAAACATCAGTTCAGTTTCGAAAAGAATTCCAGCTATTGACATTTACACAGAGGTGCTCCATTAGCACTAGTGTCTTACACAAAACACAAAGTGAAAATGGTCCACTTATCTTCCATCACAATAAAATGAAGCATTTTTGAAAAACGATCTCAGTTAAAGCCTTATTTATATCAGAAGAAATTATCTATGCATTCAGGTAATAATTACCTAAGCGTTTCATTCCACACATGACCCTTGACCTGCCAGTTAAATGAGACAAACTGGCTTTGTGTGGATGATGTTAATTTTGGAGATACTCAGGTAGCTTATGTTACACTTTGTCCAATACATATCGGTGTACAAAAATATACATACCTGGTGATCGAACGACAACTAAATCAAGTCATGAATGTTTATGGGAGGAAAACAATTGAGAAAAAAAAGCTCGTCTTCAAGGGGGTAAATTTGTCGGCATCTGAGGTTTCCCAAGGACAAAATCTGTTAAAAAGCTCAATCCGAATATTAGATCATACGGTTAACATCAATATTGCTAGGCTAACACTGTTGTAAAAGGAATTGACTGTATAACTACAATTGACTAAATAACCTAGGTAATGCAAATCGATTCATATTTCATTTTTTTTTTAAAGCGAATACTTCAAATGATCATGGATAATAAAAAATAAATCCCTTAGATTGCTGAATTTACAAATTGAAGATGGTTGTAAATTGGACTTTATAACTGAACTCGTCTAATTGAACTCGACTATATTATATACGTCATTACGATAATATATGGAATAATAACCCTTTTGAAAAAGAAGTACATTTCTTCATTTGACCAGACCCCAATCTCTTCAAACCTTTTTTAAAACACAAACTCAACATCAAAGTAAAAATCCCCATCGACAGAAACGATACACAGCGACATCTGCTTGAAATAAATGCATCGGTATGAGGATTAAACTGATTTTAAACAATCCCGAATGTTCTATAATTCTAATGCACTGTATCGTTATGGCAGAGGAACCAAACTGATTTTTTAAAAAAAACAATCCCCAATGTTCTATCATTCTAATGCAATGTATCGTTATGGCACAGGAACCCAACTGATAATAATCCTCAATGTTTTATGATTCCAAGTTAATTTTGGTTAATATTTTACAAACACCTTTTGGGATACAATGCTTATATTTCGTGAATAGAAACTTGCGAGAATATGGAGTCAGAATTTTATGTGAAAAAAGTCAGACTGATTTTGAAACTACTAGACGGTTCTGCATCAAACCGCAAGATAACAAACACACAGCTATAACTCATTTGTTTTGTTTTGAAAGTAAATTCCTTTTTTGCATCAATTTCGTCTGCATCCATTGATTAATTAGCAATACTGGAGATAACACATGACATACCGTGACAAAAATAGATTTACCCTGTCCTTAATTTCCATTGCTGCTGACAATTTCCTTCCCTGCTTCGTGGCACGGTTAGATTGCATAAGAAAACTACTCCATCTTTATCAAGTTGCACCGAATGTATGTTCATTATACACTTAACTAAGGGTTTTATTTCAGCCGAATGGTCTATTGTCGTGATCTCCATTCGTTACTGTATAACTGATATTACTGCATAATTATTATAATTATGGTCAAATTATGAAAGTTATTTATTATTCACTCCATGATACAGACCGTTTTTGTATCATACGTATTATCAATATTACCTTATAAATTCAAACGTGTTCTCCGTGGTATAGCCGTGTTAGGGACCAGCTTCGCACTGTTAAAAGATACCGCCATAAGGCTGAGAGGCTTTGGCTTTCCACAAGACTCATTATTGATAAGCAAATTTATGAAGCCGCGAAGAAGAACGCCACGTAGTCCATGCATCCAAATTATCCCACTGCAGTACGTGTACTAAGATCACGGAGAGTTCCAGATGCAAAGAGCTCTTCGAGATAACTAACAAACTAATCTCAAGGAACAAATGTACACCACTTCCAAGTAACTTCTATCCAGTAGACCTTCCAGACCTATTTGCAATTTTCTTCCATGACAAGGCACAAATCATTCGAGATAGATTGACAACACAATTTCAATTGACTCATCGTCACGATACAGAATTTCAGCGACAACCGTTAGCAGCATTTGAACCTGTCTCTATGGATTTAGTACGAACAATCGTGATGAAGAGTAAACCAAAGTAATGTGAATTTAATCCAATTCCAGCATCACTGCTGCTTGAGTACTTAGATCCAATTTTGCTTTATTAATACCTCTCTCACATCTGAGGAATTCCATCATTTTTCAAAACTGTCATTGTAAAGCCTCTGCCGAAGAAACCAACACTCGACCATAACGATTTAAAGAGCTACCGCCCAGTTTCTAATTCCCGTTCATATAAAAAAAAATCTTGGATAAAGTTGTTCTAACCCAACTTGTATCTCATCTGAATTCAAAGAGTCTTTTTTAGTAGTGTACATTACGTATATCGCCCTTGCCACAGTACTGAAACTACTCTTCTGAAAGTAATTAATGATATTCTCTCTGATTTGGAAAGAGGAAAGATTACAATTCTCACCCTCTGACACAATAGATCATGATATATTACTATATCGTCTACAGCATTTATTTGGCATTCACGATACAGCATTACTGTCTTTCAAGTCCTACATTGTCAACAGGACACAAATTTTATCTGTAGATGGAATACACTCCAGCCTAGTGCTTGGACCTGTTCTCTTCATTCGATACACTCAGTCTCTCTCAAGTGTCATAGATCATGATTCAGTGTCTCACCAATTGTACGCTGATGACACACAAATATACAAATTAGCCAACCAAATGATGTTGATGCTACCCTCCAAGGAGTAAAGAGGCGCATTTCTGATGTGAAATCATGGATGACATGTAACAAGCTGCAGATGAACGATGATAAAACAGAGGCCATTCTGATCACAACACAAATGCTTTCTCATTTACCTCAAACAATACATATCAGCAACATTAAATTCACACTGTCAGTACGAAACCTAGGTGTTTGTAATGGGGTGGGGAATATAATGTTATTATATTTTCCACCTCCTTTCAGTACTCGGTATCTAGGAGATGACTGCCCTCAATATAATTCGCCCGGTTCTAGTAAACTTCAGGTAGAATAAGTATGAATCTGAGCAGATATATAAAACAGAATGACTCGAGCCCCCGTATATAAAAGAATCAAAATTTAATCAATTACAAACAATGGAAAACCGATACAATTCATTAGAAAGATACACTTCTTTAAGAATAAATCTGACTTAGAATCCCTTAAGACACAATTAGAATAGCCAGTCTGTTTATAGATATGATTTTTTCTCATCATACGATCGAGTATACAGTCGAAATCATTGCCGTGTGCGAGTGCATAAACTGCTTAGCGATTGTTCCCTCCAATTCGTTCTTTGGCTCCTTCTTTCCTCCCGTTTTCTTTCTCTCCGACATTCTCGCGGTTTCGCCTATCTTCTTTGGGCAGATAGGTCGATATGTAGAGTTCTCAATGCGTCTAACGATGTCCCAATATATATCTCTACAGACCTCTCAATGCGTCTGAAGATGTCCCAAATATATCTCTGCAGACTTCTGACTGCGTGTGAAGATGTTCCAAATATATATCTGCAGACTGCTCATAAGAATACATTATAAAATAATATTGAAAGAAGGTATTCGTGCGCCATGCTACACATAAGTCAGCATTAAAATATACGAAATCCTACATCATATTCGGTACCCCCACCCCTTCACACACACACACTTGATATCACAAACAACAAACCGTGACAAACCTAAAAATTTAGTATCGCACTAAATGATATGCTATTGACCCAATTTTCAACGCGGTTTTCCCGTGTTAAACTATCCTGCAGATTTTTAATTTCGCAGTGTCTGTAATATTCGCAATTACATTCTACGGATAAATTTTCATCGAGAAATCCCATAGAATATATAGCTTGCATATGAAAGTAGCTAAATAGTGTAGTCAATTAGTTGTAAGGTTCAGTATAAACGGCTGCCAGGTTCAGTGCTTTTAGTTGAACTATACATTTGCATCCGATTCGGTCATTTAGAAACAAAGTTGATCGATTTCATACTGCGTGCACGTATGACCCTTCAACGAGTAATTGGATTCATCTTGCCTTTTTCCTTAAGAATTAATGAGATTTTGAAAATGACAGTGAGTTGAATGGCCGTGTCAATCATGAAATTGTATTTAAGGTTACTTCACTAAGCGAATCTAGCAAAATAAAATTATAGTTTGATGTTTCTCTAAGTCCAACGCTGTGACGATTTTACCCCAACCCCTTGTATGTAGGTATAAGTAACTATAACTTGTGATTCTGACTGGCCTTGTACATGTATAAATTGTAGGTCTGCCTGACCCAGCTGTGATGTTTCAAATTGTTCGAAGTTAGCTAATCCCCTTACGTAAGATGGTCTTTGTTAGCTCTCGAGGGGAGAGGAGAATGTGTCCATCGCGGACGGGTGATGTAACCTCATCAAAGGACAGGACAGCGTCAAATAAGAAGTCTGTAACAATTGATAGACACACAGACAGACATTCAGATGATTGACAGTCGAACGACTGACCAGAGTCGATCGCCCTCCAATCGAAATGCGCTGAGGGTGGGCACTTGATTGGAATCTGCGATAATAATTCATGTTTAGTAAGAATTCGTCAGTTGCTACAAAAATTGAGAAGAGAGTAGAACTCCGTACGGCCAGACGAAAATTGGTGGCAGACTCAGATTTTGGAAATGAAGGAAATCTTAAGATAGCTTCAAAGGTCAGTGTGATTTTTGTTTGATTTCTGCTTGATACGTCTGCGGAATGGAAGGATTCTCGTATGTATATTCATTTTACTTGTATTGTAGTATGAATAGTTAATTATGATATTAATATTTTGTATCTTTCGTGATGTTCGTTAGTACCTTTGCTTGCAATTGAATATGAGGTAAATTCGTTGCATCTTCTTCAGGATATTATATTACCCCTTATTTTGTGAGGTAAAATGTTGCTCTCCTTTTGTTAGTAATAGGTGTGCATATTATTTCGTGAATTATTACGTTTACACCCTTTTGAAAGGACGATTTGTATTCGTGAAGAATTGTATTGTTTGCTAGCCGCTATAAGAATTAATATTATAATTCTTTGTGTAGGTATATTATGGTAGACTAGCACTTTGTTTACGTAATGATATATTTTGCCATTGAGTTAACGGATTTCCGTTATTGCAATTTGAATGTGAATATTGTGGATTCGGTAGGCTTGTGTGGGACATATATATAAATATATAGATAGTCATATTAATAATAGTAGTAATATTATAATACAATGATATTTGAAATATTTGTATGTATATACTGATAGGGCTCAGTATGTAGATGTTGAATTCTTTGTGAGATTGTGTTGTGGCGCCATTTTGTAAGCGGCTGAAGCGTATGGGAATTTCGATGTGTGCGCATGCGTGACCAAAAATGTCCCGCCTTAAACTGATGGTTCAATTCAGTGACTTAGCGTGAGGTAATGTTCATCACCATATGCTAATGCATTATACCTTTCAACAGGAAGCTTTCGGGTGACGTTGAGAGAATTTCGGGTGACGTTGAGAGAATTCCGGGGAAATTTCGGGTGACGTTGAGAGAATTCCGGGGGAATTTCGGATGACGTGGAGAGAATTCCGAGTGAATTTGAGAGATACCGAGTGAATTTCGGGTGACCTCAAGAGATACCGTAGAAGAGGAAACGAAAGTAGAGATAGAAGAGGAAACGGATGTAGAGATAGAAGAGGAAACGGAAGTAGAGGAATCGGAAGGAGAGAAAGACGAAAGGAGACTTATTTAGATGAGTAACACTCAAGAAGGGAAAATATTCCTCAGACTGAAATCAAATGATGATCTAGGGATCATTGGGTCAAGAGTGACATTGATTGCTTAATATCTTTAAAAATTTCATTTATTAAATTGTTGTTTAAATTTCATCTTTGTATTTCTTTTAATTTAACTGTCGGCATTGCTGACTGGGGGCTCGTAGCCTTATATAATATATTGTCCAGAAGTAAACATTCTGAATGCGGACCAGGGGAACTTCCTCATAATTCTTTAACGTCTATGGGAAGAATCCCACCCCTACTAAACGACACTTCACAAACGCCTAACAACGTGCGGCCTAGGATTCAATTATATTGTAATGAGACTACCTCGGTTTTATGGAATAAGTTTTCACGCGTTTCTATTAATGTTACATCATTCACTTCACATAACAAAAACTTTTTCAGTTATTTTCAATTTGCATTACTTTGTGTCACCTCACGGCGAACGACGTGTTACCGGAAAGAACATTTCTTGGGGCCATTCTGAAACTTTAAGGATAAAGGTCACTGAGATAGTACTCTTTGCGCACGACTCATAAATCTATTTCCTCATGAACGAAAGGTTTACAAAGAAATTTCTCTTGGCTATGTCTTAGAATACTTAAAAGTTAAAACTTCAATCTGAAAATATAAATCAGCATATGTGTATATACTGCGCTGACTGAATTACTTACGACGTTCCCTTTATACATAGGGAAGATCCACGATAGAAAGGCATGCTTTAAAGACAAGTTTTGTGACGAGATAAAGTACAACTTAATTCTAATTAAGAAAAGCAACATATCTCTATTTTTGGTTGATTGTCTAGCTTTAGTTGTCCATCCGCTCTGCCCTGCAAATGTTTGCAGCTACTAATTTCTAAAGCCAACAATTCCATCATGGTTGGTGTTTTGATAGCATACTGCATCGGGTAGAGCCTCTGATACCGATTATCACAGAGAACAAGTAGATCTTGCTGGACATATACATAATCGATTCTTACTTAACGTGTACAACAGATCCATTTCACAGTGATTGATTCACCAAACAGAATAGAAGATTGCCCCATAAAACAACTGAATGATCTGTATTGGGTCGGAAAGCATGGCGTCATGCTTTAATTATCACGGATTTACGAAGTACCTGCTGCTGTAATAGTAAACATTAATATACAACAGAAAGAAACGAGATCAACAAGTTTTGTAAAATCAAACAAATTCATTTATTTCTCAAAGTTACAAAGTGAAAATTCATTATTGTGAATAAAATCCCAAAATAATCCCAAATATCGTATCACAAGTCCAAAACTGTTCATAATGAATTACAACAGTATTGGATGTTCAGCTGTACCACAACGACACACTCCAGAATGTCTTTGCATGAGTTCTCAATAATAAAACGGTCGTTTTTAGTCTAAAAATTAAATGAACACTTTGTAATTCCAGTGAATACATTAAGCAATTCCCGTATTATTATATCTGAACAGAGCTGTGCATGATTACATAGATTCATCTTAAAACAAATACCAATAATTTGTTTTAACAAACTTCTATTTCTACATATATAACCCTTTAACTCAAAATTTCAAAATAATCTTAACACTTATAATCATTCCCCCCCCCACTCCCCGCAAAAATATGGAATATCCTCAATCATAATCATGAGAATAGTCGGGTATGCAATTTTGTTATACCCACAGCCCTCAATCACGGACAAAATTCAAGCACATACTATAAATTAAATACGCATAACAGTAGTCAAACCTAATACATGGCGAGGGCAGCAAGATTTAACATACAGATCTCTGCAAAGTAAAAATGGTCGAGAAATTATGCTAAATTTTGCAAAGAATTCCACTTCTTTGTTATTTGGACCATTAGGACGAAACTTGAAGATTAATGCCTAAGTTGTTTAAACACTGATATGGATTTTCAGATACTTTCTAGGTCGGCACACGGATAAGGATTCTCTGATACCTTCCAGGATTACACACGGATAAGGATTCTCTGATACCTTCCAGGTTCACACACGGATAAGGATGATCTGATACCTTCCAGGTTTACAGACAAATAAGGATTCTCTGATACCCTCCAGGTCGGCACACGGATAAGGATTCTCTGATTCCTTCCAGGTCTGCACACGGATAAGGATTCTCTGATTCCTTCCAGGTCTGCACACGGATAAGGATTCTCTGATACCTTCCAGGTTTACACACGAATAAGGATTCTCAGAAACTTTCAAGGTTTACACACGGATAAGGATTCTCAAATACTGTACATGTTTACACACAGATAAGGATTTTCAGATATTTTCCAGGTGTACACACGAATATGGATTCTCTGATACTTTCCAGGTTTACACACGGATAAGGATTATATGATATCTTCCATGTTTACACACAGATAAGAATTATCTTAAACCTTCCAGGTTTACACACGGAAAATGATTGTATGATACCGTCCAGGTTTACACACGAATAAGGATTCTCTGATACCTTCCAGGTTTACACACGGATAAGGATTATCAGATACTTTCCAGGTCTGCACACGGGTAAGGATTATCTTATACCTTCCGGTCTAGGCACTGATAAAGATTTCCTGATCTCAGCTAGTTATAAACAGTGATACGGATTCACTGATAGCTTCCAGGTCTATTCATTGGTAACGATTCTCTGATTGCTTCCAGGTCTAGCCAGTGATAAGAATTTCCTGATAACTACCATGTCTATTCAGTGATCACAATTCCCTGATAGCTTCCATGTCTAGGCAGTGACACTTATTCTCTGACAGCTTCTAGTTCTAGGCAGTGATACAGATTCTCTGACAGCTTCCAATTATAGACAGTGACACAGAATATCAAAGAACTTCTAATTTTATGCAGTGACACTGATTCTCTGACAGCTTCTAGTTCTAGGCAGTGATGCAGATTCTCTGACAGCTTTCTATTCTCGGAAGTGACAGATTATCTAACATCTTTTAGTTCCAGACAGGGATAAAGCTTATCTGTCGGGTTCTACATCCATGCAGTGATGCAGATTCTCAGATACTTTCCAGGTCTAGGCAGTGATAAAGATTATCTGGCAGCATCCAGTTCTGTGTAATTGTAGTTCTTCTCTGATAGATTCAAAGTCTATGCAGTAATAAGGATTCCATGATACCTGTAATTTCTAGACAGTTATACTGATTCTCTGATAGTTTTAATTCTAGGCAATGATAAGGATAATGTGATAGCTTCCTATTCTAGGCAATGATGCAGATTCTAGAGCTAGGCAGTGATAAGGATAATGTGATAGCTTCCTATTCTTGGCAGTGATACGAATTCTAATGTTAGGCAGTGATAAAGATGCTGTGATAGCTTCCAATTCTAGGCACGTGATACGGATTCTAAAGCTAGGCAGTGATAAAGATGCTGTGATAGCTTCCAATTCTAGGCGGCGGTTGTTGGCCAGTGGGACACGATGATCCATCCCACCGTCAAAGCTGACCCGTGGCGCCCCTTCCCTACGTCAATCGGGCGGGACATATACCCGTAAACTGTTAGCTTCCGTGCTATTTCCTCATTTTGTAGCGAGATCGGAGCGACCTCTCCATGGCGCAAGCCTGGGCACGTAATACGGATTCTAAAGCAAGGCAGTAATAAGGATTCTGTGATAGCTTCCTATTCTAGGCAGTGATAAGGATTCTGTGATTGCTTCCTATTCTAGGCAGTGATAAGGATTCTCAAGCTAGATAGTGCTAATGATTTTCAATCTTGGCAGTGATAGGTATTCTCTGATAGCTTCCAGCTCTTTGCACGGATTAGGACGATGGTTTTTTATGTCTGATGTTCGTAATTAATGTTATGAATTTTGTTACTCGATCTTTGCTAGATTAGTGTCTAAAATATATTTTCACGTTTTTGGCGTTCAGTATTTGAGGCAATAATTAAAAAAGGAGAGACATCAATTGTATTGGCTAGTCAAGCTTTCATCATTTAAGTCTATTGCAACAAAACGTGTCTTATAGATGCTTCAATGACTTATTGATAGATAGTGAAGTTTAGTCTGGAATGTCAATGAATATTCATGTCTTGTAAAACATGATAAATTACTTCTATTCTCATCAGGAAAATGGTGATATATGTTTAGACATTAGAAGTGGTTTATGTTTGCCTGGATCACATCGATTTATTGCTGACATGTTAACAATCTCAGTTCTAATAGTCGAAAGATTAATTCTGAACAATCAAGATACTAATAAACATTTTTTACGCACAATCGTACAATATATTATTAATTAAAACAAGACAAGCAATACAGCACAAAGGTAAAAATGCTATCAGCGAAGATATATTGATGAGTCTATTTTTCTGAATGAGTGTCGCTTGCAAAACGGTTATTTATTAAAATACAGTTTTGACCGCAAACAAACCTTAAGAAAACTTGTACCTCTCTGCCCTTTGTATCAGTCTTGATTGTTTGAATTTGGCAGCTTTAATGGGGGGGGGGGACTTTATAGTCTACAACATACTTGCAGGATCTTTCCAGCACACTCACTCCAAACCACCCAAATGACAAAATTCCTTTGTTTCTCAGGGCGAGTTCTGACCTATGCAGTAGAGAAAACAGGTGTGTGTGTGTGTGTGTGTGTGATTGTGTAAATTAATTAAAATAATAAAAACTAATTACAGGACTTAGAATAAACTTTAATTGCTGAAAATGTTAATGATAACAGATGCAAGGTAGTGGATTAAATAGTGGCTCTAATTAACAATAGTAACTTGTATAATATTGTTTTAATTGAAATATTGATAATGTCGTGTACACTTTCATATTTTGTATTGTTACAGAGATTGCAAGTGAGTGTGAACAGACATGCATCTCAGTTTGGCATGAAATCCCAATCTGATAATACTTAATCATCCAATATAATCTTTTTCTTCACCGTTTCCGAGTATATTTAAAAAACATCTGTCCTAATACGGTTCCACACAAAAGCAACTGGTCACTTAAACCTACGCTTTTGAAATTTAGATTAAATTAATATACATACAATATGCACTTTTGGATTTAAAATTGAATGATAGAAAATTGTATAACTAATTACCATGATTCTAATTATTATGCTGCTTACACAAATTGGTAATAGGATCTCCCATTATTTGGATAGATGGGTATAATTTGATGGATATTTTTATAGCGTTTCAGCAATGTTCTGGCTTGACGTTTGGAGTCTCCTTCCAGGTCCCTCTTCTCCTTCCAGATTCGGACATGCAAAGATGAGTGTGTGGGTCGATTTTCACTAGTCTAGAAATCAGGTACTCCAAAGAGCATGTACGCACGGAACTGGGGTGACGTCATAGGAGCTGTGTCTACGCTTGGCGTCTTGATCTGCTGCAGATACATTAATTTACATCGAGTGTGGTTGTTGTTGTAGGGTTTAACGCCATTTTTCAGCACACGATAGGCTATACATGGCGTCCAGTATTATTGGTGGAGGAAGAACCCGGGAAAAACACCGGAAAGAACCACCGAGCAGCGAGAAGTTACTGGCAAGCTTTCTCACATAACTACTTTAACCGAATCTTAGACTCGAACCCACACAGACAGAGGTGAGAAGGAAGTGATCCGTAACGGAGAGCGCTTTAGACTTCTCGGCATCGAGTGTGTGTTCGGTCGATTCCCATTCATTTCAGCATATAGGCAAATCGACTGGAATTTATTGTCAATCGACTTGTAGGCTAAATAAATTAGCCCATGGTGCGTGCATTAATGAGGGAGATGTGTGGCTCTTTTTCCCCTCTCACGAGAAACACATGAACCCATGGTCGTCCCATATGCCTGAATGGACGAATGTGACGTAAATTGAAGGGAAAAAAAGAACTATCAGCGGGAAAAAAAATTGAATTTGATTTAGTGTATGGTAACAATTAAACATCTAGTCTAATACGCTGTTACGTGATGGTTTGAGTATTGTTATCTAGAGGATAATATCGGATAGAAGACACAACTAGATGTAACAAATAGTTGTCGATTGCTGGAGGGGTGAGAGAGAGGACCTAGGAAAATATGAGAGAGAGAGAGAGAGAGAGAGAGAGAGAGAGAGAGAGAGAGAGAGAGAGAGAGAGAGAGAGAGAGAGAGCACGTCACACTAACATTTGATACAATGTATCAATCAGCTGCTTCATGAGCATGTTCACGTTTAGTCACTCGGAAGAACATTTTTGTTCTATCGTGAAAGATATAGACTTAAAAAAAATTACATTCCTTATTTTGATGCAAGACCATACACCTATGAGATACAGTACCCTGGAAACGGTGATGAAAGTTACTGCTGAAAATCCGGGTTTTCAGAAGAGATTCGCCAATTATTCCGTCAATAAAACAACAGATGACCTACCACACTCTCAAAAGCCCGAGTGTCACCAAATAAAATCATGCAGCACATTGGACATTTAACAAAATATTTTATTAATCACGGCATGCGACTACAAACTAAGTGTAAATGGGCAGAAGGAATATTCTTCATACTTGATGCACTCTACTGTTCCAAATCTACCCCACCCCCACATATACTTCTTAATCTAAAAATGACCAGTTGCCCAAAATGACCACATTCGAGGGATGTAATATGGTGCATCTTTTCATAATTGTACCATCAGTTTCCATTGACGTGATGAGTCGTATTTGACTCATATTAATATTTGTTTCTCATATCAATATTTCGTTATTTTTCTTTAGCTACATCTTTTGAATTTGATAAAAATGAATCTTGAATATTACAAATATAATTTTATGTTTGATACATGTGGCATTGGGGCTCAGTAGGATGCTCTATAATATATTTAGACAAATCGAGCTTTGAAAAACAAATTGGGCTGAAAATGTTTAGTTTTTAACTATTTACTAACGTATGTTATGTGTTAAGTACAGCTGTGAATCAGCCTAAAATTTTCAGTAGAGCAATTATTTTCTCTCTGAACTTTACATAAATTGTCAAGTCCCATAATCATTGTATCGTTTGTTTAATGTGTTTTATTCTTCCTAGCCCTCTGTGATGAATATCGTTTCCCGATTTTGGCCTTTTACTCAAAGTTTCCATGCTTGCTATATAAATAGTGTAGCTAGTAAACTATAGGCTACAGTGGCAACACTTCCGATTGCTATTAACAAGCTCTCTAATGTCAGCATAATGTTGTCATAGGGTGTCAGCAATAGTGTAAGCTTAATGATTCCACTTAAGTTAGTTTTTCGGATTAAAGAGCAGATAAGCTGCTGACCATTTAATTCCTGATAAGGGGTGGGGATGGCTGCAATTTTCTTTTGAACTGAGATATTTTATTTTCTTTATCTCATGATGATGGACATGCTCTAGTGTCATTTTTTTTTATATCAAAACAAGATATTTACAAATTTTCAAGAACAGATCTAGCCTGCATGTCCAGAACAATAAGAAGTTGGTCCCTAGTATATGTACGTTATGCCGTTATACGTAATTGGGATTTTCAGAAATAATCGGTATACTAGGGTACGCAATAGTTTTATGGTATCAAATTGAAATTGTTATACAATCTATCAAGGAAGTTGAAAGTTGAAGAATAAGGTTCACAGTTTTAGAGATAGTTGTTTGCAGATATCAGAAAAACAGTTAACACTTTTGCATAGTTTGTTCTTCTACAAATATTGTGAACTTTCTGTCATCACTGTTCTTTATTCATCGTTGATTAATCTCTTCCATTGTCTTTTCATGTCGTTTGCCACTGCAACATTTTACACTTTCCGCTTAATTATATGTGTCAGAACATAAGAGTTTGAAAGAGTGGTAAGATTATTAATGATTGATAATTAATAGTAATATCTGAATGATATATCTTCATATTTTCGCGCCGGAAGCTGTCGTAAATTAAATTAGCTCTAGTTGATGATAGTGGGTGTGTCGGAAGTATCAACCTTCTTACTACTTTAGTGGTAACTAATCGTGGGTCTTCCTCCGGGAAGCTTATGGCTGCGCGACATGCCATTTAACTGCTTAAAAAGTCATCAAAGATGTTGTTTGAACTATTTTTATGCATCTAACCTCTAACCTATACATTTTTGGACTTTCTGGCAAGAAGATGTATTAGATATTAAGGAAAATTTAATTGTATCCAATTATATAGGTTCATTTCCTCTGTTTACTACTTGGCGATAAATTATACCTATATTTTATTGCTTGGCGACATTTTTCAGTGCCCTATGTATGAACTACGTACTTTCTTTGTATAACACACACATGTATTGCTAAGCTCCAAGATTGAAATACAAATCATAGCTTAAAACTACAGCTCACCTGGACATTTCTACAACGGATTGGCGGAAGTAAACTCCCTGACCCATTAGACGTAAGATTTTAACATAGTCTGAAAATGTGTTTTTTTTTATCATTTAAAGAAAAGATATGACAATGTTTAAAATAATAACTTAAATCAAGGCTTATTTATAAAATACAGTTTAAACCAAGTTGAGTTGAATGTGGCATGTTCAAACACAAAGCTGCTTGTAATTCCTCTGTTATCAATACATCGTAATGAACCTTTTACTTCATAATAAAAACATTCTCTGTTGATGACGTTAAATCTCGTCTAGGCACTTTCTAGATTAGATATATCATACATTTTTCTTTGTATAACGCAAAACTTTGGGAAACTTTATGTTGTATATTTTTTTATCTTGTGTTATATCCTTACGTGTCATATGATACAATTTAAATCTTGAGGCCGAGGTTTGATCTAATTAGACCATATTGGCAGTAGGATCAGCTTTTGCAAAATTGGCCTCGGCTATTCATTTCAATTGTATTATCAGAACCAATATGAATTTCCGCCTGATTAATGCCCAGTTATGTCATCTGATAAATCATGTCTGGGTCCTTCAATAAGTTGGAGTTCTTATATGGGCCCACATCTATACAGGTTGACACATTTAATGTTCTTATCATAAAATATATCATTTTACTCTGTACCTTTACATACCACCCGATGAATTGCTTGTTTTACGCACAGATGTGTATAAAAAAAATACCCAAAAGTAGAAATATTTTACTGGTCTTTGTATCTGTTCTGAGAATAACATACGATTTTTTTTTAAAAGTTCAGTCTTGATCACTCTACCGTGAAAATTTAATTATTTAAGGAGAAATTTTTAGTGTTCTTAATGTTTCTCCGAATTAGAATTAAATTTATTTTACCTGGCTATAATGCGGCTTCCCCATACATAATTTTCTCCTTGCCTCTGACCTTCACTTACTGATAAAAAATTTGAAAGGTAAACCTAACTAAATGAAGCCAAAAAGATGCAATCAGTACAAGCGATTGTTAATTAAAAAATACCGTGAACAGTTTTCTTTTGCTAGTATATTAATAACAAACGGGTACGGTAGTTATACTTCAATCACTGATAATCATAGTGACTTGCGCAAAGGTCACGACGGAACGTTCATTAATTAAATTAAACAGGTAGGTATGCCCAAATTCATTATGGTAATAAACTGACCTGGAAAATAGCACACGGGCCCGGCTATGGCAGACTTGAATATGAATATGTCCGACGGTATATATATATATATATATATATATATATATATATATATATATATATATATATATATATATATATATATATATATATATATATATCCTATATGAAGTAAACGGCAAGCTTTACAAACTCTTTATGTAATTACGTTACTTTTCATACTAAATCAAGACCATCGATGCATAGTTTTGTTTTTGTTTTTTAAAGTCACTTTTAAAACATTCTTGGCTATATCATGCTGTGGAAATTGTTACAAGTGCCTTACCCAAGGACAAATAGAGGAAGCCGTTCCGACTTAGACCGGCTGGGTATCGAAGCCGCGACTCTAGAATTACGAGACCGTCGTCCTGCCGACTGAGCTATAGAACCTCCCGTTACTGGTGGAAGTAAATATCCCAAAAAATAACAGTATTAATATATATATCTCATTTGTAAAATATCGCAACTAATTACAAACAATAATTTATAGATTTTGTTGTTTTAGTAATGATACACTGGATGTTGTTTTTAACCATTAAGGCAAATATAATTTGTGTTGTAGAATATTTGTTTTCTGAAAGATTAGTTAATTATCTCAACTGATTTTTCAGTTAATTACTCCAATATTTCGATAATTTACACGCACATATTAATCATAATTAATTTCTTATTCAAATCATTTGTCGTTAAACATTGTATTTGTATCATTATCATTTGGGTTACGTTGTAAATCCAAAATCCCACTCGGTTATCTTGTTACATAACAGTATGTTAATAAATATATGGCAATTGTTATATTACATAATAATTTTATGACCAGATATATTTATTTTAATGAAAAAAGTTTCAAAGTATAACTGGCTCGTCATCTTCTGTCGTGATATTAATGATCACATTTTTCATGATGATACCTTGCTAGCCAATAATTACAGGATCTTGACAGAAATATATTAAACTCATTATGCTACCCGGAATTCTATGCCACGAAAAGTACTTTTTAAAAAAAAAAAAAATTGGCACCACCTCCATACTTACCAAAAATGTGTAACATTATATTGCTAATAATGACTGTCACAAGAGCAACTGTGCTTTCAGCTTCTGTATATTCATAAGAGAAAATAGAAAAAAATCCCTACATCTAATTTTACAATGAGTGAACACATTGTTATCCAATCCACATATTTACTTGGATGCTTTGATCTAGATATGTTCTACAGGTAAAATTAATTGCAAGATGATATTGCTATCTTTCTGAAAATGCTTAGTCATTACTTATAACCCATACCCCTTTTCCTTTATGATGATAATTAAATACTTTCAATCACGGAACCACATACAGGGGATTTCATTCATATTATACTTACAAGCTAGATAAACAAGATAGTTATCCATTTAGGTATAGTATGCCAACTTCATAAATTGCATCAGTCTAAGCATGCACACTCACTAACTCATTTTTCTAGAATGTACCAATACATACATACATACATACATACATACATACATACATACATACATACATACATACATACATACATACATACATACATACATACATACATACATACATACATACATGGTCTCTTAACAACACATAATTTTACACCGTGTCAGCCAAACACGAATCTTGTAAAACTTAACTTTGTTCTTTAATGGATTTAAAATATGTTCACTTTCTTTTGTCATCGTTTGTCATTTCGTAGACCTGAAATGACAACAATAACAACAACAACCAACAACAACAATAACAACAAGAATTATAAGAAGAAGAAGAAGATGAAGAATAGTTTTACTTAGAAGTTATCCCCTGATACTCGAAATAGTCTCTTGATCAAAACAAAGGAGAGAAACATAATTGAATCTTTCCGTAATGTATGTGGGACTCCACGATACTAATGATTTGAAGAATGGGAACCAGTGTTGAAATGGGTGGACAATAATTGTAGTTTAATGGGCTTGGATGGCCAGGACTGGTTGATAATGAAAGAGTTGAGTAATAAAAAAAAACAACTTTAAATATTACCCTTTAGAGAATGCCATAGTTTATAATTAGACACAATATAATGTATATAATGCATTATCAATGACAGCTGAAGGCGTATAGATAGATAGATAGATAGATAGATAGATAGATAGATAGATAGATAGATAGATAGATAGATAGATAGAGAGAGAGATAGATAGATAGATAGATAGATAGATAGATAGATAGATAGATAGATAGATAGATAGATAATTAGATAGATAGATAGATAGATAGATAGATATTGATTTATTTACTTTCAAGACTGGACTATTGTAACTCAATTCTGTCTGGTTCATCACAATATTTACTCCAGAAACTTCAAAAGTTCAAAACACAGCTGCACGGATCATCTTTATAGAGTACCTCGATCAGAGCACAGCTCACCACTGCTCTGTACCCTACACTGGCTATCAATTCGATACAGAATCAAACACAAAATTTGTTCTCTGTGCTATATTTCAATGACAGACTCCAGTCCAACATACCTATCCAGCCTCACCCATGTGTATACACCAGCAAGATCCTTACGCTCTTCTTCTGATAATCGTATACTCATTGTTCCCAAGGTGAAAACAAAGTCATATGGACATCGTTCGTTTGCACACCAGGGCCTGGCGACGTGGAACGAATTGCCCATTGAAATTAGACACAAAGATACAGTGGTCCCTTTTAAGAGTGCTCTTGAGACTCGCCTGTTTCGACTGCAGGGACAACCTTAGCGACCTAATGATGTTTTGTATCTTATATGTTTTCAGCATGTTTTTATGTTTTCCAATTTCATTGTTTTTGTTATTTGTTGTTTTGTAGTGTAGTCATACCATTATTGATGGTGTAAAGCGCTTAGAGCTTCGAAAGATTAGGCGCTATACAAAGTCCTCATTATTATTATTATTATTATTATTATTATTATTATTATTATTATTATTATTATTATTATTATTATTATTCAAGTAGTAAACTATGTTGGCCCTGTTTTCATTCAACCCTAAAAGATTTCTCAATGGTTATTCCAATATTACTTAATGTTTTTTCTTTCTCTTTTGGCTTCTATCAAGGTCAGATACCATGAACAGATATTGGCTGCCTTATTTGCTAGATCGATATCCATTGCCTCTTGTGTAAATTCTTCTACTACTGCCATTAACCATCTATCTAATGAAACATAATTATATAAAAGAGTAACGTGTTTCAGTTTAGATTAGACTTAGCGTGCTGGAAGTCAAATGAGTAAAGATGATGTTAGTTGTGTACCGCTACCGCTAATTCAATGTAAAAATGAATGTAAGTGTTAGAAAATTTTAAATCATTAATATTAATATTAAAATTTTCTTGTATCATATATATATATATATATATATATATATATATATATATATATATATATATATGTATATATATATATATAGAGAGAGAGAGAGAGACAGACAGACAGATAACCTTAGCAAGCACAGAAGTTCAACCTCATTTAACATTCTGCTAGCAACAAAAAAGTGAGATAACCCTTATATAATTTACCTACTTGTTTTTAGTAAAGAAAATCTTGCAAATTGACGCTTTTGTGGTGATTTTCGCATTTATAGTGACACATGTCAATAACTTGGGCAACATTCTGATGTGCAGAAAGGTTTCCTTTTAAAAGATATCGCCCATCTTTATGAGTCACATCTCTGAAGGTCATGAGACAGAGACTGTCGACATTTTTATGATTTTTCATCTGGTTGGGCAATGTTACAGTTCAAGGTCATCAATATTTTTAAGCTGAATCCTTATGTCTAAATTTTCGTCTAATATTGATGACAGTATGCAATTACATTTTACAAGAAAATGTTGCCAACTTGCATGAGTAAAAATGTTGCCAATTTGCATATAAAATGAGTAAAATGTTGCCAACTTGCATATGAAATGAGTCAAATGTTGCCAACTTGCATATTAAATGAATAAAATGTTGCCAACATGCATTTGAAACGAGTTAAAAAAAAACAAGTTTCCAACTTGCATTTGAAATGAATAATTTAAATGTTGCAGGCGAATGCTACAATACATGATGTTGTGATTTGCTTAAGAGACCAATAATGTCAAGAAAACAGTTAATTGGTCGAAATCTAGTTTAGGTAATGACTTATACATTTTCTATTTCTGTTGATCTATCAGTAATCTTACTTTATATGGTCTCCGCGTTAAACTCTCTTGAATAGAATTATTACCAAACTGGATCATTTAGTACAAAAGTTGGTGAAATTGAGATAGTTGAAATTCTTCTTTCAAAATGTATTTTATTGACCTTCTTCTTGTGAAAGGTAATTATATACTTATATAAATATCGGTTGGCGTCTTTACTTTGGCGTGACAACGTTTTGATAAACCTACACAGTTTCGACAATACTCGTGATCAAGGTCAAGTGTAAAGAAACTGATAAACTTTTGATATTTTATATCTCCTATCCTCTACCATATCTAACTCATAAGGATCCATGAGAGTTTGCTGAAAAGGTAAATTATGTAATTACCTAAATTACTACATGGTAATACCACTAAGAAATGAAGGACTGTGTCTATAACTGCAATTTCTCAAGTTACAAACCTTGTCTATATTGATATATTTATCCAAGGAACCATGTATTAGAACGTATTAATTCTATGATATTTGCCGATTTTGGTATCATGCTTACATGTGGTTGTTTAGTAGGGTCTTTAGTGAAGATGTGTAACGTATGATGTATAAAGAGAGCAGGGACAAACAACACTTGTATCTCACTTGTTCCTGATATATCATATCTGAAACAACAAAAACAATTTGATACTTGAAAACATATTCTATCTACTGGAAGAGCATGCACAATGATAATGCAAATGTTCTTGAATAAAGGATAAGTAGTACGTAGCATCGTCTTTAATGTACCACGAGATAACACATTTCATTTAAACAGTCACTTTTTATGATACCACAAAATTTTAATATTCCTCGCGTATTTAATCACTTGTACATCACCACTGCACATGAATTACAAATTTGGCCATTCCGAGACAATTTTATATTAGTGTTTTTTTTTTTTGTAAATTCTTGTTAACACATTAACCCCAAGCGACGACTTTACGGGGCATGAGGTAGTAACCTACTTCCAATGTTTGCAGTGTCAAGGTCATGCATGATACACTAAAGTGGGTGGTATTATAGAAAGGTAGACAGATGTAGCTCTACAATGAAAGCAAATAATCTGGACATTTTAGTTGCACTACAAAATACAGAGGGAAAAACCGAAGTTTTTGGACCCGTTTTTTTTTCCACCCAAAACTCGCCCATTGTCGGATTCCGAATTTGTGTCCAGATTTTAGACTTTATGGCCTTAGATCTACGGCAGACCGGTCTAAAACATACACTGACAGGTAAACCTGTGCAAAAAGTAGGATAAGGTGGACATTTTGAATAAAGAGTCTTCTCCATACGAAACTTATGGGTCCGTTAAGCAAAAAAAAAAAAAATCAATTTTTGCCCTTCTGCTGATGCACCAGCAAACTAACCAATGAAAAACATTTTCTTTAGCACGACTATCCATTTGTCTAACGAAATATTACTTGGAAATCGATGGATTACGATGTATTCAGAAATAGTCCCCAAAATGTGTTTCCTACTCGCATTTCATGCGAAAACAGCAAAAACCTCCAGGGATGAATGTGTTAAGTACAAGTTTCCTAGCTATTATCAATTTATACAACTTGTGTTATATCAAAGCAATGTGATAAAGTGCAAGTGTTTAGTGACACCTTACATGCAAAAGCACGATAATACGATCGAAGTAAAGCGTGATATCTCGGCAACAAGAGATAATGTAGTTTTGTTTTATCAGTTTAGACGATATAAAATTTAGCCCAAAGCTGTTATGATGCAATATAACATTAAAGAACTACAAATATTGATTTATCGATTTCGAGCATTGCACAATATTTAAGAGAAAATGCAAGATTTACAGGCTGCATTTAATAACAATAGATTCGAGGTAAGCAACATGTCAAGTGCCAAATTTTTCGTCAGTGACATCCAGTAATTAATTCATAGGCTAGCCGACAATTAATTATCTTGGAGTAGGGTTTGGACAAAAAAAAAAAAAAAAAAAAAATGTTTTCTTAAACCTGGTCAGGCTTGGTACAATAATTAAAGTGAAAACGGACTGGCTGTTTGACACGCTTAAAATTATGGGAATACTCACGTAGAGCTTTCAAAAATGATTAAGACAAACGATAATGTGACGTCTCGACCCTAAGAGACATGTTTGACATCGTGAGAGACGGTTTCCATAAGGTCAGTAAGACTAGCGTTATGCCGATTGGTCAAATGTACAGGACAGAGGGTTGGGTCGAAACCCAGAATCGGGAAATATATAGTTCGTATCAAACGATGTTAGGCAGTCTAGCAAGACGTCTGGAAAAGAGACGGTCAGAATAATTGATTCCAACACCGGAGAAGACTCCGTACGTCTTTGAAAGAAAGACGTTCGTAAATTAATTGGGTTCCAGGGAACTGAATGTGGAACGATTGTAGGACGCCAAAACACAAAAGGTATCTAACTCAAATTCACATTTATTATGATGTAATGTATATGCTGTTTATCTTTGTCTTAAATGCATAATGTATCGATTCTACGCTACAAATAGTTCCGTATTACATTGATTTAATAACGTACTTTGATATGTTTCTTTGTTACAGATGCATGATGTGTTCATATTTTGTATGGATAGTCGGTTTGCAGTGATTTAATAATGTATTTTGAATTCTGAATTAGCATTTTTACCTTATTACTTAGTTAGGCAAATGGGTGAGGTAGGAAACCCGCCGTGTACATGTATGATTGGAAAGGTTACATTAATTTGAATTTATCATATTAAGTAAATATGAATTGTGTGTTATGTTATATTGCTTCACTTTACGTAATGATTTACGGGAATATGACTTTCCCGAATTCTGATGTCGATAATTAACAGTATAGCTCTATTGATCTGAAAACATGTATAGAAATTGTTAGCCGTATGAATGATAACACTGATAGTAAGATCTGATTGTTCGAACGTGAAGACGGACGAACAATCGCAATTCTGAAAGTAGCGAGATACTTAGGGCGTTTTACCCTTTTCTTTTAAAAGGAAAAATAGTTTACTTTGGCAAGAGTAAGCATCAGCGAGAAGTCAAAGGCAATAGTTTATTCTGGGCAAGAGTGAGAACCAGCGGAAAGTCAGAAAGGAAAGAAATAAGAAGTCAGAGTGTGGAATTCCCGTTCAATTAAAGGGCAAGTTGGAGACGGACGCACGCAGGGAAAAGAAAGGAAACCAGTCGACGGAAAAGGTCATGTTGAATCACCAACAGTCAAATGTTAAATGAACATTCGATTCCTTGATGAAATTTACAATCAGTATTAACGGCTAATTTCATTTATTTTCATCAGTGTTTGGATTCTTTGAATGTATCCATTATTTTAAAGCTTCAATATTTGTATTTTTCTGAACTAATTGTATTTTTGATTAAATTCATATTTTATCTTTACGGGGGCTCGTGTATTGTCTTGTTCAAAGTACCATCTCAGATTACTATACTCACTGACCGGGCATATCACACCGTAGCGATCATCTCCTAGATAACGCCAATTAGTGGGAGGCGGTCTTCAAGTGTTGTTTCCAAGTTACGCAATACCTCTGACCAGGTCTTGTGCAATATTGTCTTAATAACACTTTGATCACCCGCCAGCAGTGCCCACGTTACACAACATATACACTGTAAGACGGTAAAAAATGTGTAGTGTGAGGATGAATTTTAAAAACAACGTGTCTGACGTAAACAAAAAAAAAACAACTTTGTACTCAGCTAAATTTACAGCTCATTTCGAATCTCTATTAAACTTTACAACTTAATCTCTATTAAACTTTACAACTTAACAATGTCAGTCTACAAAGATTCAAAAGACAGAGAAAGAATAGATAGAAAACAAAGAATTAAAACCGCGCGTAATCATTCAGTATCGGATGTAGATGTTCTTGTGAACTAACTATTGGAATTGCAATATTTGACATAATTCTTAAATCGCTGATACATTTGAAATGATTGAGAAATGTTGGCTTGTTGATAACGTCTAAAGACACTTTAAAAAAATAAAACATATTCCCAGTATAGTATTACCATTTTAAGCGGCTAATTAAGAACTGTATGAAGACATATATCTATGATGTTGAAAATGATGTTACATACAATACATCACTCAGTTGTGGGAAAAAATTAAACGGGACAAATTTAAATGAAAGAAGTGGTAATTAAAGAATATTTTTACTCATTGAACAAGCAATCGAGAAAATGACTTCCTTCAGAATAGTGTATGTTAAACACGTAGATGGCCATTAGCATGTGTACATTGTTGACACGCAAAGCGTACGAAAAGTACAAAGATGGTCATTATATATCAGTTCAATATACAAAGTGTATAGTTTTTCTAACATGATACGTAATTTTAAATGTATTCATTAGAGAGAGCAATTGCACGTGTTGTACATTTTATTACATAAAAACGAGGAAAACACCTAACATGAAAAGTTTCCAATTCTTTATAGTTACGACATTTTTTCCAATTCCCTTACATATTTCTCAACTCTCTAAATCAGGGGAAAATGGATGTCTCCTGTAATCATCATCATCATCATCATCATCATCATCATCATCATCATCATCATCATCAGTCTCTTGACCTAGTGTGGTCGTTGATGCACTGGTGCTGCTGAACATCTGACCAGTTTCCTCCACTGGTCACGATCATATGCCAATGCCTGTGTCTCAGCAAAACTTTTCCTGGTCCATTATGTGACGTTGTCACTCCACTTTTTTTCTGTCTACCTCTCCTTCTACCACCTTGGACACTGCCCTGCAGTATTGTTGTGGACAGACTGTTGGCTCTAGTGACATGGCCATACCATTTCAGCTTTCTCTTTTAGACAGTGGTGAGGAGGTCTTCATAATGATCTAATTTATGCCTGATGGTGTTACGCACTTCTTCATTTGGGATATGGTCCATATAAGAGATGCCAAGGTGGTTCTGTAGCATCTCATTTCAAGTGCCTGGATTCTTTGTTGCAATTCTGCTGTCAGGGTCCAGGCCTCACATGAATACAGAAAGATTGAGATGACTAGTGCACTCAATAGTCTGATTTTAGTTTTCAGACAGATATTCTCCTGTAAATAATCTATAATTAATTTAAGTTCTACAGTTCGGCTATAAAGTTTTAGGTCGCCGGGAGAGTTAATTAGAAGAAAATTGAGGTTTCTGCCTCAGATATTTTAATACTATATTCCATTGTTCTTACGTGCCGCACAATAAACAAGTTAGCCTAATTGGATCAGTAAGCAAGAATTAATGCCAGTTTTAATGAAGGAAAATACTCAATGTTTTCCTCCGCCTGACTTGTTTTCTTTTTTTTTCCCTTATTTTACGGATTGACGAAAACCAGAAGAGCTTAATCAGCTGTCGAAATGACTGTAAGACGTAATTGATATATTTTTCTTCTGCATTCCATATCTAATCTTTTGTCATAGGAGATCTTTCTAATGATACTTTTTTATATCTCCGTAATGAGACACAGCGTTGTAAGGCAGAAAAATAATTCAAGCAAAATCTTAATTTATACCAACAACTGGAAGCAAGAGTCTACGAGATGTCTATTTTCTTTACTTATTATTTACTTCTCAGATGAGATTTTGTTTTCAATCCCTATTAAATTAACCATAGAGATTACGAATCCTTTTATTTGTAATTATTTGCTTAAGCCTATGATTTTTCGAAAATTTGGCACTTTGTGGTTTTCAGGAAGAGATACATTCGTAAACTGGTTTTACCTTGGAGCTTGCTGCCTGCTGCATCGAAAAGGAGATGAAGTGGTTTCAGTTTTCGAAGTATATTTGAAAATGAAGCTAATATTTATTATTTATGAAAAACAATTTTTTTAAAATTATATTTAATGCATTATTTTATAGCAATTGTTTCAAAAATCTGATCAACTTACAACACAATTTAGATTTCGACTATACAAATTGTGTGCATGATTGCCTTGAGCAAATCAGTTTTGTATTGTACGCCTTTCGACCTTTCTTTCTGTGAGCAAACACAATTTGGTGAGGTCATTTAATAATGATGAACAGAACAGAAAAACTGCAATACTTATGCACACAAATAAATTTCAAAGATTGGGTTGAGCAGACGACTTGCAGAATCTCTTGTAACCATTCTCAAGCCTTGATATATGAACAAAGATATATTGTGCAGTATAAGACGACTCTAGACATATACTGCCTAACCTTTCAATATTGGCATAAGCAAAGGAAGACGACATGTTTACGGCACAAAAGTGTGGATGCTAATGCCAGTACTAACTGAATGCATTATTGGATTGATGAATGAGTCACGGACGGAAACCCTGGCACATTCTTCGTTGTACGATAACCGTATTCATCACACTCAGAGGATTGCTCCAGTTTATTTATTATTGCACTTCCAGACGCAAGATGGTTGTATGTGTGCCACAAAACAGAGATGCTCAGTCGAAAGCGAAAAGTACTGCTTATTTCTTAGCTCTTTATGTAAAGTGATTCCAGCTTTATGCCCGAACAATATAATTGAATTGAATTGATTTTACGACCACACTGTTTCTGCATCATACCGCCATCATCGCCTACATCCATTTTCCTGAATAAAGTTTCTACAAAATATAATTGCCTACTTTAATTGCAATCATAACAACGCAAGTTTGTTACATAAGTGTTAAACATGCTTTTATTTTTTAATATGTTTTTCAATCAGAAACCTATTTATTGCATGGTAACACTTTCAATTGTATGATGATAAAAATACATTTGATATGCTGATAAATAACACACACACACACACACACACACAAAGACACACACACACACACACACACACAAAGACACACACACACAAAGACACACACACGCACACAGGGTTAAAAAAATGGAAAACTTCAGATTTCGAGGTACGTTGACCCACGTGAAATAAAATGAGCACATTTAATTTCTATATTAAAATAATTCGCATCCTCCATTTGAAATTGTGAGAACGTTGGAATAAAGAAAATGTTTTCTTCATGCATAAATATAGACATACAACGAACGTAATTTCTGCTTTTAAGTCCAGCTAAAGAGCAACATCAACTGTAATGATGGGTTTGCCTTGTTATTCTGTAATGTATATTTAATTTGTATTGTTTTGGGGGCTTTCCCCATGATTATATGTTACATATATTTATATACTGTAAATAACCTTTGTCAAAAGCAAATGAATCATCTACCTGACTAGAGATATTTATTTTGCAAACAACATAGTACATAAATAATATGTATCAATAATAAACAGATTAAATACTCAGATAATAAGTAACGGAGGTAAAATGTTTACTTGTATCTGTGTGTAAAGCATTAGTTTTTCGCGTGGAAATTTCTGATCTTGATGACAACCTAGAATGTTTTAAAAAGGAAACAGACATATATCCCGGCCCTATAATTTGGTTTTTATATTATCGCAATTTACGTCAAAATTAGGCATTCCAATTTAACAACAGAAGTGATGTTATTATAATTGTTGTGTTCAGTTTGGATAGGCTAAACGATTATTCACTGAAATTACAGAGTACTCATTAATACTTCTTGGACTAAATCCT
Source organism: Unio delphinus (assembly GCA_029339505.1). Taxonomy (NCBI): domain Eukaryota; kingdom Metazoa; phylum Mollusca; class Bivalvia; order Unionida; family Unionidae; genus Unio; species Unio delphinus. The sequence continues at coordinate 12,944,545 of JAQISU010000051.1, read as the reverse complement.
TCATTTGGAATTATATTGAATTCATTCACGGACAGTTCGACTTCTATCCTTGTAATACATCAAAAGACTATTGGCACATGAGCACCTCAGCATATTCGAGAACAATATTTAATATTGGAATTTATTCGGATCACCACTGGAATTAAGTTGGAACTCTGTCCATTTGGACTTGTACAACGTTTATGACTATTTTGGGATTTAATTCACTATATTTTTTAAATTGTCACTTTATATTCAAGGAAAAAAATTTTTTTTTGAATATTACAAAACGTTTGCTATTACTTAAGTTAATACCTTACATTCGGAACGCTTCATAACAGCGATCTCTCCAGCTTTAAATTTTCCAATCCTTTCTATTTGTGATGGTTGAGGACTGAGGCTAAGGAGAGAGTGAGGGGCATAGTCAGATAGGAAAGCATATTTTAAAGTCTTGATGACAAGGAATAATAAACCAGAAAAAAAAATAGTCTTTTAAAAAAAAATAAAGATATATTGGTAAATCATAAACCTTTCTTAGAAAGGTAAATAATTTAAATGGCTTTACTGTCGGTGATGTTTGTAATCTGAAATGACCCAATGACTTCCAGACAGATATTCCTACGGATGGCAGTAGGTGCCATTAGCTGCTGTTCGAACCACTGTTATTTACGTAGCACGAATTGACAGAGAAGTATTAATTCATTCGCAGCATCCTAGAGTCAATGCAATCGTGACAGAGAAGTACTGTTTCATTCGCAGCTTCCAAAGTCAATGCATTCGTAGAAATAGCCAAAGCAATAGAACTTTTTTGCAAAGAAAAAAAACAATACAAAATTAATAATTTTCCGAAACTTACTGTTCCGATATACATCAGGTTCATAATTTTACCTCACAGAAATTGTTGAGCAGGTACTAATCCCTGGCACAATGCGTGAATCAGACAGGAACAACATTCACTTATTTGTTGATCAAGGAAATTATTTTCACGCATAATTATTGTCAATGATTTCTGATTCTGTGCAAAGGATTACGAGCTCGTGCATTAGAAGCAAATATTTCGAACTCAAACTGAAATATACTATGTGATATTTAATAACCCTACCTGAGTTTTCATGAATTAAGAAAATATTACAAAATAAAGATTCCTTGACTTAAAATATAAATATTTAACATTTTCTACAGATTTTGGGAGATGATGTATTGTTATGTATATTTAAATTGTACTGTGTGCTTGGCTTTTGTCCGTAATTGAGCGTGGGAGCTTAGGCCTACCTAACTAATGTATTTTTTTTTAATGTGCTTACTGGATCAGAGTTCAGAACATTTCGTATTTCCGACGGAAATTATTTTGTCTAAGTGATTTTCACCAGGTGTTTTGCTACAATACAAGTAAACAGACTTGACCTTGTTTACGAATTTGATGTAAATTTCCATTCGACTATATGGTGGAATACGTCAGATGGCAATCATATCTAAAGAAAACCAAGTAAACAATTATTCATTCCTATTTTATAACAGTTTTATTTGGTGGGACCACTTTTAACTGTGTTCAGTTATAATTTGAGAGGAATTATTTATTTAAATTATTCATTGGCATCACAAAGAGCTCATTGATATTTTGGAGTAAACATTATGTTGATATTATTGTGAATTCATTCAAAGTCATTCTGGATTATATCATTGTGATGCATCAATACTAATGGCACATCAGTAAATTCAAGAGTTGAATTCAATCTGAAAACTCTATTCGTTTGGACTTCAATGATTATTTTGATTTATATCGCAATTATGTACGTTCCTGTTAAATTTTCACTTTTTATTCTATTAAATAAAATCTTTTTAATTTGGATAAACTGATTGGATTTGCCTTTTCTTTTACTTATTTTATTATCATATATTCGCAACAAGATGCTAAAGTTACCATGGGAAAACCTGGTCAAAAACTTGGAAATGTGCACTGATAAATCATACAAATATAAGGCAAAAAAAGGTTTGATATTAGAGTTTCATTATTATGTGTCCCTTTGTTTGATTAAAGCAACTTATTTGTATAATAGCGAGTTTTATATAATCGTTTAAGGACAACGACTGTCGCCTTGAGGTCCTTAGAACGATCAAAGAAACAACAACCTTAAGCCAAATGTCACGTTCGACTTTGTCTTTCTTCCGCTGTGTGAGATATTGATATATATCCGTATCTTTCGGACGTTCTTTGTTGTTGTTTTTCTTTAGTAGGTTGGAGTGACTCTGAATATCCCATTTATTGTCAATCTAGCACAAAATATAAATACCAGGAGAGAGTTTGACATAATTATGTAAGTAGTTGTGGTTTCAATTTCAGTGATTTTTCATATTTTATTTATTGCCGGGCAATTTAACTTATTAAGCTCTGTAGTTCCGTTTAATTTTTACTTATGCTCCATGTTATGAACTAATATTACTGCGGAGTGATAGATAAATGTGGGGGTAGTGGTCTACCATGGAGAATCGGGTGGGTTCGAATCCCACTGGGGCTGTCCTACTAGGTCAGTCACGCTAGTACCACTACGGAAGAAAAAGAAAGGGAATACGTAGTAATAAAAAAAACGTTCTTGTATGGTTTTCATTTTTAAATGAAAGAGGATGAACTTTAGTATTTGTATTATTGTTTGTAAATCTTGATATATGTAAATAAAAGTGATGTATTAATGTTTTCATTTATTTCTGAAGATACGATGTACATTACTGATTGATTGTTGGTTCATGTAAATTTGATTATTTATTTTTTTCGCTGCATGCACAAATTTGTTAACTGTCAGGAGGCATGTACAATTAGGGAGGGAATATATGACCCAGGTGCGTGTTTGTCATTAGTGACTGATCGATCAGTGCACGAGGCGCATCAAGGGGACGATAACTTCGAGCGCCATGTACTTAATAAATGCCCTATTCGCTCGTCTTATCGTCTCTGGACTAACGGCACCTTTTTCATCGTATCTAAGCCTTTTATAACGATTGCAATTCGCGAGAATTATGATATCCGGATGTTTAAGGTCTTCGTGTCTAATTTTTCTTCTTCTATTTTTCTTTTGTCGTATCGTTGACGCTAAATAAACCCCACGACCCGAGGATATTGTGTTCGTTTAGTTTTGCTTAAACAGAGTTAACCTTTGCTGACTCTAACAAACTCCAATACTTACAATCCAACACCTCGATTTTATTGAACGAGTACTATAACCGTTAGCTCAATTCAAAATAAAAACATATTCAAAATATGATCATGCAGAAAGGAAGTAGATTATTTAAGTATAACATGCACCATCGATAGACTCGTATGCAATAGGATGCACAATTTTCAACTAGGATAGGACAGCATAATAAAATCTGCAGACTGCTTCAAAACTGAACAAGCATGTCAAAAATGATATTTCAAACAATATTACCATATTAGAATATTTATTCGAAAATTCGTGTGTTATTAATAAAAATAGATTTCAAGTACATAAACATGAAAAGGATTTTTTTTAAAAAAAAAAAAACGTTTCCATATTGATGGTATTTAAATTTAAATCTGTGACATCATGGGAACTGTGCAAATCCACAAGATTATTATAAATAGTGATGCAATCTCGAAATTCAGTCCGTGAGGTGTGTGATACTTCATAACTGACAAAGAACATTACATATTAAATATTCAAACTTAAAACGTAAACAAGTTAAATCAATTAGGCAATAAAATGTACAAAATTTATAAATATTTATTATGTAAAAAATATATACTGACACAACTAGTCTAACTATTATTGACATATTGAGAAATAATATGCATTAATAATGAAAATTACACTTTCAAACATCATTTCCAGTGGAGTCAAATGTTTTCACAAACATCTTTGCATTACAAAATCTGGAGAATGAAAACAAATGTGCTCTCTGTTTATCACATAAGTACAGCTAAGGCAGATTGATTGTTTATCTATATATATCAAGTTTCAATATCCAAATTTTGTAAAGAAAAAATAACTAAATCAATGGAGCCGAAAACATGCGTGCTTGCGTGATTGAGATTAATAATGTAGCTTTTAAAAAAAAAATAATTCATATCGCTAAGATGTATGCGGCAGTTCATAGTGATGTCTAGCACTGGGGTATCATGCCGCAGACATGTAGCATGATGTCTCACCCAGTCACATTATCCTGACACCAGGCCGACCAGTCCTAATACTAATATCTAAATGCTGAACGGCAAGCGAGGCAGCTGTTAGTACCGTTTTTATAAGTCTTTGGTATGACTTGGTCGGGGCTCGAACACACGACCTCCCGCTTCAGAGGCGGGCGCTCTAACCACTAGGCCACCGGAGCGGTTAAAGAGCCTAAAGCAATATGTATATGTTACTTTGTATTAAGAAAGAATCAGTGCATTTCATTTTGTATTTAATGCACAGCATCTATATTTTCTTATCGAATAATATAAAAAAGACGAAAAAATCGAGAATTTGATGAATTCATATATTATTTTGTTTGTGCAGGAGGATTAAATTGTAAAACTATATTTACCTGTAAAGTAAGATTATGAAAACAAAGTACCAGACCCGATTCCCTTGTCAGTTAATTTTTAAAGTGTCTACTTTCTTTGTTTTTATTTTTAATTTTTGTTTCGAATAAGACTGAGCAAGACAATACAGTATACCAAAGTGGGACATTTAGTGCATTGGTATGAAATAATGATTTTTAGTGTATTGCTCTTCAATATCCCCATCACGTAGATAACTTATTACGTTGGGAAAAAATTCGTCACTAATCTGAGAAGAGATGCTGTTTAAACTAATTTCATTTACGTAAGATTACGACAAACAGATTCCATTCTTTTGACAAATTCTTTGGGTAGTATCTTCATCAACGATGTCTCAGATTCCATTATGTTGACAAATTCTTTGGGTAGTATCTTCATCAACGATGTCTCAGATTCCATTATGTTGACAAATTCTTTGGGTAGTATCTTCATCAACGATGTCTCAGATTCCATCCAGGCCATTTACTGACTTGTTGTTTGGATAAACGAGGAAAGGTTTAATGCTCATGTATTCCCCTAACTGAATAATTCGCTGAATTAATACACATCAACACACGAGTCTTAACTTGAATAAACTCTACAAACATGAACACTGAAACACAATATCTTAGTTTTTGGCAAGTTCAACCCATCAGCATTGCACCCCGACGAGGTTTGATCGTGAACTCGTATGGCTGCAGGCACGAGGCCCATCTTAGTTTCCGTTAGATTTCCCTTTCGCTTTGGCTTTTTGATACTGAATGGAGTACAGACCCAGTAGTAATACATTCATTCTCAGTATTAAAATCAGTGTGCTCTATAGGTAACATTTTGCCGCTGAAATACTCTACACGAAGTTTCTCTTTATATTGTTAACGGGTTCAAAACAGCCCCAAAGCTCTGAACACAGTAACAAAGAAAGTTAAAAAACGGTTGATGCCGACTGTACATTTACAAGCAATATCTTCAAGTCCCTGAATGACTTTACAGGATTGGTATCTCAAGCAAGACGTTTAGGGTGTCCCTTCTTTGTCGTGCTACAGTATGGAACGGAATGGTGATTTTATTTGCAGAAGTTCATGATTTACAGCAAGGATCGAAACTTTTTCTTTGTTGTCGGGAATGAAACCTTAATCCATCCAGCACCAACAATGTGAGACAGACCAACAATGGTACTATTTCCAATGTCATACTTGGAAGTTTCGATTGTCAGATTGTTTTCTTGCAATCTAGACAGACGCTCATCTCATTTCTCGCTGTAAATGATGGCATAATCAAATAATGGTGCAACATAATGTAACTTGGACAGCAAGTGCGAAAGTTTATCTAGAGAAGTTTTGTCCCTAAAAGAATAATAGCAAATTCAAATGGTGTTACAAATACAGAATTTTCCTTATTATCTGTGTTCACCAACCGATGTCTGCGTCGCACCCTCATAAACAGAGCAGCATGTAAACAGAACACAGATTTCACTTCCGGGTCATCACCAAGGTCGTATTACTCACTATTCACTGTCGCCGAAACACACAAAGACAACAACTATCTAAGCTCATATTCTTAAGAATAACTAATTATATTTGAATCCCTACCAAAAAACAAAAATAAAACTCTTCTATCACCACCAAGATGAGAGAGGAAAAATATTCTAAAAATAGACAAGAACTACATTTGTGATTCCCACTAACACAGAGAAAGATATGGTTCATTAACAGTATCAAATTTTGTCTTAACAATGTTGACAGACACATACCCAAGTCCTATGGGTTAAGTCTGATAATCAAGATCAGATGCGTAAACTTTGTACAATTTGTTTCTGTCATTACCGTATTGGCCTCTTAAAGTCATTTCAACTATTTTTTTAAATCTACCATATACAACTATGCTCCTTAAGAGTCTTAATGATAATCAATATTTAGACAATAACTTTGGCATTAATATGACGGCAACACAAACACAAACACACACAAAGACCAGTCCCGGATTACCCATTAGGCAGAGTAGGCAACTGCCTATGGGCCCCGCGACATTTATGGGCCCCATCAGGGGCCCCCAGGGGCCCCCATGAGACCGTGACCGTGGGTCTGGGGCACCAAACGTTTAACTGCCTATGGGCCTCCACGGTGCTTAATCCGGTGCTGACAGAGACACAGACACACACACACACACACACACTATATATATATATATATGGATACAATGATATGACTTTATATTACGTGACATTAATATATCATTCCAGCTGGTCAAAAAAGGTTTTTAAATGAAGAAAGACGAAGAAAGAGAATTTGAATGTTGGATTTACAGAGGTAGGGAATTAACAAACGTGGTAGTCAGACAATGTTTAACATGGTTGATTCTCGACCTCAAAATTCAGTGTAATTCTATTCAATGAAACATATATTGTGTCAGAACGCAGCTGAGGGTTTCTTTGTACCTAACATGCGATCTTATTCTCAAATGACCAAAACTGAATCGTTTGTTTTACATTTACATCCACCTCTGTCGTTTACATTAACATCCAGATCGGTTCAGAATTGGTATGTACGTAATCCTCTTCATTCATTTTCATTGAATCGCCATCAGAATTTTAAAATTTATTCACTTTTCGATAACCTACCATATATCAATGTCAAGACCAGAAACACGCTTTTTTGGTAACGAAATGGCATCGAGCTTAGCACTTTTGAAAATGTTTTGAAAATGTTCGAAATTTGTTTCCTTCGTGCTTCCTTGCTTAATGCTCGTTTGTATCTTTTGATACACGTAGTTCTTTCTTCCCAATCCGGCTTTAATTCTACTGAAGCGTTATTTAATTCCTGTAGGGTTCAGTCTAATAATGTATTGTGACATCAAATATACTTTACCTTGTGTGAAAATCGCATTCAAACAAATACCTTCAAAGACGGGATGTTGAATTATACACCGGGACAAAACATATTTTGTTTCGAGGGACGAGCTTCAGCGTACATTAAGATATCAAAGTTCACACCTTAATGGAAAGACAGGTTGGAATTTAGTGCTGATAATTGATTAACTAATGATTGGCATGTGTTAGTCCGGAAATTCAGGTTAATAGTTATACTCAGGGTCTGAAATCAGCAATGTTAATGTATCTACAACATGCCATTTTCCCCCCATCTGAATATTATATAGTATGTTGACGCGCCAATTGTCAGCAACCTTTGTGAAGATATAAAAAAAAAATTATTACTGAAAGTGTATTACTAGCAAATATATTAACAATGAGTACAAACTTTTTATGTTAGTTCCTTTTTATAATTATACAATATTGGATCGCATGAGACATGCCTTGTGTAGGAAATGAAAATATATTACTTTGAAACATATAGCTAAATATCCCCCCCTTGCTGTTACAAATAATGACAGATTATAAAACAAAAAGTGTGGAATCTTACAATACTCCGAGTTCCTTATTTGAGATTTTTAGACTTTTTATTGGACACATTTTCAGTTGTGAAACGGTAGTTTTTCAAATATTACATAAAAGATGTACACATAAGTATGAAGCATAGTATGACAAAGGTACATACAAGACATAATGATATAAAACAAGGATGAAGCATAGTATGACAAAGGTACTGTAACGGCTGGCTCGGTATCAAGGGTTATCAGTACAATATTGCACAAGTCCCTGTTCAGAGGTATTGCACAACTTGGAAAAAACAACACTCGACACTGCCTCCCGTTAATACTCGTTTATCTAAGGAATGACCTCTACGGTGTAATTTGCCCGGTCATAGAGTGGATATGGTAATCTGAGATGGTATTTTGAACAAGACAACACACGAGCCCCCGTATAGATAAAAAGAGAATTTAATTAAAATACAATTAAGAGAAGAATGACACAGTAAATTACAATTTTTTTTCCTTCTGACTATTCTTCGTTCAGAAGTACTTCAAAACCGAAGCTTTAAAATAGCAGATACGTTAATTAAAATTCAAACACTAATAAAATAGATGAATTTAACCGTTAATAACTGATAGTAACTTTCATCATGGAATCGAATGTTCATTAACATTGGACTGTTGGGTGATTCACAATTACCTTGTTCGTCGACTGTTTTTTTTCCTTCTACGTGCGTCACGACTTTAGCTTGCTCTTTGATTGAATGGGGAATTCCACTCTCTGACTTCTTTTCCCTCCTTTTTTCTTGACTTCTTTTCCCTCCTTTTCTTGACTTTTCGCTAATTCTCACTCTTTCCAAACAAACTATTTTCCTTGTGTTTTTGGCGTCTTACAATCGTTCCACATTCAGTTTAACCTGGAACTACAATTTTAACGAACGTTCTTTCTTGCAAAGAACGGCCGGAGTCCTGGTAAATCTTCTACCTTCGGTTCTCTCTTGCAGAGAATTTTTTTAGACTGACTAACATCGTTTGATACGTAGTATATATTCCCTTCAACATTAGAGATCGACCCAACCCCCTGATTTAATATTTGACCAATCCGAATAAATACTATTCCTACAGACATTTGGAAAACTGTTTAAAAATGTGTCAAAATGCCACCTTTCATTTGTCTCAATCATTTTGACAGCTATACGTGAGAAATTCTCTCTCTTAAGCGTGTCAAACACCAGGTTTGGTTCTACTATCAATATTCTAACAGCCTGACCCAGTTAAGTAAACATTCTTTCGTCCAAACTCCTACTCCAAGACAGTTAATTGTCGGCTAGACTAAAAGTTAATTAATGACTTTCACTGGCGAAAAATTTGGCACTTGACAGGTACATACAAAACATAATCATATAAAACGAGGATGAAACACGGTATGACAAAGGTACATACAAGACATAATCATATAAAACAAGGATGAAGCATAGTATGACAAAGGTACATGCGAGACATAATAATATAAAACAAGGAGACACTTACACTTGCTAAACGTATGGGTAAAGGTAGGTACAACAGTTTACCTAATAAAAGCGACATGAATACTGATACATTGCGTTGCGCATATTTAGGAAAGAAGATACAAACATCCTGTCAATAAGATACTAAGACAACTGACTTGACAAACATACCACATCGAACAATTAAAAGTGTGACATTAGCTAACAACATGGTACACCATTTATCAAAATATTAAATTTAAGAGATAAGTTAGTGTCATAAAGTTTGCTTCTCTTAGTAGCAAAAAGGCGCCCATGATTGATATTGTCAATGTGGACTCTTTATTTCTTGCCATTTATTCAACCAGACGTTGATAGGACTAATCTGAATAATTGGTTTTATTTGGTCACAGTTTTGTAAGGCGTAATAAACAGAGGAATTATCAACATACTGTTATATCAGCTTATTCAAGAGAATACAGAATATTATAAATAACAAACAAAATAGGGAACAGGATGAATCTATCTGGAACACCTGTATTCATTAACTAGGAGTCTAAAATGTTAATATTAATTACATCGGGTTGCTTTTTAACAAAACTATAGAAAATCAATATCATTTGTTCAAAGATTGTTTGGGAAAAAGAAAGAAACGAAAAACACTATTAAATGGTCTCTTTAGATATAAGAATACCGTTCCCACCATCACTCTCTTCTAAAATTTATTACACAGAGTCGGTGTTTGAAAACGTCCCTTCCAAAAACCAGATTGGGCAGAGAACACGAGCTCATTATAAGTAAAATAAAACCTGAGTTGTGGATGAACAATTCGCTCTAAAACCGTTGAAACTATTCACGTGATAGTTTTCTCTGAACACAAAATTGATTATTTCGATTTATTCTCGTTATAATTTTAAACTATAATAACGTTCTAGCTGTGTTTTTTTTCAGATGGAATGTATCTTTCTCAAATTTAGTTCAAAACTTTCAAATAAGAGACTGAAAACAAAACAGCAAATAATACGGCAAAGAAAATTTAATGTGGCACAATATAATTGTATCCCTACCTAAACAGAGTGTAACAAATAACGTTTTTAAGTGCATGTGTGTGATTTTGTACCGAATTAAATCCATAACATATTTCAAGATGCTAGTATTTTAGTGCAAAGAGACTTGAATATGAATGAGGTACCGTTTGATAATTATGTCAGACGAAACTGGAAAAGAGATTAAGACTGACCTTTGTTTAGCTAAATAACCAAAGGTTCAAATGTTGCAGACATAGCGCTTGTACTTGATGGAATAGTTGTGATAAGGTAAGACGTTGCTGTATAGAAAGGGAAGTGGGAAAATGTAGAATTTTCTAAACCCCTCAGGGGCGTATGTTAATAATATAAGTAGATAAAGTTGATAAATAATTAGGTTGTTAATAATTAGGGGGGTGTTTCCCACGCGAAATCTCCTGCTTTTAACATAACATTTTTGGCGCAAGGCTAAAGGTCTTGACTCCTAGGGGGAATGAAATTCTCATAAGGGACCTGAAGTTTGAAGTTTATGACAGAAACGTAATCAAAGATGTAAAAGAAAACGGTTCTGCTAAAAAAAAAAAAAGGGGGGGGGGATGAGAGCGAGCCTCGAACAAGGAGGTACTGTCTTAATGTCATACATGATATTTCTTTAATATGCGTCTTAAGCTAAGTGTTTAAATTTATTTGTCTTAAATGATATATGAACCATGTATGTTACGAATTAATCAATATTATGTTGCAGGATGTTTTCTGCCGAGAAACGGTTAGGCAGCAATAGTGTAGTATAAGCAAAGTTACTGTTTTATATTTATTTCGTTAAATACGACGTGAATTCTTCTACCCTATGAATTGGTTGAATTAAATTTTGAGCAGAAGCATGTGTGCATGCATCCGAATTCTAGTTCAGAATAGTGATTAATAGTTCACACAACGTCATTAAGCAGAATATAATATTCTAGGTCAAGATGACCCGTACCGACAATCTATGTTTACTTTGGAGAGCAGTCAGTTATTAGGTTATAACGGCATGCCGGACAATTAAGCATTCACTCAATCTCTTGATGAAGTTTGTCTTTTCAATATGAAACGGAAGTGCTCACTGCATTTATAAGCTTTGAGTTAATTGAGTTGTTTTATTTCCTTTTCATTTCCCGATATTCGTGCATCCTGCAGTTACTCCTGTACAAATTATTTTGCTGTATCTAGTTAATAAAATTATCATATTCTGAATACATGGGATTCGTGTTGTTCTAAACCATATCTCTGCTCAGATTGCATGCATGCATGCATGCATCCATCCATCCATCCATGCATGCATGCATCCCTCCCTCCCTCCCTACATGTTAGGTTACTTCATAGTAATCCTGTGCGTTTTTTAATGCGATGTTATAATATACACATGCTGGAATTGTGAAGATGGAAACATGGTTTAAGTATGTAGGATTGGTTAATATGGACGTATGCATATATCAGAGCATGGATTTGAATATGTGCTTACTTTGTATGAGCTGTAAGGTAAAGGAATGCGTCCGGTTATTGTGAAATATTTTAGTATAACGGGATTAGTAAAATGTACTGATGTGAGGGAATGTATTGATGTATAATAAGAAGCAATTGATACCCTGATGTTCAGAGGCGTAGCGATGTTATGTTGTACCCGGGGACGAACTATAAAATTGGCGCCCCAGCGATCTTGTGACCGATTTATTACCCTTGTTTACTTATTATAATGTAACGTTGTAAACCTCATTTTGGCGCCCCTGTACCTTGGCGCCCGGGGACATATGTACCCCCCTGCCCCCCCCCCCTAGCTACGCCTCTGCTGATGTTATTGTTTTACCTTACAATAACGTATGGGTATCTCGACGTGAATGAATCCATGACCAAAGAAATTGAATAGCCGTTTATTTAATGATAGGCTGAGTGTAGTGTGAGATTAGAGGGCTAAGGAAAAAGATTGCGCACCTTCCTTCTGTTTTCACGGGAAGATTTATAGGGGACAGAGAACTTCCGGTTCCATAGAGCCCCCCAAATCTTCGAGAGTTGGAGACGGAATTAAACTGTAGCCGAGACAGTCGAAGTCGACAGAAGTATTGTCGTGGGATAGGAAGTGGGGGAGGAGAAGAAGAAGGAGTCTAGAGAAAGTCGAGGAGGAGAAGGAATTTGGAGGAAGAGGAGAGAGAATGGATATAACAGATAAGTAGAAATACAAGGATAGGTGGAAATCAATCTCACACTGCTAATCAAGTGATGCAATAAGATTGTTAAAGACTAGAGCCGAAGTTGGAAATTAAAGTAATTTGATTACTGAATTGTTATTAAATTGTTATTCATTGAATTTCAACCTTTTTTGTATATTTAGCCTTCCAACCGTCGCCATTGCTGATTGGGGGCTCAAAGCTTTACATCTATCTTTTACGAAATTTAACTTCCAACAAAATAGAACCTGGGTGGGACCAACGTTCCCTCTAAGCTGCGCGCGTGCGCGCGCGCGCAGCTGCTCAGGCATCCCCGCGCAACTGAATTGTCAATTTTTTCTCAATCTAACGTTAAATTTTGCTCGTCTCCGTAATGCTTGCGCAGTGCAGCATGCACTGCGCGCACACCTACCATTCGCTTAGAGGGAACGTTGGGTGGGACTTCTATAACAATTTATATACAATATTGGGAGCACCCCACCCCAACAATACAGTTCGTCACGAGGTGGATAAAGACAGGAATGTCTTATGTGTAAAACGATACTGCACTTGCTTATTTTAAGTTTGTATCGGCTCCATCAATATGCCACGAGTATTATGTCATTTGCCTCAAATGAATTAAAATTTAAAAAAAAACATTTCTTGACACGAGATTGAATACAATTCTCTCAAAGAAGTAGACTATATCGCCCGGGGATATTTGATGCACCAGATAATTTCATAAACTTATGATAAATGAAGCAATTACTTTTAATGTATCTGGCATGATTGTAGACAGTATTAACCGTAATCGATCATTAATTATATACCAAATTGGACGGAAATCATAGCATTGCGACTAATCATCTTTCAACACTCCAAAAACGTGACGGGTATTTACGTATTAAATGAAATTATCAGATCTAAACGTGATGTTGCTAAAATAATCCATACACAGGGTTGAACAAAGAGCACGTTGTCTGATTGAAATTAGGACAAAGTATTAGCTAATATATCTAACGCTGCAGTTTTCAGTGTCGAACCTATCCTAGCATTAAAAAGTTACGAACTATATGAGACGTATGTGAATATAGATGGTAATGAAATGTTATTATTCCAAAAATATAAAACGCTCTTTAGTACGAATGCGAACTTAAAATAAAAAAAAAAAGAATTCCGAAGGGTACCTCTAATTAAAGTAAATTTCGATACAATATGCTACAAAACTGACGATAATAACATTTCTGTTTTAAAACATAGATGAGATGCTCCGATCAGATCGTGGTTTTCTACATACAGATATTTTAACTGAGTGATTATTCCCATAAGAGACTTTTTTCATGAATGCGAGGCCATACTCTCGACAGCTTACAACATAATCTGATTATAATCAAGGATTTACAAGTCATGGCACATGAAAAATGGATAGTTTGCCATGATGTATAAAGTGGGGGAGTTAAGACGTATAAAGCGGGGAGTTAATCAAGTCAGCCTCCTCAGATTGACGATTGTCTGTCCCATTGATTACAGAACTTACTGATTTCATATGAGGGCTCAAGACTCGATAACATATGTAAAACTGGGTTGTTTTAATGTTTGCAAGAACATGCACACACACACACACACACACACACACACACACACACACACACACACACACACACACACACACATACATACATACATACATACATACATACATACATACATACATACATACATACATACATACATACATACATACATACATAGAAAAGCCACGACTATTGAATAACTTTATCTGAGGCAGGGTGGATGAAAAGGTTAAAATTCATAAATAATTCATAATACATAAATATGGCTTATTTAAACTCCAAACGCATTTTTTTTAAGTACGCGCGTGAATCGTTCGTAAATTGAATAAAACAAAAGAATTTATGCTTAGCTAAGCTAACGCACTTGAAATTTTGCGCCTTTCTTCAAAACGGATCACTGTAAAATTTCATTACCATCCAGAACATAATTACGACAAATTCTTTCCGGAAGAAATTGTAATACCTCCTTTTGTGGAAAAGACACGTCTTTTCTTTTTATTTGGAGGCGTTCAAACGTGAGACAGATAAATGTACTGATAAGAATTCCCGCTGTAAAGCTTAGCGTGGTTACTTTACGGCAGACTACTGGGGTTAGATGGAAACCTTGATATTGTTCTTGTCATGGCATTTAGGGGGGAGGATTTCGTTGATGTTGTCGAAGATCGCAAGAAAAGATGCGCAGTTTATTGACACGATAAATTTGACAGGGTAGATTTGAATTTGCATTGATTAGATAGCTATTTAATCTTTCCGGCTGTTGGAAAATAAGAACTTTGTTCCTATATTGTTTACATATTGTAAGTTTATTGTAATATCCTGTAACTGTAACAATGGCAGATAGAATCGTGCTTTATCATCGATCTACATTATTCAAATTAGTATAGCCCAAATGACCTTCACAATCAGTATATCAATAAATTGTTTCGTCAGTGTCCAAAATTACAGACGATACTGAGGAATAAAATATCCTCCTCAAAAGTCACTTTTGTGTGATGTTTAAAATAGTAAAACGTAGAAAATATGTTATTTTTTTATAGGGCATTAATAGTTGAAAAATGTGCATGACTTATATTTGGCTGTTTAGGACTGCAACACAAGCAAAAGAGTCTGTAGTACTATAAATTTGGTATTTGTGAGATGCGATCTTCACGACAAAGGGTTGAAGATGGAACGAGATGTTATTTTACTATCAACTTCACTAATTCATAAAATCAAAGATTTTAATGGCGACTTTCCTGATTAAGCAGGTCAGTTGCAAAGCAGAAAGTTAACAAAAATTATTACACTTTGATATGACATGTGTGTGAAACTTTTCATGAACGGACCATTTCTTTCAAAAACAGTAATATAAAAACCAGCAGCATTAATCGGAAAAGCAAACAAACACGTCGACATGCTGGATAGGAACAAATGAATTCTCACGCGTAACAGAATATATGTTAGTGGACCAGATCTACTTCAATAGGATTTACAATTTTCACAATTTAATTAGATGCGGTCATATATTGAGGTTGTCAAGATGAAGAAAAAATCAAACACGCATTTTACATTGTCTGCCTCGCCCATTCAGTGACAAAAATAATAAAATACTTTAGGGTAGTATTTCATGACAGTGAGTTCAAAATATTTCGGGACTCTAATAATACGTCTTCAAGTCACGAAATGTTTCTTACCTTGCATTACAAAATGACAGCAAACTCGTGCAAAGAATTTAAAAAAAAAAAGTTTCGTGCTTTTCTTAATTTGTCTTGGTTCCGGTCAGGTTAATACTCAGACTGGAATCACCTATTCCCGTCAGGGTAATATTCATACCGGAATCACCGATTGAACTATAATTGTTCTTGACAATAATTTTTTAATACTACAGTGCAGCAAAACAGGCTGTTGAACAGTTGTGGTAGGTGATAGAAATATCTTAAGCGATTTTACAAGTAATTGATTTTAAGAAACAGAGAAGACTTCTAAAATAAATTGCAATGACAAATGTTCAAAGGTCCCAGAACAATTTAGCGTGTCAGATATTTACAAATACTAATTAATCGATAAATTCCCTCAGCTATGTGTCCGCCAAATGTTATCTTTAATATCTTCCCAGTCTCATTCACAAAGCTTTGCTGAATTGTGTATATAGCAATCTTGCTCAAAGGAAAGATGGTGCATAATCTCCATCTTACGTAGGTTCTGTTACCTAAAAAGTAGTCACTTTTTTTAAAAACAGTTGACTGATTTCCACTCATATTTAAAGAAAGATACCCGCATCCAGTGTTTCACTTTATGTATTGATTTCAGCCATTATAATATAGATTTTTTCACTAGCAAAAACAGAACATATGCATATTTTTTGTATTGTGTGATTCACTTTCGTTCATATTTAATGGTAGACGTTTGTGCTTAACTAATTTATTTTCTTTTCTAAACAGCATATTAGTTCGCTGACTCTTCTTTTTGAGTTTAGATTATATTTTAAGATCATCATTACTTTAGGTAAATGCGTTGAGTTTAATGTCTAGTCTTATTTAGAACTGAATAATGTTTTAGAAGCATGTTGTTTACAAATTTGATGAAAATATGACCCTCATCTTGGTTGTGTTATTGTGTCTTAGTTTTATATATTACGTCAGAATTACTCATTTCATATCTTAACAGAGTCAGTGTTAGTTTTGAACAGTTTTAATTTTTGAGAGGATTTATTTAGTTAAATTCTTCATAGGAATTACAAAGTGCTCTTTGACTTCAGGACTAAATCAACTGGGATTACTGTGAATTCGTTTAGAGTCATTATAGATTATATGATTGTGATACATCAAGAGCATTAGCACATCAAAACCATTCCTGGCTAGTCATTGCCAATACACTAATACCGAATTGGACGATTGAGGCCATTCATTGCCAATACACTAATACTGAATGGGACAATTGAGCGTAAATCCACCCTTTAAAGACTTCTGTTGGGAGAAGGGGTCTGATAATTATGTAAATCAACATCCACTCGGAGTTGAACAAGGCGTGGCTAACATTAGAACCGCAAGCTTAAATCTTGAGAACTAAACGTTAGTAGTCGCTAAACCATCTCGCGAGAATTATAAAGGAAGATAAGCTACTCCGACGTCATTCGAAATTGGCGAGAAACTTGTTATTCTGGGAATTACAAGGAGCTTCAGTACAGGAATCTTTTAGGAACCAGAGAAACTGTAAGAGACCGAGGGAAATACGCTAGTGCAGTTTGTCTGAGTCGCAGGGAGACGAAATATAAAGGAAGAACGGAGGCTGAAGTTTGACGGACTGGAGGGAATGGAATTACTAGTCCAGAGAACATACTACAGATGAGTAGGAACACAGGACAGGAGGAAAATCTATCACACTAAGTCAGATGATGAAATAGGCTGTCACTTGGTCAAGTCAAAGACGAGTGATAGGGTTTTAATTTGAATTTTATTTGAGAGATAACGATCTCTTATTGAATGATATTAAATTGTTGTTCATTTGAATTTCACATTTTGTGTATTCATTAATTTAACTGTCGGCACCGCTGACTGGGGGCTCAGAGCTTTGCATCTCTCTATCACTACTTAAAATTCTGACAAAAACGAGCCAGCGTGGATCTTCTGTAATAGTTTCAATAATATTTGGAGCGCCCCAACCCAACTTAAATAACGGGAAACCTTCACATTACCAGTACACTAATTCAGAATGGGACAATTGAGCACAGTCATTGCCATTACGCTAATACGGAATGGGACAATTGAGCATAGTCATTACTAATACACTAATACTGAATGGGAGAACTGAAGTCAGTCATTGCCAATACACTAATACAGAAATACAATTGAAGTCAGTCATTGCCAATACACTAATACAGAACGGGACAACTGAGCCCAGTCATTGCCAATACACTAGTACTGAATGGGACAATTGAGCCCAGTCATTGCGAATTTACTAATTTAGAATGGGACAATTAAAGTCAGTCATTGCCATTACACTAGTACTGAATGGGACAATTGAACCCAGTCATTGCCAAAACACTTTATATATCCGTAGAGACCTGATAGCTTTATGTTTTCTGACGAACAACATACAAGATGAAGAAACAACCAAAGCTATGTGACAATCAAACTGACCTGCTTGAAGAATGCTACCGGCATCTAATGTTTTTATTTATTTAATGATGCATTACATGCAAATATGTACTTTCTACTAACACACGCAGAACATACTTGATCATATTTTTTTCTGAACACAAATATTTCAATCCGTTTGTCTTTATTAATATATCCAATCTCTAAAATAAACCATTTCAATGTGGCGCAAAAGATATAAAAGCAAAAAAGCATCAGCATCTCAAGGAACAACCAGAACTCCAGTATAAACAACCAACGTATATAATGATTACCAATATCGGTGACATACGAATTTACTGACTAAACGCTATTAATGCAAAGAAAACCTTAAAATATCGTGAATAAATGTATTGGTTAGTTTTCTATAAGTCACTGACAGAATAAATCAGCGTCCGAAAATGTAATAGGCGTCGACACTGCATTTTTTAAAAGACTCTTCTATCAATGTTTTTCTTAACTCACCTATAAGACGTGTCCCCATAATAGGTAGTCCATAACAAACAAAAATCTTTTTGTTTTAATACTTAAAGAGTGATTTTGTAAAGAAATAAACCAATATTTAATTTTAAAAATTTAAATCCTCGAGGTTAATAAACCTATAATTAATAATTGTAATTAATTCGCGATATTTTCCAAAGTAGAAAACCAATACATTTTGCAGGCATAAAGGAGCGGCAGATTAGCCATCTTTCGAAATGACTTTTCATCTGAATTTTCGCATTTGTAGAGAGAGGGGGGACTGAATGTCAGATTGTCTTTAGACTCAAAAGACCTGAATACCAAAATACCTTACTAAGCGACTTCATCAGAAATGTGTTATACGATGAAAAATGTCATAAATGGTTGCATTATGTATTGGTGAGTATCAGAGACGCATAACAACATTTCGTGCTCGCTTGATTCAGCCTGTTTATTAAGGTGCTTGCCAAGAGACGTTATTGTTGGGCAACACGGCGTCTCATCCGGTCAGGCATGGCAATCGAACTCGGTAACCTTGCACATGAATCCAGCATGATTTGCCCACAAACAAATGTCTTCTTATTTCTGCGTTGGAGACGTTCAACCTGACAATAGATAGATTGGTTCATGTCCACAGCAACGTTCAACCGGTCTGTCTTCATGACTGAGTTTGATTTTGTCCCTGATAAGCGGGCAAAGTAGCCATAAAGTCGTCAATGTTGTCGAAGATCGTAAGATATGGCTTACAAATGAGAGACACGATAAATTTGACAGGTTGATTGGTCCTTGTAGCAGAAGCGATTCAGCAATAAATGAATCTATATTAAATTATACAGACTATTAGACATATTTTCTTTCAGTTGCGAGTATAGATTGTAAATCTTCACCATATCTTATCTCAATGTCATAAAGTGCCGAACCAAATTCCTTAAGATCTGCGTTATTCAGATTTTGTATTATTTCTGTAGAGCTCAATTATTGATCTGTGAAGAGCTACTTGTCAGTTCCAGGCAGTACAGTAATGACGAAGCACATTTGCTTTCCTCATTAAGTGGAGTTCTAATCACTCCCGACTAGGATCCACGTAAGTAAACGTGCACAAATAGTGTTTAGAGCGCCCGCCTCGAATGAGGGAGGTCGTGGGTCCCAACCCCAGCATAGTTATACCAAAGACTTATAGAAATAGTAATAGCATCTGTCTCGCTTGGCGCTTAGCAGTTATTATTAGGACTGGTCGGCCTGATGTCAGGATAATGTGACTGGGTGAAGCATGGTGCAACATGTCTGCTGCATGATGCACCAGTGCTAGACATCACTATAAACTGTCCCACTGCAGACATCGTAGCAATATGACTGAATTTTTAAAAAAAATACTTTAAAAATCCAAAACACCCATACACACAGACACATTTTATATAATTATATAACGTGTTAGTGAAAGCTTGTTTATGGTCACACAAAAAAACATTGACGCTTTATAATTAGCTTCATATTACGAAACGAATCGTAATGGAATGTATTTCCTTCTGTTACATGATAAATGTCAGTGATATGATTGGCTCACTTCCTTCTGTTTGTTTCCTTCAATTGTTCATTAATTATTGTTATGACTGAAACTCTGAAGTCAGAGTATATAAGAGGGCTGGCTTATTCCCATATTTTATGCATGGTATAAATGAATGTTTTCCTGTGTAAGTAAATGAACGATTCACTGAGGAAAATAAGTACGTTATTGACTAAGGAAAAATAAGTACGTTATTCACTGAAGAAAAATAAGTACGTGATTCACTGAGGAAATAAGTCCGTGATTCATTGAGGAAATATGTACGATTGTCACTGATTAGAATTCAGATGAGACATTTTAGTGGCATCATATTTGCTTTCATGTAAAATAGTAAAATATTAGCAGAGTATGAACTACCAAAGTTATCGGAAGGCAAATATCAATCAGTATGCGTATTGCGATCAAAGTTATCGGAAGACAAATATCAATCAGTATGCGTACTGCGATCAAAGTTATCGGAAGGCAAATATCAATCAGTATGCGTACTGCGATCAAAGTTATCGGAAGACAAATACATGTACCAATCAGTATGCGTATTGCGATCAAAGTTATCGGAAGACAAATATCAATCAGTATGCGTACTGCGATCAAAGTTATCGGAAGACAAATACCAATCAGTATGCGTATTGCAATCAAAGTTATCGGAAGACAAATATCAATCAGTATGCGTACTGCGATCAAAGTTATCGGAAGGCAAATATCAATCAGTATGCATATTGCGATCAAAGTTATCGGAAGACAAATATCAATCAGTATGCGTACTGCGATCAAAGTTATCGGAAGACTAATACATGTACCAATCAGTATGCGTATTGCGATCAAAGTTATCGGAAGACAAATATCAATCAGTATGCGTACTGCGATCAAAGTTATCGGAAGACAAATACCAATCAGTATGCGTATTGCGATCAAAGTTATCGGAAGACAAATACCAATCAGTATGCGTATTGCGATCAAAGTTATCGGAAGGCAAATACCAATCAGTATGCGTATTGCGATCAAAGTTCGGACTAGATTAATTCGGATTAGGTTACGTCAGTGAAGCAAATCCACCTTGTACCGTTTATACTCGCTTATACGTAGAAACCAGCTGCAAATTGCATAGACCAATATATGTCGTCGAATAACTCACTGGCATATCTGGGTCTATACATTTCCTTAGGAGTGATTAGCAGAACAACTAATATCGATCCTGTACTATCAGCACATCTTGCAACAGCAGATCTCAGTGTATGGTGTTTGAAATAGGACTAAACTTGTAATCGTGTACAGACGGTAATGTTGTGTAGATAAATATTAAAAGGACTAAATCAATCGTTGGTTTTTAATTAACAAAATTCAAAATACTCTTGTCTTGACTGCGTGCAGTCCATACTCGGTTGTGTGAAAGTTTCCAAGTCACGATGTTTATTTTATTGTAACACAATGTGACAGTCACATCTCCACTTATAAAGGGAACAATATAAATATTCGATGTTTAGCGCGGTTCCATTTTCCCTAGACGATGGTACTAGAGAGATAGGAATGACACTCAACACTTACAAGTTAGCGCTAGAATGCTGACAATTGTGTATTAAAGACCCGTCAAAGAGAGAAGAACCGTATGACATATATAATGGGTAGTTTGTTTGTTTGGTGCCTGCTCTCAAAGACATCACGACAGTCGTGTCAGATTCTCGCGGGTCATGAGCGTTACTCGTATAGTATTGTATAAGCCCCACTTGTCAAAGGGTAAGTGTTACGTCCCACTTTGTCAAGGGGTATTGTACAACATATAATGATAACACTATAACCCACTCCCGTCTGATACTCGTTATCTAAGAGATGACCGCCCACGGTATAATTGCCCGGTTCGAGTAAAAGAATGTATATGGTAACCTGAGCGGGTATATTGAACAAAATAGCTCCGAGCCCCCGTAAAGATAAATAAACAATTTAATCAAATACATACACAATGAAATTTCCTTTCATTAGGAATACACGTGGTTTAGAAATAAACTTTCACCGAATTACGCGAATTACAGGAATACACGCGGTTTAGAAATAAAATTTTACTTCTGTTTCTGCGTGTCACTCAACCGATATTTTTGGCGGGGTTTCCC
The DNA here is from genome assembly GCA_029339505.1 of Unio delphinus. Lineage (NCBI taxonomy): Eukaryota > Metazoa > Mollusca > Bivalvia > Unionida > Unionidae > Unio > Unio delphinus. Next base: position 12,922,160 of record JAQISU010000051.1, on the reverse strand, counting down.
CCTGGTCTGTTGTTTTACGGATGTACTTCTCTAAAAAAAAAAACGATCCGGAGTCCTACTAATAATAATTCTACACCTCTTCCTCTCTTGCAGAAAAATTTGTAACGACTGAATTCTAATTTAGCTAGTGTGATATTATGTTCTAAAGATTTCTCGTGTAAAACACACCCCTTATTTAACCGCGACCAATCAGAATCAAATTATTTTATCCCGCTTCCCTCTAAAGGTCACTTACGTCATAGTCAATATGACACGCTTTGGTTTTAAGTAACAGTGTTTTCTCTTAATTCTGACGTTTTCGTCATAAAATGAAACTGTACAAGGTCGCCGTCGGTCCGTACTGGCTCCTGTATAAACAACGTGTCAAATTACAGCCTTTACAGGCACCCTTCTTGTACGATGTGTCTCCTAAATATAACTAATGGCCAGCTGGCCACAACTAATGGTCGACCGAAAATTTGGCACTTCACAAGCCGATTAGGCTGATTTTTGCATGATTCCAACCGAAGCTATGACATGCGAATCCGGCATCGTGACTCTCTCAAGAAATGGAAAGAAAAATTGTGCTTTATAATCTATGCCACAGAGGCGTAGCGATGATATTTTGCGCCCGGGGACAAACTATAAAATTGGCGCCCCAGCGCTCTTGTGACAGATTTATTACCCTTGTTTTCTTATTATAATGTAACGTTGCAAGCCTCATTTTGGCGCCCCTGTACCTTGGCGCCCGGGGACATATGTACCCCCGCCGCCCCCCCCCCCCTCGCTACGCCTCTGCTATGCCATTTCATCTTAAGTACCGAAAGTAAAAGTAAAGGAAATATGTAGGTGGGGAACATGGCTGAAGCTTGGAAGATGCACCCTTTGCTCTTCTTTCTCATAAAAGAATTACAACTATTTTGTGGTATAAAATAAGATCACTATTGATAGCTCAAAGCCTCAGCAACATGCACTACATAGGTGTGTGCAACATTTCTTTCTCGATTTTCTAGAAGTTACAGCACACGAGGCCGGATCGAGGGTGTGTGTGTCCGGGATTCCCGACCACTGTGGACACACACACACACACACACACACACACACACACACACACACACACACACGTTGTCACTGGTCACGTGACCATCGTTTTATTCATGCGCACGTTTAATTGGCGTTATACACACTTTTAGTAAATAGACACAGACTTTTGCTTTGGTGCCCTTTCCTGGAAAGATTTGAGTCCTTTTGAAATTTTGGAACCCAAACCCCCACCCCAACCCCACCAATACCTGACCTAATCCGGTTCCTGCATATAATTTGATGTTCTCAAAATACTTATAATATATTATGTTAGTTAAGCATACAAATACTCTGCTGAGAAGTGTCCATTTAGAACTATAAAGGGGGATAATGGAATATTTCCGAGGTCATGATTATTATTAGATGTCGATCAACCTTGAATCCCTTGTCACTTTTAGAAACAATATTAGTGCGCAAACAGTTGGTAAATTTACGACAAACATGAAACAGTCTGGCCTGTTGCAGCAGATCAAATCAAAATACGGACTGAGTTTATATTGCTTTGTGTATTCCATATATATTTCAGTGGAACATTTCAATTATAAGAGAAATTATAGCGTACCCTATCAGTGATATCTTACCATCACATTACTACTAGTAAAAGTAGCAATTACGGTTTATTTTTGGTCTTTTTTATGTTATTAGTCCAAGTACACTAACAGTAGATTGTTTCATTTGCCGAAGATACTTTCTGTTATTTCTCATTGAAAGACTCCTTATTTCTGCACATATGTAACACACACACACACACACACACACACACACACACACACACACACATTAAACGAAAATAATTCTGAAAAAATAAACTTTTTTAAAAAGAAAATCTCAACAAAATGTCCATGCCAGTTATCTCAAAGTCGTTTTGCAGCAAATTGTTCTAACCAGTTTATTCCATATGAAATTTCAAATGTTGTTTTTTTCATTCTACTAATTTGAAGGATTAACTTAGGAATGCCTGCGTTAGCATTTTTTACGCGTTGGTGATTTGTATGATTTATTCACATCAAAACGTGTTCTTTGGACAAAATGAACCTACACTAAAAAGACATGTATTCTTCTGACAATGAAGAGAAAATTGACCTGTCCAATCTGCGTCACTAAAATAAATAAATTCTTACAATGAAGAGAAAATTGACCTGTCCAATCTGCGTCACTAAAATAAATAAATTCTTAATATTTAATTATACTTGGCATTCAAATTCAAGAATTGTAAATAAGTATTTAAATGTAAGAAACTCCAACAAATCTGGTGATATTGCGCGCTGAGGCTCTGGAACTGAAAAATGAAAGTTGTATTTATTGTATGCCCAACCGAGCTAATAGACTTTAAAAATGCTTCTTTTCTTCGAAACCAAATGACCATGGAATCGCAATGAAACCAATCTTCGCTGGAATAACCATTTTACCCGTACACAAAAGAAGCGATGTAAATCGCTAATGTTATCGAAGATTGTAAGAAATGGTTTACAAGTAATTTAAACGATAAATTTGGCACGGCCGATTGACCCTTACTTAGGGGTATATCTGAAACAACTCGATAATAAATGAATATATTTAAAATTATTCATACAATCACGGAAATATATGTGGATTTAGTTTTAATTTTAATTGCGCGTATAAATTCTAGCTCTTCGTAGAAACTATTACATACGGTCTATAAGTTATTTAGCTTTATATTACCTCGACTAACGTCTAATACCGGACTGTGGAGAGCTATTTGGCAGTTCACAAGCGATAATGACGAAGCAGTTTTACTTAACTCGGTGATGTGGAGTTCACATAGACCGGACGACGAACCACAAGAGTTAAGAATCAAGACAAGTACTAATTATGTTTAAATTTAACAATTTATATCACGTCGTAATGAAAATGGAAAGTTTATTTTGGGTTGAAAAAAAACATTGATGTTTTATACTTAATATCATACCATGAAACGAATCCTAATTTTGTGTTTTCCTTCCATTTGTTTAGTGCAGTTGCATGACAGAATTCAGTAATATTATCCTACTTACTTCTATTAGTCCCAACCGCTCCGGTGGCCTAGTGGTTAGAGCGTCCGCCCCGGAAGCGGGAGGTCGTCGGTTCGATCCCCGGCCGAGTCATACCAAAGACTTACAAAAATGGTACTAACAGCTGCCTCGCTTGACGCTCAGCATAAAGAGGTTAGTGTTAGGACTGGTCGGCCTGGTGTCAGGATAATGTGACTGGGTGAGATATCATGCTACATGTCTGCGGCATGATGTCTCAGTGCTAGACATCACTATAAACTGCCTCACTGCAGACATCGTAGCGATATGACTGAAAAATTGTTAAAGCTACGTTAAAAATCTTAATCAAATAAACAAAAATCTATTTGTCCCAGACCCCTTCCGTCCTTCCTTACTAATTGTTATGTCTGAACACTTTTATTTCAGATAATATGAGAGGATTGTTTTATTCCCATTATTTATGCTTTGTCAAAATGATTGTTTTCCCCGGTAAAACTTCGTTACAGTGAGGGTATAAATAAGTACACGAGTCAGTAATGACGTCATTAATCACGTGACTGGAAGAGAATAAATGGTAGAATAAATTACGTTGACTAGAATCGAGTATGGATATTCTAGTGGCATGGTGTTGTATTTTATTTTATTTTTAAATTGAAGTAAAATAAGATTTATAAAATATATATTAAAGATAAATACCAACCAATGTACACATTAAAATCAAAGTTCAAAAGAAACAAATCACCACGCATACCAGTGCTTTTATCTTATGAAAAGAAAAATCTGAGAGTGAGGAATCCTCATGTACACCAGTGGTTATGTCAGTGAAGCGATCCTCCTGTAGATGATCTGGATGACAACACTGTCATTAGGAATGGATGAATTTTATAAAAGGTCTAAACCAGGCGAAGTTGTGTCGGTTTTTAATTACAAAAACTGGGAATACTATATTGTCTTTCTTGACTGTGATGTTCGTACTAACAAGATACGCTGGCATGGTAACAGTTTCAAAGTCACGAAGTTTCTTTCATTTAACACAAAGTGACAGACGCATCTCCTCTTACAAGGGAACAACAAAAATAGTGGTTAGAGCGTCCGACTCGGATACGGTAGGTCGTGGGTCCGCCGAAGTCATACCAAAGTCTTACAAAAGTGGTATTATCAGCAGCCTCGCTTGGCGCTCAACATTAAGAGATTAGTGTTAGGATTGGTCGGCCTGGTGTCAGGATAATGCGACTGGGTGGGGCATCAGGCAACATGTCTGCGGCATAATGTCCCAGTGCTAGACATCACTATAAACTGCCTCACTGCAGACATCGTAGCGATATGAATGAAAAATTTTTAAAACTCCTTATCAAACAAACAAACAAATCTCTCAGTCAGCGCAAACACCATTATATCCGCATGGACCGTCAAAGTGACAAGATCCCGTAATATCAAGTAAAACAATATATTAATCTCTTGTGGATCTAAAACCACGCGCTTTTCTTGGGCAACCAAGACTAGCTTCATTTCAGAGTTCATTTTTAAAGATTAGATCAAACTTTCGGAACTATCCTAAGCTAGTCAATCAGCACGCGATGTTCATTTGCACAAGAAAAGACTGATTCATTGAAATAAGCAAGCGATGTTCATTTGCACGAGAAAAGACTGATTCATTGAAATAAGCATCATCTGAAGAATTAGCAATGTTTTCTTTCGCTTAATAAAATCTGGCGGCGGATGGTACTAATTACACGAAGATTCAAGATATATATGAGCAGGGGACTCTAGATTTTACATCTTTTAACTAGTTTGTTTTCATCTAAGTAGAGTGGGATTAGTAGTTTAATGTGCGAAAAAGGTAAGAAATAGACTAAAGATTAATGAATATTCGTGACTTTTTTGTCAAATATAATTAATTTATATGGTATCCTCCATGCAATTATAATTTTTCATATAAGTCTGACCTATACATGCCCCAGAAATAATTTCTTTCTTTCTTTCTGTAATTATATACAGTAAAGTTCTGACGATCTTTGTATTTTTTTTTTTCACTCTAGATAAGAACATGTAGTTAACAACCTTTATTCGATGGCTGCTCAAGGCTCCAGGCGAAGGGGAGCGCTATGGGGAGTGTTTATTTATTTGTAAGTGAATTTTTCATAATATTGCACCTTCACCTTGGTGTAAAGAGAACAATTCTTCACACAATGTACGGGAAATTGATGTAAAACCTGCTTCTTTGGATACGTAGAGCCGCCACTCCCGAGCGCATCAACCCTAGAGACGTCACTGCCCTTTTTTAAAATGTGAACATGACAGCTTACATTTTTGCTGTTATTTAATATGCGAATCACTTTTTCGGTGTTACTACTGCTGCACATACTTTGAGCATTGCCTTTATAAAAAAAAAAAATAACTTTGTGCCTTGCGTGGCCGAGTGGTCAAAAGCGCTCGCCGTTACGAATCGTTGCCATCACGTTTCTGTCCGCGTGGGAGACACACGGTACTAAGGTTTCACTGGACAGGTGTTTTGGCAAATTTTCATCTGACGATGACTTATTGCAGAAAAATTATAATATTACATTAAAGATACAAAAAAAAAACCAACTAATGATATTTGTTGAATGGATGCTTGTAAGATTCTGAATGACGTATTCAAGTTGAATCCTTATGCAACTAGTGACTTTTATCCTGAACCAACACTGTCACCAACCCTTCTATTTTACGTTAATTTTTGACATTAATTAGCTATTTTTAATATTTTCCTGTGAAAAGACAGCTAAAAGAGTAAGTATGTCCCTTATGCATGAATAAAGTTCACTCGTACTGTAACAAATTAGCATCTTTTTTCATCACCCCTCAACCATCTAGGTTTTAGATATTTACCTCTGTTGCAGACACATGTAAATACGTAAAACATGTCGACTGCTCATTTTCAGCCCAAGTTACGTATTTGATCTCCAATGCTAGTCTAACTGTGACAGGCAGTCACCAACAAGTCTGGAGTTCGGAACACTCATTACTAAAATTAGCACCTGACTCTTTTGGTGCAGAATTAAAAGCACGTTTAAAACACACGCAGGTCCAGAAAATGCCGCGGCTCATATCCTTTCCTCTACACAGAAGCCGATAAATATACTGATCAATACTGATAAATATAGGTTGATCATGAGAAGTCAAAAAGTTTAAGTTATTGAATTTTTAACATCATGGTGTTTGCATTGGTTTACAATGGGAACTCAATTAGTACAGCGAGTCCTGGGGTCGAGTCTCAGGTTCAGAGAATGTGGGTGTGTGAGGAAGCTTGCTAGTAGCTTCTTGTGGGTCAGTGGTTCTTTCTGAGATTTTCCCAGGTTCTTCCTCCACCATTGATACTGGCCTCCATGTATAGCTTATCTTATGCTAAAAATTGCGTTAAACCCAAAAACAACAACAACAACAAACAACAACTGAATTTAATACATTTTTAGTGATTTTCCTTTGATAAATTCAGCAACAACTTATAATATTATTTATACAATGTATGCATAGCTGTACTGCGGAAATTTTGGATACCAAACTCAGAAAACTGAGAGAGGCCGAAATCTAAACAGAAGCATTTTGAATATGATATGGTACACAAAAAAAATATCTCATCGGGAGTGTGTGTGTGGTGCCCTGGGAAGTAAACAATTGGCGTTAATTAGGATGTGAAACTATATCAAATTTCTATAGCTGTCGATTAGAACATTTCTAAATAAGTAAATAAAAGCCACGCCGCACGTATCGTGAGATAAGAACAGTTCAGTATACAAATTAGAAGCTAATTTGGCATTGTATGTTAAACCTTTGCATTTTGAAAATAATTATTTTGCAGCGGTGATAATTGGTTTAGGAAATAATGACTACCACTGTTCATAAACAAACAAATCTAACGGCATGACCACACAGTGTATGAATAAGTTAACGCAACGTTGTCTTTATAAACCAAGCGATAGTGAATACGTTTAGGGCAGAACATTCGCCTAAGCAGAGGCGTAGCTACGGGGGGGGGGGGGGGGGGAGCAGGGGGCAGGGGGGTAAGTAGTTAATGGGGACTATCTAGCGTCAATGGGAAAATCCTATGTTAAACAGCTTGGGACACTCTAGCGTCAAGGGGAATTTAACATGGTGGGGACTATCTAGCGTCAAGGGGAATTTAACATTGTGGGACTATCTAGCGTCAAGGGGAATTTAACATTGTGGGACTATCTAGCGTCAAGGGGAATTTAACATTGTGGGACTATCTAGCGTCAAGGGGAATTTAACATTGTGGGACTATCTAGCGTCAAGGGGAATTTAACATTGTGGGACTATCTAGCGTCAAGGGGAATTTAACATTGTGGGACTATATAGCGTCAAGGGAAATATAACATGGGAAATAAAACAAGGAAAAAAGGGGTGGCAATGAAAGCTACTATCTTTTCGAGACTTATGAGTGGCCCTGAAAAGAGCCTTTGGATATTTCTTCTTCTTTTATTTTCTTCCATTGTTCCACCACCTTTTGATTTTACCAATGATTCCCGTTTTCTTATTCTTTTCTTCTTCGGGAATCCAGTCGGGATGTCCCATAGCTCTAAACTTTTCCTGAACTCTCATCCATCTTAGATTGAGTAGATCAAAGTCCTCTTTTGTCTTTTTGTTCTTTTTTTCCTTTCTCTCCTTAGACCAGTTTTCTTTAATCTGGATCACCTGTTCTTCCATCACCATTCTCATCATTGCTTCTGCTTTCTTTAGCCTGTCTAGACCCCACTTCACATATTCCCACTCTATCAGATGTAATGTTTCTTCTAGAAAACACCTGACTTTGATGACATGATCAAGTGCTTGCTTCAAGTCCCCTATTCTTATATATTTTCTTTTAATACGTCTTCTTAATTTCTGGTCTTCCTCCTCTATCATACCTTCTAATAAATCTCTTGCTAATTTCAGTTGGCTTACAAAGCCATGGTTACTCTGAAATTCTTCAAGTCTTTCCACTTGATATTCTGCATCAAGGATCCCAAACCAGCTGTCTCGGAGTTGGATAAACAATTCAAAATTCATCTTGATGTGTTCAAAATTGAATGGCTCCAAGGACCGACGATTGCGTATATATATCTTAAGCACGGACGTGAAAGTAATCACCCCCCCTACATTCACTTGTCATATTAGATACTATTCACAAATCCTACTATATACTATCCAAAACACACCCTATACTAACCACACACACGGGGAAGCAGTCAAAAACAAATCCTACTATATACTATCCAAAACACACCCTATACTAACCACACACACGGGGAAGCAGTCAAAACAAATCCTACTATATACTATCCAAAATCACACCCTATACTAACCACACACACGGGGAAGCAGCCAAAACACACCCTATCATATACTATCCAAAATCACACCCTATACTAACCACACACACGGGGAAGCAGCCAAAAACAAATCCTACTATATACTATCCAAAATCACACCCTATACTAACCACACCCACACGGGGAAGCAGCCAAAACACACCCTATCATATACTATCCAAAATCACAACATATACCATCTAAATAGAGTCAGTGTTTATAATCACACTACTCCTCTCTCACACTCATTGGCAATTGACATAGTATTTCTTTTCTAGTTATTTGGGTAGCCCTGAGAAGGGCTGTTTTTTTTAACTTCAAAATGCACCTGGCTAATGCTGGCATCTCCCAGGTCTAGCCCCACACACACATCTCCTACTCCAATCATTCTCCCAATTCACTCTTGTGACTGGGAGTGCAGAGGGAGAATGAGTGGCTTCACTATCCCAATCTTCTGTTTGAGGGATAGTGAAAGTCTCTTCATTTCTGCCTCTATTCCGCAACCGTGGATGAGTCTGTGGTTGTTGCGTCTGAGGCAGTGGGGGCTGAACCTGTAGTGGACGAACTGGTTCTGGTGGTGAAGGTGTCCTCACCATGGGTTTGACTTCACTAGTCTGTCTCATCATGCGGTGAGGTAAGATGGGACTTTTCTTCTCCTCCTCTTCTTTCTTTTTTCTTTCCTCCTCTTCTTTTTCAATTTTGGCCTGCTCTGCTATGGCCTCCATAGCCAGTTCGTCCAGGAGACGCCTAGCATTCTCCAGATGCATTTGAAGCTCTCTTAACTTTTGAACTCTGCTCATCTTCTTTGATTCACCAACGATGGGTAGCCAGACTGATGAGTGCTTCTTTATATATAGTTCAAGCGCGGACGTGATGGAAAACACCCCCTAGATCCAAAAATCTTACAGTATCCCTATCATTACCAAAACACGCGGACGTGATGGAAAACACCCCCTAGATCCAAAAATCTTACAGTATCCCTATCATTACCAAAACACGCGGACGTGATGGAAAACACCCCTAGATCCAAACAACTTACATTATTCCTATCATTACCAAAAAAAACAAAACAAGCTGACTTTTTAAAATAAAACACTCACTCACTTTTATACTTGACTCCTAATCATTATACATTGAACAAGTTATTTTGAAAAAATACGTTGTGCTTATAGACGCACTTCAAAACAAAAGTAAAATGAGACAGTGATTATAGACTCACTTCTATTTTTTTCTAACTTCCTCACATACCATAAGCAAATTGAATAATTAATTCTTTTCGAGAATATTGGGTAGCCCTGAAAAGGGCTGTTTTTTTTGTGTTTGTGTGTACGAGGAAGGATGACAATCTTTTATCGTCTAAGATTGCGTCCTCGTTTGGCTACACGATAGGGTCTGCTTCTTCGGAAAGAGAAAGAGAACTCTTTTGTGTCCACACGACAGTCGACAAAACTTCTGTCTGGTTCCTGCTGATGTTGTTGCTGTTGCTGCTGCTGCTGATGCTGTTCTCTCTGTTCTCTCTGCTGCTTTTGAAGTCGATACTTCTCAGTCCATTCTTCTTTCTCTTTTTGAATTTCCTCTCTGAAGAGTTCTTCTATGAGGTCTTCCGTTACTTGTAGCATTCTCACATTCTCAATCTCTTCAGGCTTTGGCATCAGATTGTGTCTGATACGATGCAGAGTGACATAAGCTTCGTTCAGCTTAGCTAGTCTTGAGCACATCTTCGTAGGAGGATGAGTCAAACAATGGATGGCCAGACTGGAGACTACCCCTGCATTATATGGTTCAAGCGCGGACGTGATGGAAAACACCCCTCGACTGTTTAGGGTTTTGAAACGTTTAGATAGTTTGATGTGAGGGATAGAAAGAAAAGTCAAAGAGCATTTATATGAATACAAATGTAAAATAAACGACAGACACATTGGTTTTCAAAACACAACATTTTTATTCAAATAACAAACATTATTTCAAAGAACAAACATTATTTCAAAGAACAAACATTTTTTCAAAGAACAAACATGTTTTTCTTCCATAACACTAATACATTATCTTTGACATGGTTGACAACGTTGTGAATTAAATTGAGATTTCCACTGTTGGAAGTCATTGGGCGATTGATGTACACTACGTTTCCTAGCTAAAGACAACAGATAGCCATAATGGTCACAAAACCATCGATCTACTTTGTCGTCGTTTCGAGACGAATGACGATCAAAATAAGTCACTAAATGTTCTAAAGAATATCCAAGACTGCGATGATGCAGATAATAGATACAATATTGTCCACACACCATAGAATCTGTGCTTTGTAATTTCACATTATTGAATCGTGTCGTCTGAGCATTTCTTCTCATAAAGTCAATGATATCATCTTCGAAAGGAGGCAATCCATACGAATCAAAATACTCCGCACATCCCTCTTGAGGAAAGTAGACTGCTACCCAGTGAGTTCCTGGAAGATGACTGTCATCTGTGTTGATGACATAAGCTTGATTCTCTTGAGGTTTGCGATGAGGTAGTTCATCTTTAGCACACACCACAGGATTCCAAGAAGCAGTGTACGAACTACGGTTCAAAAGATAATAAAGTTCCCAAGTATCCATTTTTTGTTGTGTAGCCTTGTCTTTTTTCTCTCCTTTCTTCACAGGTGATGATAAGTCATCAATTCAATCCAGACTTTTTGTTTGAAACGGTCTGACAAGTAACTGATGGTTTGCTTCGTCTCTTTTCTTTTGACCAAGAGAGCTTCGATGCGATCGATTTCTCGAGCAAACAATGGAGGAGAGGAATGATCACGTAAGCCTTTATACCACTGAAGTAACACGGCTTCTTCGGAGATGAGACTCCAAGCTTCGTTCAGATAATTGTCCAATTTTTCTTCTTGACTCATCATCATACATTTATCGTGTTGAATTTGACTGGGATGATCGATTTGACATCCATAACAATCTTTTTTAATCAGGTCCCTCATTGTATCTTCCAAGTGTTGTGCAAAACAAGCCACTAATTGTTGTTCCTGTTCTGGCCATCTGGATTGTATGATCACTACTTCTTCTTTTTGGTCTTGGGGATCTGCTTTTTCTGTAACCTCCCATTCCATGGATTCTCCACTATTCAAAGAAGGACAAGGGTCTTCCATAATGTCTAATAGTCTAGAATGACTTCTCTCAAACTGTTGATTTCTATGGTATTATCGAATTCAGCATACAGAATGATATTCACCGTTTCTTCAAGAGGCCTTGCAAACTGAAGTTCCACACGCAGTTGCCCAGATTTTATAGGATGGAAATGTCCCTCGTCGCTGCCTTGGTCTGGAGTGAAATCAAAAGCCCACAACGTGTAACCTCTTGCATAGTCGTCGTAGGAAATACCGTGACTGGTGTTGGTTCCTAACTGTCCTGTGGCTTCGTACAGTGACAAGTACGACCTCAAGTAATTTTTCTGTTCGCCAAAGTCGGGTTCAAAGGGTCTGGTACACAAAGTTTTGCCATCGCGACTGACTTCAATTTTGGATACTCTGCAGTGCTTAAACTGGAAAGGATTTTCATCGTGGGCACCATTGAGGGCTGCATTGCTGACGATACCAATGAATAAACGTTTGGGTAACTGTCCTTGGAACAGATGATCTTCGATCTTAGATCGGAGTCCAGCGGCAATGGTGAAAGTTTTGACTTCCACGCGTCGTATCGGATACTTGGCTGTTGTTCTGCTCAAAGTGTGACTGATATCATTCCCCACTTTAGGTAACACTTCCACACGACGCACGTATAACCTGGCTTCTTGGATAATGGTTTTGTAGTCGTTGGCATCAGCCATCAAATGGAAAGCAGCACTACTACGATTCAGTCTCAAGCGGATATCTACTCCGTTCAGCAAATACTTTTCTTGAAACCACATGTCCAAATGCAAACGATCGAACAGTTCTAAACTACGGCCTTGCAGAATTTTCTTTCGACGGTCGTTAAAACCTACATTGTGAGGATTGGCAGGATTGTCACCCACAGCGGCTGCGGTCAAGTCTGTGTCGTTAAACTTATCTGCTGTGTCAGGTTTCCATACCACGCAAGCATCTAGATGAGTGTTCTTGGCTTCTTTTCCGTACGTCAAGAGATTTTCGAGGTACGCTCGGTAAGGGTAAGTATCCATGCTACTGCTGATCAGTTTGTTATTCATGTACAAATCCACATCGCTGAACAAGGAATGCATGAAATTGTTGACAGGAGCTACTTTAGCATTGACTTCTGGATTGGTGTTGTCTGTTTTGCTTACTTTCAGTTTCAAATACAAGTAACTGTTGTTGAGATCGATGTAATCTTCGGGTTGTCCTTTGATTTCAAACTCGATGGGAGCTGAATCCGTCAAAGAGGAGACGGGATGAAATTCGACCCATTGAGCTTCTTGCATGGTCATCATCGTGGGTGGCATGGCAAAGAGATCCAGTTCCGACTTGGAACAGGCACAAGATTCTTGGTGCATCATTTTTTCTTTAGGGTTTTTTTCTTCACTTTTAATAATCAAAAATGTCTAAGTCTCGAGCGGTTCTTTTTTTCTTTGTCTTTCGAACTTTAGAGGTACGGAGACTTTTGAAAGGGTGCCTTCGTCGACGCTTTCTACCTTGTCCTTGCTGTGTCGTCAGGGAAGCAGGAATGTTAGACTCGGCACCGTTCAGAGCATTTATAGGACTTTCTCGTCGACCCAAAAGCTCTTTACCCGTTTGAAGCAAGGTATTTTTGCCTGCTCTCAAAAAAGCTTCTTTAGGGTTTTGTTTGTCAATGAGAACATTGTAAAGAAAATCTTTGCCGTGAGTCAATGCGGCATCTTTTAAGGTGTGCAATCCTCGTGTCACCATTGGTTTTAAAACAGGGACCACGGAACGAAAGGCTGATTTAAACATATCTCCTAAACCATGTCCTCGTTGTCGAGTGACTCCTTGGTACACAGGATACATCACTTTTTCAGTGGTTGGAGAATCGTTTTTGAAAATGGAGTTTCACTGTGACTTTCCCTTTGGTAAATGGAATATTTTGACCTAGTTCTCCTTTTATAGTAATGTTGACACTGTCGAAATACGACTTACTGACGGGTAAATAATGAGGATGTACAAATTCACGGTGAACGTGATAGGTATTTCCACCTTCCTCGTCAGCGGTAGTAGTATCTACTTTGAAAGGAATGACACGTAGTAACGGTACAGAGGTGTGTCCTACCACGTTGTACTCCACCACATCGGAGTACACAAACATCAAATTGAGTCCTTGGTTCATTTCTACAGGGGATCGAAAATATTTGGTAAAATCCAAGTTACTGGATATGCCTGGTATTTCTTTTTTGTTCGGGAGCATCTTGAGGTCTCCACCTAAGATATCAAACAATTCAGGACAAAAGGTAATGGCTATTATTTTCTTCTCTGAAAATTTGATCATGAAGCGGCGAGCCACTTTAATGTACTCAAAGGTAACACTTTCTTTGATTTTGTCCAGAGGTTTACCAAACACAACATTGAACCTGCTTGCAATCGTAGTCACTAAATGCTGACCGCTAAAATAGTAGCCTGCAGGAATGGTCAACACATGAGTGGACAGATGTTTAGTTGTGGGTCCATCTGATTTCTTGTTGTCAATGCCAGTGATACCTCGTTCATCTAAGGCTAGTTGCAATGGCTTGTCGTACACTTCAACTGTGAAAAAGTTTTGATTTTCGACGACGTTTTTGATTTGTGTCGGGTGTATTATTTCCACTAAAGCTGCTTCCCAGTGATCATCTTGATCCAAATGCATGGCTTGAGGTAATTTAGATGTGTAACAACACAATGTGTTGTTAGGAAACACCTCCATGGAACTGTCACTAGGTAACGTTAAGTAAAATTGGTTAATAGTGTTGTTCATATTTCCAATGTTCTTCTGTCCGAGGAGTCACTCGAGGTTAAAGGAGTATCTAAAAGAGGATTGTGATTGGAAGGGTGACTGTCAGGAGAAGGACTAACGTTGGCCGCCAGACTCCCAATATTGTTACTGTTGTTCCCGTTGTAAGAGTATTTCAGGGAAGGATTGGGAAGAAGATACCCGATGCAACTGCTGAGTAAAATGGTCCACAATTGTTTGTCTCCTTGTTGCAAACTCAAATTAGCAATGGCTGCACCAATGACACAATATACCACAAAGATTTGACAGAAAAAAACGATTTGCGTTTTAGGGACACGTTCTCCACACCACACCCACAAGGGTTGCTTTTGTAAATCTTGCAGAGATGACGTGGGTGAAGGAGTAGTCACTGTGGTTGCTGAAGCTGTATTGAAGGGCATGATGGTCACTTCTTTTTATAGTCGATGACTTGGGCAGCGTCAATCCAAGAATCAAAACTAGGAGGATATCCTTTCCAACGTACTTTGACTTCTTTGACACGACGTTTTCCTACTTTACGAGTTCTTCGTTCGAGAATGCTTTCAATGTCGTACACGTCGTCTTCTTTTTTGGTAACACGTTGTAACTCAGGCAAGTAAAATGTTCCTTTTAATACTTCTCCGTTCATGTCTTCCAATTTATAGACGGTAGGATGACGATCGCGCACTCGTCCAGTCACACGAAACAATTCGGTGGTCCAATTGGGTAAGTAACCTTTGTCGAAAGTGCGTTTGGTTTTGCCAATGCGTACCCAATCTCCCGGGGTTAACACTTCTTTACCTTTCTTGGGGACAGCCCTCGTCCGGGACGTACCAAACAGACGCTCAAAAACAGTCACTTCGTTGTCAGGTGTCACCTCTTGTGGGGCACGTCCAATGCTTCTATGGTAAGATTGATTGTAGGCTTGGACTAAGTGTGGTAAGACGTCGATGTACTTGAGAGTGTGTTGATGCGTAAAATATTTCCACATGCGTTCTTTCAAGGTACGTTGAAAACGTTCCACGATACTGGCTTTGGTTTCAGGATTTTCGGTGGTGAAAAAATGAATGTCACGTTTTTTTAATTCTCGTTGGAAAGCTTGGTTCAGAAATTCGGTGCCTTTGTCGGTTTGCCATCGAAGAGGGTGACGACCACTTTGTTTCAACACCAGTTGCAAAGCTCGTACTAACTCTCCGCTCGATTTGGATGTCAATGGTACGACCCAGGCAAATTTAGAAAAGACGTCGATGACACAAAACAAATATTTGTAGCCGCGATTGTAGGTGGCTAAATGAGAGACATCAGCTAAATCGGCTTGCCATTGATGATCGATGCCTTCCACTTGAGTGCGACTTCTGTGAAATTTTCGTCGAATGGGTTTGTGTAAAGTGTACGTCGCTTGTTCTTGTAACCATCGTTGTACTGCTGGTAAACGGAGCTTTTTCAGGCGAGTTTTGGCAGCACGATACAATTTCTGAATGCCTCCGTAACCTGCAGGGTGAGCTGGATCGTAGTAAATGCTGGCTAAGACCTTCTCCATGGTTTTTGTTAATAAGGGACCCACTCTTCGAGGATATTGCTTTGGGTGGGACGAAATGCGGGTTGTTTGGAAACGGTTTTACGTGTCCGATGTGCCACAGGAGTTGACGTCGAGGGTAATGGTAGTGGCGGAGGTAATGGGATAGCTTCTTTGGCCTTCTTTTCTTTTCTCACTTCTGGTTTCCTTTCTTTCTTTTTCACATCTGTCGAAGAAGGAGTAGCCATCATCTTTTTAACCCAAGTTTTGAGTTCTTCTCGTGGGGGAGTGGGGGAAGGGGTTAACAAGGAAGTGGCAATCTTACTCGGAATGGGAGTAGCAGTAGGTGTTTGAAAGAGATCATGGGGTTCTTCTTCCTTGGGTAATGGTGGGGTAACGTCTGTTTTAACTGCTGTAGAGGGTGAGGGTGAGGGTGCCGGGTTATTCATTAGAGCCTTAAAATCGGACAAAGTGGGTTGAGCTGTTTGTTCCACAGCTTTCTGATGAAAGAGTTGTAGCCGTTTCAAGAGTTGACCGTACTTTTGTGATTTTTCGGTTTCGGATAAATCGTGGCGATGGATCAAGGACTGCAATTCGTGTTGTAATTGCGACATCTCAGCCAAATTGGGATTGGGTGGTAAATGGGGGGATCGTTGTTCTTGCCAATGATGGTATTCCATCCATCGTTTGTAAGGAACCAAAGTTAGTTTTCGTCCTTCCATGGGCTTTCAAAGGTTATGTCTGAGATTGTGGTGCTCCATAGTGTCCTTTTATCTTCTACCCATCCCTTGGTTAAACCCTTGGGATATCCCTTGGGTCACCCCTTGTAGCAAACCTGGTATTATGCCTGTCAACAAAGGAGCAAGAAAGGGTAAAAATCCTCCGCGTTGCACCAACATCTTTTTCTTTTGACGGACGGATATTTTCTTTTGAACCATTTGACGAAGAACGTGTCGATGTTTGGATAAGCATTTTTTCTTGTGTGGAGACAAAGGTATCGTGCCTTTCAAAACATTCAAACAACATTCACACACGGTATCGATGACATCTTTGGAGGCTGTTTTAATGATTTGTTTTCGCAT
The DNA here is from genome assembly GCA_029339505.1 of Unio delphinus. NCBI lineage: Eukaryota > Metazoa > Mollusca > Bivalvia > Unionida > Unionidae > Unio > Unio delphinus. The sequence goes on along the minus strand of JAQISU010000051.1, from coordinate 12,905,285 downwards.
GGACGGAGAGGCTTTGGACAGGACGGACAACACGTCTCCGTGTTTGGCTAAACGAGGAGGTAGTCCTTTCCTTTTCTTTCCTTTGTGGGGTGAATAAGAATGTTTTTTGCGAGGTGACATCTTTGCTTGTTCGTTTCAGAAATACACTGATGTCAAAGACTTGGTACACACCCTCTTTTATCTTCTTTTTCCTATTGGCTTCTCCAAAAGGTAACGGCATGCTTCGCTAAATCCTCAAAAGCAGGGCTAAAGATACCAGTTCGGTTATTAGCTGCTTTGTCTAGTTTCTGCATACCTTTAATAAAACCAGTAAATATGCCTCCTCTTTGGTGACTTCTCTTTTTCTTTTGACGTTTGGGTATTTTCTTTTGTGTCCTTTGACGAAGAACGTGTCGATGTTTGGCTAAACGTCCTTTCCTTTTCTTTCCTTTGTGGAGTGTAGAAAAATGTTTTCTGCGAGGTGACATCTTTGCTTGTTCGTTTCACAATACCACTAGTGTCAATGACTTGGTATACACTCTCTTTTATTTACTTTTTTTGGGAACTAGCGCTTTGTCAAAAAGGTAACAATGTGTTTCCCAAAATTGTCAAAGGATCCTCCTTTTTGGTGTCTTTTCTTTTTCTTTAAAGGTCTACGTCTTTGGAGGGAAGGCCGTTGATGTTTGGTTTTAAAGCTTTTGGTGAGATGACGAGATTGTCTTGTTCCTTTTCCTTTTTGGACGGTAGAACGTCGAGGGTGATGGTGTGCACGTTTTTGAGGAGGCATCCTTGAGTGTTCATCAGTGGTACAGAAAAAATACTGATTGACGTCGTGGTTTTCAAGTCATATTTTTATACTGGAATGCGTCGCCACTGATTATCTTTGCGTCGTATCAACTTCATGGCAGGTAACACACGTCGTGAAGGAGTTCGCAATGGACTCAATCGGGACAGTTCTTGTTTGGACAAATCTAGTAAACTCTTTAACATGCCAGATCTTTCTTGGACTTTGACTTTTGGGGCAGGTACTTTATGAGCAGCTGCTACTGACGCTAAGGTGGACGAGGGTGTCTCCGGTGGAGGAGACGTTTTGGGAGACGCAGATTTCCAATGTTTCATCAAATTAGGAAAAACGGGTGTCAAATTGGGTTTGGCTGGCATCACCCGCAACGGAGAAGTGGCAGCCCCTGAGGCTACTGGCAACGTAGTCCCTGCCAAACGTCCTTGTAGATCTTTTCTTACAGGTCGTGGTTGACGAAGGTAAGGTTGTGTCCTGGCCGAAGTGCCTCTTTTGCGGGTGACCGCTTTTTTCTGTGGACTTTTCTTTTTCTGTGCTTTGATCTTGGTACCCTTGTTCTTTTTCTTAGGGGTTTGTTTGGCTTTTTTTGTTTTCTTCTTGGGGTGAACTTTGGGAGTATTGGGATCCCATTTTAAAAGGGAACGAATGATGACACCTCCTAGAGAACCACTACCTCCAGGTTTCAATATGATTTGCTTTTTGGTGTGAGTGTCAAGGCGAGGATTGGCCAGTTGCGTCAAGGCTACTTTGTTTCTGTCAAAAAAGCGTTTGGTTTGATGTGGAATGTGAATGATGCCTTGCAGTATTTGACGTGCTGTCACCGTAAACCATCGTAAGACTTCTTTGAGACTGGCTTCTAAGACGTGAGCACGTCTTTGTGGATTTTTTTCGCGACTGATGCCGTACAAGGCACGAATCAATTTGATCGGAAGATGAGACTGAAGGGACGTCATGTTGACGATGTATGAGACCAGGTCAAAGTAACCCAAGGTTTTTATAGATTTTTTTTAGTGCTTCATAGTGTTATGTCGACGAAGAGGACGTGTACACGACAGGTCCTCCGTCTTGACACCAGTCGTGAAACAAATCGGTACGAAATCGCAAATAATCAGGGGTAGTGGGTTTTAAATCCACGAGTAAATAGGCGTGTGGCGTTTGAGTGGCATCATCGTACGCATGAGTTAGCCAAGGTGTTCCTAACTGTTTGGCTAAAACTTGCACTTGTGATTTATCTCGAGGACTTTTAAACAAGACCACGTAATGAGCATTGAGACTAATGGTACGATGGGCTTTACTTTGTTGAAATAAATTTTGTGTAATGTAAATGACACTGGCATTACGATGATGCCCTTTACGTGTAAACCATAGTTTAATTTCTTCTTCGTCTTCTCCTAACATGTCGTCAAAAATAACCCAATGAGTTTGACTAGGGTCAGACACGATCCCCTCGTCTTCTTTAGGAATGCCTGCTACAAACACAATGGAATCACCTTGACTTTCTTGCAAGAGGCTGTATGCCGATTGCCACTCTTTGTAACACCACACGATGCGTTGAGGTGGACGATCGATCAAATGATGTTTATGTTCGATCAAACGTTTGACAAATTCGGTTTTGCCTGAACCGCTCGGTCCAGCAATTAACATGTTAAAAGGATGACGAAGATACAAGGCTTTCCAACTAGCCTGATCTAAGTGTTCGTCAATGACTTTGAATGTGAAGGAGGAAGGAGTAGTAGAAAGAGTAGAGTGAGCCATAGTCGTGTAGTGGTATGTCAGTATTGACACAAAAACAGACAAGACAAGAGGTTTTTATACTTTTTTCAAGACACGTTTATTTGAATGCATGTTTAAATTTGAACAACACGAAAGACAAAAATACATAAAAGCCAAATGGATAAATACAGGAATAAAATACCTAGGGAAACGATCAAAGTGGCATATAAACAAGTCACTGTACAACATGGTTTGGGTAACGAAGGTGTCCTAGAGGTAGTATGTAATGTTCTTATAGTCTCCTCTACAGGGGGTACAGTCACATAGGTGTCTTCTCGAAAGGGTCTTTGTGGGGGAATGTCCATGACAGTTCTGTCTTGAACAGAAGGATTGTCTTGGGTGATAGATTCTTTTTCTTCTTCTTCTTCTTCTGGAACTGTTACTAACACAGGATTAAAAGTGACTTTTTTCACACGACGATGCATTTTAGGAACACAACGCTTGGGCATAATGGGATACTTCGTTTGTCCAAGCCTCAAAATCCCAACTTTTCCAGTCACGTACATCTGTCCAATGAGGGTGTAAATCACAAGCTACACACACATCTTCGTACACTGCTTCCGTACGTAAAAGTTGACGAATCTTTTTTTCTTGGAAAGGTCGAGACGTATCCAGATGAAAACGTAAGGCTTTGAACAGAATAAGTCTCTCGTGGACATTTAAAGGAGTCACCATACTGTCTTATTTTTTTGATAGGTAGTGTTCGTAAAGTGTCCACAAGGAATCGGCAGGTAAACGAAATCCCAGAAAGCAAGTCACTAAAACACACACGACACGTCGACCCCAATTCATAGGGTATAGTTCTTGCAATAAGTGTTCGTAATCTTTCACCGTGTGAATCTTCTCATTGATATCCTTCCACGGAATCTGTTGGATCACCAATGATAAAGGTTGTGGCATGGTTGTTCTCTTTTATACTTCTTTAGGTCGAAGACTATCAGTGTAGATTCAACTCAGAATTAAACACAGAATTAAATTTGCTCAAAAAGCGAAAGTGATTAATATAACGTGTAATTTCGTCCCACTGCCATTCAGGGTAACGGTTAAGAAGGATCAAAGCATCTTCAGAGGTAAACGTAGTAAATTGGTAACAGAGCAAAAAAATACCCTTAATCCAGAGAAATCTAACACGTCGGTTAATTTTTGTCACTTTCCTCTTGTGAATTTCACGACACAAAAGTTCTACAGTCACCCATTGAGATTTTTCTTTAGCAAGGCCTTGCCAAACGTCCTTGTAGATCTTCTCTTGCAATTCGTAGGGTAATCCTTGAATATTATGTTTTATATTATATACTGGTCTAGGTGTGTTCAACGCCATGGAGCAGTAGTAGTGTCACTTCCAATCATTAGGTCCCACTAAAGGTAGGTATTGACAATTCGGAGACCATCGAGCATGTTCCAGGTAAGCGGAATCTTTATGTTCCCACTCGTAAATGGATACACCACAACTGAAACACTTGACTTTATCCCCTTCGCCCAAGTAGAAAAATCCAGCTCTGGCTAATTCTTCAGGAGTTGGTCCAGGCAGATATTTTGGCCATTTATCTTTGAAGGTTTGAAATCGACTTTTAAAGTGGCAGTATTCAGGCAAACTCGTCGGGAACGAATATTCGACTCTCCTCACTTCGGTTCGATGCAGGTACGGTGAAATTCCTAGGAGTCCACGATAACGTGTCGCACCGCTTTCGCATCCCTCAGGTTTGACACGCACAGCATCACTTTCCAGGGTAGATATAGGGGTAGTAGTCATAGCAAAGTTCCCACGATATCCTGCTGAATCGCTAATGTCACAGCGCCTGGCATCACTACAATCGCAAGGTTTAGCATCGCACTCCACTTGAGAATTCCCAAATTTGAATGATGTCTGTTTAAATGGATTCATCTTCTTTTCGCTGGGTCGTTGTAGTGACAAATGAACTATTGGTCTTGGACAATGTCCCTTTTTATATGCTGTTCAATGTCGACGTGACCGTACGGTAGAGTGAAGTGATTGGGAAGTCGTACTCTCTTTTGGTACACGATTTGGTAGACTTTTTTCAAAGGTCGGCTAACAATTTGGTGTGAGGCTAACCGTACGATCTTGTGCGGTTCGTGGGTAGTCACTTGAAACGTTTCATCCTGTCCCGACTGCAAGGCTTCTTGTAGTACGTCAAAGTTCACCACTTGACTGGTGCGATAATTAAGAGTCAATCCTTTCACTTTACATTCAGTGTGCATTTTTCCTTGGGGGTCTCGGTATTCGTAGCCGTAATTTTTAGGACCGCCACTTGCAAAACATAGAATCTTGTCGTCGGGATGTTCATCGGTCCAGGCTCCTAAACGGTCTCCTTCGATGGTAGGGTTACACTGGTTCGGTCGGTGAATGTAGATGCAACTGTCTGTGTCAAAATACAACACACGATCTCCTAACAGTTCTAACACTTCGTACAATTTTAAGCGAGCGTGGGCTGTCACGTAAGCCGCAATGATGACATTTCCAAATTTGTCGGCTTCTACAAAGTCTAGTTCTTCTTCGTAATTGACTAAGATCAAGTCCTCACGAATGACGTCCACGTGTTTCATGACTTTGGTTGGGTCGTGAATCATCTGGAAGTAGCGAGACGGCTCGGACAAATACTCCGTCTTGGGTAAAGACGGACGTTGTGCCATTTTACCCCACAAACAATTGAGCATGACTTTGGCAAACGATCGCCTTCCTTCATTTTTCTCGATGTGGTCTAAAGTGATACCTTCCTGCTCCCGATATTTTTCTTTGAATATCTTTTGGTCTTCGGGAGTGTGACACCAGGAAGGATAGCCACTAGCTTCTTGTTTTAGTTTTAAAAAGGAATCCACGTAGTCTGCAAAAATACCTTTCTGTCTCTCGTCGCCCTTGCAGTATTGTTGTGTTTTGGGAAAGTGGTAAATTTCGTACACTTCTAACAGTTGGTATCCCATGTCCAGAGCTTTAAACAATTCCACACTCACCCACGTTCCTGTCAAGGTACGTTCTTCCTGAGTGTGATGACAAGGTTGGTCTTGGTTGCACGTTTCAGCACATGTGCGACACAAAGGAAACATCAGTTTTCCTTGGCAATGGTGAGGTAAAACGGGATGGTACAAGTCTGTGGGTGGCAAGACTTTACACTTGATCAATCCTTCGTACTGACGAATGTGGTCCAAGTCAATGTGTTCTGTCATCAATTCTGGATGCCCTACGGGAAAGTGACAATATTTACACACGTAAGGATACAATGAACACACGTCCAAGTATTTAATTTCTTCTCCTTTCTCCTCGTCCGCCTGGTACAGCAAACAAGTGGCATTCGTTCGTCCTCCGTACAAACTATCCCGGGGGTTCAATGGGTCCACCCACTTGTAACTTTCTACGATGCGTTTAAACTCGGGATCGGTTTTCAAACGCTGATCGTACTCGTGTTCCCACATTTCCACTACCTGGTATCCTTGTTGTTCTAACTTCAAACGTCGTTGACACGTGGTCTGGTACAAATCTTCCATAGTTCGTTGTAAAAACTGATTTTTGATGTCACGCTGAGGGTAGCACATAGGACATCCGTGAAATAAGCATCCGTTAAACTCGTACACGATCTGAGGGTTTTCTAAGTCCCAACCATCCACTGAATACGTTCCAATAATCTTTTCGCCTCCTCCGTTGCGAGCGTGTTGGATCCATTTGTCTTCCTTGTCGCACAAGTAATGGAGCCAGCGCAGGGCTTTGACCGAGTATTGACGTTTAACAAAGTTCGTCGTTTGAGGACTGATGACCGCTAGAGTATTTTCAGGCATAAAGCGTTTTCGGTACACTAAAGAACACGCTTTGGCAATGGTACAAGCTTCTTTCAAAGGATCGATCCCTCCGTACTCCATGAACAATTCTCGAAATTTTCCACAGCAACGTCGTAAAATGTCCACGTCAGATCGACAGTACTTTAACATTTCTTCTTGAAAGTCAAAAGGGTCCGAGGCATGAGTCTGGTACCAAGCGAAGAAAGCTTCTCGTTGTTCGGTACGCATGTTGTCAGGGTCGTAATAGTGAGCCTCCGGCAAATGGGGTAGAACGGTATGTTGATTGGCTTCGGTATTGAAAAAGTGTGGAAAATAACCTTTAGCCAATTCTGTCATTCCAAACGTTTTAGGCATGCGACTCAATGGCATGGCCAAGTAACACATCGAATCTTTAAACTGTACTTGTCCTACTTGCATAGAAATGATTTTAGCTCCGTTCAAAGTCACTTGAGGTCGTTCGGTACATTGTTCCGCATAGTATCTGAGCAGAAATTGCCCATCGTATCCCGAAAAATTGTGAGCCATGACCGTAGCATGGCAATGACAATTGCCGTAACGTTCGATGTCTTCTGTACTCCACGTTTTGTCAATGGGGTTTAAGATCCATCGGGCAAACTTGGCTAACGTGTTTGACCCTCGAAAGATTTTTTCACGTCCTCCAGGAATCTTGTTGCAGTGAGGGCAATAACTAAAGATAGGTTCTTGGATGCACTGCTCGCACGCACGGTGAGCTACGCAGAAATTGGGAATGTGAATACCGGTTTCTTGCATGCATTCGAAATCAAAAAAGATAAAATTCCCTTTCTTCTGGGTATCTTTTGGTTGGGGTTGGTATTTTTGAATGAAGCATTCGTGTTCCAAGTCCACGATTTGGTGACAAATGTGACATCGTTTCTTCCCTCGACAAACGTGTAACTTAACACTATTGGTACGTATGTCTTGTCCACAAGTAGGGCACAATCTCAGAAGTTGACAAGTGTTTTTCTGCTGTGAACCTTGCATCTTCAAATGTTGTTGGTAACAGGTAGGACTGACAAAAGTGCGCTGACACACAGGGCAATGCACTCTTTCTTTTCCTTGGTCCAGACAAGGTTGTGAGGCTAAACATCCCTCACATTTTGATCCACAATGTTTGTGTTGTTCTCGATTGTTATAACCATAGTCACATTTTTCACAGTAGTAACCGTATCCCTGGAATGCAGTGATACTGGTAATGGTATCAAAATGACCATTGTGATGATAGACGTGAATGTATTTTCCGTCTTTGAAATCGTGGCCTCGAAACAAAAGAGGTCCACGCACTTCTTGAGGGTGTACTTTCAAAGTGTAACGTGGAGACAAGACGTCTTGTAATTGTTGCATTTCTGGAATGCCACAAGGAGTGTCTTTGGATATCCCCGCTTGCTGTAACAGGAGTTCTGCTTCACTTCGTTGTTTGGCTCGGTCCGATTGTTGAATAGTTTTCCAGGCTCTTTTCCATTCTACCGTGTCGTTCTTGTTGGCATACGTTCGTCCCACGACGACAGCACGGGCTAAACACATTTGGTCTTGAGGATTGTTAATTTGGACGAGACTTAGTTTGGTGATGCGAAGGTTGTCGACCAATAATACTTTTTTGCGTCCTGTCCCCTGGGGAAGAGACACGTGGGTCATGAACAGTGTGGCTTTTCCATCGTCAATGTGAAACTTGTCGTTGGATTGTTGCACATGTTGAATTTTGTCAATGACTTTGGAAGGTGTTAATTCTGATGGACTAGTAAATTCGATCCAAACGGGAGACTTTAAATTATCGTGATGAATAGAAAGTCTCAAGCGATCGTCTTCTTTGGCTTGACATTGCTGTTTCAGTGCAGTTAACACAGAATCCCACACCTCAGTAATGAACCCATCTGTATTCTCCAAAGGTACATTGGACTTGAAATCTTTAAACTTTACGGCATACGTGTAAGCCATTGTTCTAAATTTTCGAGAGGAACGCTTTTCTGTCTCTCGAATGTGATAGTAATTTTCAGGGTTAACTAAGGGTGGTGTACTTTGCTTGGACGTCGATTGCTTAGGTGTAAATTCGGGCTCACTCATGTCATCTTCAAAATCACTGGCATGAATTTGAGCCAAGACTTCAGCTACTGTACTAGGCGATACATTACGTTTCTGTCTCTTACTGTCTTTTCCTTTCTCCACAGCATGATGTGACCTTTTCATCTTGTCTGCAAAAAGTCAAATGACTACCTTTTAAAGACCATAACCCCTATATATTCATGTCCGATCCGTGCATATATAAAGGCTAGTGTCTAACGATTCAGTATTCATTTCACTCTCACATTGACCAGAACGATGGAAGAACCTACACAAGTGGAACTTCTCATCAGAGGTTTACGTGCGGTCATACGAAAGTATTCTTCAGACCAGCCGACAGCCTACTCTCCTTCCTATCGAGATAAAAGTCAAGATACTTGCTATATCTGTAAGAAGAAAGGACATTGGGCTACAGAATGTTCAGACCGTGACAAAAACAGAAAAGGCTACAATAGAGACAAAAGTCAAGATACCTGTTATTATTGTAAAGAGAAAGGACATTGGTCTCCAAAATGCCCTAAGAAACAACAGGAACAAGAGAAGGAGGGAGAAAGGAATTCTGAACAGGAGGAAGAGGAGGAAGAGGTACCCTCCCCCAAGGAAGAATCCCGACACGTTCACAAAGACAAGAAAAGAAGACGAAACGAAAGTGAAGAGGAAGAAAAAAAAGATGTGACAGTAAAGAAAATGAAAAAACAGAAAGAGTGAAACAGAAGAAAACTTATGAACTTTTTAAAAATGGTCTTGTGTTATGTTATGTTGTGGTATTGAATTGTAACGTTTGTACTAGAATAAACTAAAGAGAAAAAACGTAAGTGTCTCTTGGTTTTGATTTGATAGTATAAGAACCTACACTCACACATTCATTCACTCTCACGTACATCATGGGTTTTTTAAAAAATAAAGGACTTTTGAGTTTTCATTGAAATAGGCAATCGACATAGTATTTCTTTTCGAAATAATTGGAGTGGTCCTGAAAAGGACCGTTGGTGTTTTGTGTGTTTAAAACAAAACAAACTCAGAAACGGGACGAAATCATCTTGAGCTGTCTTAAGCCTTTGCCACGGCCAAGACCTACTTCGGGACTGGTGGTTCCTGTCAATGATTTGGTAGAAATCACTAACGGTGGTAAAGTAGACGTAGTCACAGAGAGATCGGGTTGTTTCGCTCGAGAAGGTCTTTTTCTCTTTGGTCGTGATAAAGAAGTCTGATACATTTGTTTCAGACTCCTTAACTCAGCTAAAATATCTAAAAGTACCGTCGTGACCGTTTGATTTTCACTATTTTCTTTCTGTCCTTGGTCTTCTTTCTTCTCCGCTGATGCTGCTGCTGATGCTACTGTTTCTTCCTGGTGTTTTCTTCTTGCTTCTTCTTCCTGCTGTTGAATAAGAAAAGCTTGTTCTTCTACTTTCTGTTGTTGTAAAAATTGCTCCAATGCTTCTTTTTGTCTTTGTTTAAAATCATCGACGTGTCCATAAGAAGATACAGAAGGCAACGAAGGTTCCGGAATAAATTCTTGCGATGTTAAAAAATCCACAATATCCCAGTTAAAATCCACTTCTTCTGGATGTAGATTTGACATGACTTTAGTAGTCACTGTTGGTCCATGACTTGCTGTCTCTACTCCTGGCTCACTCCAATTCATTGTCTTCTTACTGTCCGCCATGATTGACAACTCTCTTGAATCGATGGACTGTGCACAGGCGCTAGTACCTCTATATAGAAAAGGTGACGTCACAGACTGCTCTCTTCCGATTGGATGGTTGTGACTGACTTTTGTAACGCACGTTTGAATTGGTGGATACACTCAATCCGTTTCAATCCGCTCTTCCCCTATAAATAGCCGCAGTACACGGCATTCGATTCACCTGTTCTCATCAGAAGATGTGGACTAATGTTGAATCGTCAACCCTTGTGTCAAGTATGCTGTTTAGGACTGACATACCCATGTATGTCAGATCATCATGGAGTGTCATTGATAGGACGGAGACAACCTATTGGAAGAGAAGAGTCTATGTGGAAAGACAAGGTTGTTTGAAGAGAGTTCTCTTCTATGGACCCACAGTAAGGAGAAGTTTAAGGAAGAGAAGAAGATCTGTGAGATGTCCTCTATGTTAACAAAATACTGTTAACATTACATATAACGGTCCTTTTCAGGGCCACTCATAAGTCTCGAAAAGATAGTAGCTTTCATTGCCACCCCTTTTTTCCTTGTTTTATTTCCCATGTTATATTTCCCTTGACGCTATATAGTCCCACTCTTTTCAATTCCCCTTGACGCTAGATAGACCCACAATGTTAAATTCCCCTTGACGCTAGATAGTCCCACAATGTTAAATTCCCCTTGACGCTAGATAGTCCCACAATGTTAAATTCCCCTTGACGCTAGATAGTCCCACAATGTTAAATTCCCCTTGACGCTAGATAGTCCCACAATGTTAAATTCCCCTTGACGCTAGATAGTCCCACAATGTTAAATTCCCCTTGACGCTAGATAGTCCCCACCATGTTAAATTCCCCTTGACGCTAGAGTGTCCCAAGCTGTTTAACATAGGATTTTCCCATTGACGCTAGATAGTCCCCATTAACTACTGGGGTACATATGTCCCCGGGCGCCAAGGTACAGGGGCGCCAAAATGAGGCTTGCAACGTTACATTATAATAAGTAAACAAGGGTAAAAAACCGGTCACAAGATCGCTGGGGCGCCAATTTTATATTTCGTCCCCGGGCGCAAAATATCATCGCTACGCCTCTGCGCCTAAGACATTATTTTTCGACAGGTCTTCATTGACTCAAGAGCTCGACTAGATGTTTTGACTTGATTGTAAACAGAGCCACATACATAATTGGCATTTCGAATGATCGGCGTCGCTCCTCGAACGTTCGAATTAATATTTAATGTGTTTGATTAAAAGTCTCAGTGTTCAGTTCTAAATAAAAATGCAATCAGGCAAGTACACATACAACAAATTGCATTTTATCTACTTTTTAAATATGCTGAAAACAGCTGGATGCCACATACAGCATATCGTGTCGTGAAAAATGGCGTTAAACCCACAAATTCGACGATTCATCAACTTAAATTGTGTGTCCTTGTAACTTAATATCCGTCACAATACGAATTTACTTATCTAAGGGAAGCAAATGCAGCTAAGTGAGTATTTGTATTCTGGTGAAGTTAGCTCCCTGGAAAAGTTTTATAACGAATCCTGGATTAAATAAAATGCGTGGGACAAATACACAGCCTACATGAATAGGCATATTATCATTTTGAACGCTTATCTCTAGATAGAGGAAGTAAAGCACAAGTTCTATTTTGGGGTCATGACATGTATAGTGATAAAAATACACCCTACAGCGAACAAGATTGCAATAAGTACCAATCGCGAGGAAGAATAAGATTTTCGTTTAAATCGCGGCCGCCAAATATCTTCCAAAAATTCACTCTTGCTCTGATCTGTAAAAGAAAGTAACTAATATTATCCATGATATTAGCGGAAAAAAGTATGCTGATGTAAACGAAAAAAGATTTCCCTGTTGGGAGAATACAGAATCCCCCCCCCCCCCCAAGAAACAAAAGAGAATGGCCGATCCTTTAACGTATGTTTGGCAGCAATAGCAAATTGTGTCGAGAATTGAATTCTCTGAACACAATATCTATGTGGGGATAAGCCATTATGGGTCCTTTGTTTTGACAGTAATAGAACCTTATTTTTTTAAAACTATTTTACAAAACCGTGCGACCACTCCGGTGACCTAGTGGTTAGAGCGTCCTCCTCAGGTGCGGCAGGTCGCGGGTTCGAACCCCGGCCGAGCCATACCAAAGACTTATAACAGTGGTACTTGCAGCTGCCTCGCTTAGCGCTCAGCATTAAGAGGTTAGTGTTATGACTGGTCGGCCTGGTGTCAGGATAATGCGACTACATGTCTGCGGCATGATGTCCCAGTGCTTGAGATCACTATAAACTTCCACACTATAGACATCGTAGCAATATGACTGAAATATTATTAAAGCTATGTTAAAAATCCAAATCACACACACGCACACACACACACACGCATACGGGTCATAATAAAACCCTGGAATAGTCTGAGTTGGACCATAATGAACGTGGCACTGAAGTAGAGTATGTCAGTGTGTTAATTATGTTTCTAATTAAGACCTTATTAAAATGCACTGTCTGAGTAAGATAATATTCTTGCAAATTTTCTTTACTTTCTTAAGAAAGTGGTCTTTATTTCAAACAGGATAATACGAAAAACTTGTATACTGGATTAAATAGTTATTCTAGAATGCTAATTTTCATGTTTTTTATTAACTGACACCATTGTAAAAGAAACTTCCAATCAAAACCATAGGATGAGAGTGACCATTCTCATTTAAAACCGAGCTGAGTGATTGCGCATTCATAGCACCCCACCCCCAGCTGAAGAACATGAGGAAATTAGCTAATCCTTTCTTTAATTAAAAAAATCAGTCATATACTATGTTCGCAGTCATATCGCTGCGATGTCCGCAGTCATATCGCTACGATGTCCGCAGTCATATATATCACAACGATGTTTGTAGTCATATCGCTACGATGTCCGCAGTCATATCGCTACGATATATGTAGTCATATCGCTACGATATCTGTAGTGTGATAGTTTAAAGTAGTTAAATTAGTGTCTAGCCCCGAGGCATCGTGCCGCAGACATGTCTCGGCATGTGCCATCCAGTCACATTATCCTGACACCAGGCCGACCAGTCCTAACACTTAACGCTGAGTACAAAGCGAGGCAGCTGTTAGTACCATTTTTGTAAGTCTTTGGTATGACTCGTCCCCGGGGTTCGAACCCACGACTTCACACATCCGAAGTAGACGCTCTAACCACTAAGCTACCGGAGCAGTCTGTTTTGTATTGGTGAAGTAATAAATAAAAAAGTGCCTGTCCACCTTCGTAAGTAATACCTTTTTATGTCCATGTATTTAATGATATAACGTATGTTAGCATATATTTTTAAAAATTCAACACTCATTTCGTAATTGTTATCAATGCTGAAACCTTGTATTTATCGGGCACAAATTTATATCGCGAAGTCTAGACTGTTGAGGCGTTTGTTAAGGGCTTGTGTACATTCAGTGGACCTATTACATACTTCCACACGTTGTTCGGGGTTTAGCACCTATTTGGTGTATTCGTTCTCATCTATCGAGTAATCTTCACGTTTTTATAATCTGTATTATAATTACATACTTCTGTAATTTTCTCAAATTGACAAATTAAAATTTATCATATATATGTTGTTTACTGGCATATTGCCACAATATATCAATGTAAGTATGCCAGTTTGTCATATCTACATTATCATGTCAACAAAAATTCAACCGGTAAATGGCCTTATTGACGTAAAATACGTCGTCTTGATAAAATATCTTCTAATGTCGACGGTAACTTAACGCTTCCAATGATATAAAACAATTTTACGATTCTTTTGTTTGTGTTAAATAGGCATTCTGACAGGACGAAAAGGGAGAAAATTAGACAATAGGAAATATTAAGATGTTGTACGGTATTTCAGATCCATTGCACAGATCTATTGCACATACACACATGAACATAATCCTAAGCATCATTGTAACGGACTTAGGCAAAGCACTAAAGAATCCGGAACAGAATCATCCGAGAATCATTGACTCAGAATCAGGCCACGCAAATGGAAAGTCGTGTGTGCCTTCCCCTCATTTTGTATATAAGTGTATTTGGCTACAAATATATATTACAAAGATGACGTGAGCTACTTATTTAATCTTACTTATCTAGGACACGAGAGTATGAGCTTCAAAGAGTGTACGTCTTTCCGATACTCTAGCATAAGCAACGAAAATAAAAAATATAATAAAGAATCTATGCAGAACGTATAATTCTGATGTTTGAGTACATGTGGCATAAACGTTTAGACGCAGCAAATAGTTTGTTTGCTTGTTTGTTTGATTAGAATTTCTGTTTGTTTGTTTGTTTGTTTACTTGAATTTTAACGGCGCACCAGCACTTTTAGGCTATTTAGCGCCATACAATACGTTAGATGTTCAAAAACAAGAAAGGTTTAACATCGACCAGCGATATATATAAAAAAACAATAGTTAAATATAAAATGGTAAGATGTTGGTAACAGGAAAATATGAAGCTTCCCAATCAACGGGAGATGTAAATGGTGTTATGTTGATAAGATGTTGTAAATAAAAAGTGATATTTGCATTAGATAAAAATATTCTACGTGATGGCATACAAGTTATAGTTTAAAATAGAGATTTACTTCCTTTAGGAAATCTAAAATACAAGTGATTTGTATTGTATCAAAAAGTTCCTTCATGTCATGTACATTATAGTATTTAACACGCGTAGGTTGCAGGTCGGAACACTCGGTCATAAAGTGTTTAACAGTGAATGGCTCATTGCAAGAAACGCACTCTGGTGGATCTTCACCTTTCAGTATGTGGGAGTGGGTAATGTATGTATGACCGATTCTGATTCTTGCAATGACAACCTCCTCCCTACGGATAGCTCTGTAGGAAGGAGTCCATTCTCCCAGGGTTGGTTGATGGCATGAAGTTTGTTATTGAAATCCTAGATTAGGATTTCTAACGTAGCTTTAACAATTTTTCAGTTATATCGCTACGATGTCTGCAGTGAGGCAGTTTATGGTGACTGGGGCATCATGCCGCAGACCTACCAGTCTTAACACTAACCTCGTAATGCTGAGCGACAAGGCAGCTGTTAGTACCATTTTTGTAAGTCTTTGGTATGACTCGGCCGAGGATCGAACCCACGACCTCCCGCGTCTCGGGCGGACGCTCTAACCACTAGGCCACCGGAGCGGTATCACATCAAATAGAGTAGGATTGTTATTCTTACTTGAGCAATCACCAAGTAAATAAACAACTTATCAAATATTGAACAGTATTAAAAGTTTTCAAACAACCAAAATAAAAATAAAATAAAGAATGTATGCTGAAGCAGCACGTATAGTTGTGATGTTTGAGTACATGTGGCATAGCAAAACCATTGCGTCAAATTGGTTAAATTCGGCCTGATTAAACAAGAATTAAAACTTTGTCATTGATGTTGCTGTTGCTGTTGCATTGTTATTGTCGCGCTTTTATTTTTTTTATTTCATTTGAAAATTTGTGCATCGAAATAAAAAGAATTATAAATAGAGCATATGCATAACACTGAAGCAGTGTAAGTATTTAATAAAATAAATTATAAGTAGTGAGGAGTGGTCTGAGATATATATCCGAGCGAAATCATTTCTATGGATACCAAATTGATCTCCTTTAACTTTAAATTAATCCATAGAATAATTGCTACTAATGATTTTCTGAAAAGAATTAACATATTAGAAGACAACAAATGTACTTTCTGTAAGAGTGAAAATGAAAGCATTGAGCATCTCTTCTATGATTGCAATATTACTTCACATTTTTGGTACCGTTTTATTGAACCTTTTACACCTTTTTGCTCAAATATTGCACATTTGTCCCAAAAAGAAACATTTTTAGGAAGTGAACAACTGGACAGTTTATGAAATTTCTTGCTTATTTGGCAAAACATTATATTTATACTTGCAGATTCAATATGAAAAATCCTTCTATTTATGCTTTAAAGAAATTGTTTCAGCGCATAAGAACATTGAAAAATACACTGCTAAAGTAAATACAAAAGATGACCAATTTCTTCAAAAGTGGACCTCAATAATGAATATGTAATATGTATCTGATTTTATGCTAACAAAATACTGTAATATCAAAATACTGTAATATCAGATTACCATCAGGAACAAAATACTGTAATATTACAATGTCACCTAGATCGTGTGCCATATGCATGTGTGTATGTATGTATGCGAGTGTTTTCGTTTATCTATAGATTATATTTATTATCCCTAGATTATCAGACATGTTAGATTGTAAGATGACCTTGGGATGGCTCCCCGACCCAGGGGCCAACCTATTACGGGGATAATAAATTTAATATATATGTTTGTGTGTGTGTGTGTGTGTGTGTGTGTGTGTGTGTGCGCGCGCGCGCGTGCGTGTGTGTAACTAATTTTATAGTGCGCGTGTGTGTGTAACTAATTATATATATATATATATATATATATATATATATATATATATATATATATATAATTAGTTACACACACACGCGCGCACACACACACACACACACACACACACAAAAACCCACTGAAGTAATGGTACAACTTTTAGAACATCTACCGCAATGCCATGACTACTGGATGATGCAATTATTGTTCTTTTTTTTACCAACGATGCAAGAGCTTTGTCGTGACTCAAAATGTAGGTTTTTCTCAGATATCTGCAGTGCAGATTCACACTTCCTGTGCGCTTGCCAGCTGTTATTGATTTTTTTTCCCCTAGTCTATCCCGTGAATTTGTTTTCAGTTACAAGTGCTTCCAACTTTTATATCTCTTATATTAATGAATATCTTTCTTACTTCATTTGTTTGTGTCAAAGTTACTTTTTTAAACTTCCTATCAGACGATAAATACGATGTCTTTATTGCAACCATAAAACTTGGTGATGATTATACTCTTGAGTAAATGGAATGTATTTCGACGTTCTCCAAGTCTACCTTTGTGGTTGTCATATATCAATAGTTGCTGTGTACATTTCAGTTAAATGTAAACATTGCTTTCATATGCTTCAATACAGATTCAGCCATATTATAGTTGGCCCGGCAGCACTGTTAATGATCTTCCTTTAACGAAAACAAACCAGGAAGTAATTTATCAAACAGATTAGACACATTGCGTAAAATCAGTGTTCTTTTTAGTATTAAGCTGAGAATAATATTAAGAGCTGATTCAAATTTAAATGTCAGTTTGCAAAGCTAAAATCAATCACACGCACGCACACAAACATAGGTGATACAACAAGAAACGAGTCTGGAACTGACGTGGCGCTATACATAGTTGTGCGAGGAAAATATTCCAATCCCCATCATTTTCCTGCTAAATAATGACTGGGATCGTGACTTTTATTTAACAGCGGAAATGATGCATAATTAGGACAGAAACATAAATATAAAATAGAAAATATATGAATTCAAAATTCATGTGTAGGCGGATGAAATACTTTTGACTATTTTTTTTCCATATCAGTCATTTAAGATTGTGCGTGGCTAATTGACACAGACGAAGATTTAGTCTATTGTCTCATGAAAGTAAACAGAAAAAAAATCTTATTTCCAAATTTACTGAGTTGTATAAAATTTCAAAGACAGAAACACAGAAACACCCTATAACAAAGTGGCTTTCAAGACAGAATAAATTCGGTCAACGAAACGTGGATAAACATTTGTAAACATTATAGCGTATGACCTTTATAATATTTTAAAAAAATCAAGAACAGAAGAAAAGCAATATCAATGCAGCAGCAGCAACAACAACTTCAACAAAAGCAAAAAGAAAAGCAACAATAACAACATCAATAATAATAATATTATCACTATTATTATTATTATTATTATTATTATTATTATTATTATTATTATTATTATTATAGATGCTATCTATTTTATAAATTTCAAAGTATGTAATTTTTTTCTCGGCGCGTGGTGACAATAATTATGATGATGACGAAGGTGATGATTATTCAGTACATGATAGGCAGCGCCGTCATCGTCATCAAAATCATCATTAACTTTGTGATTTTAACTTTGAAGTACTGTGAGAGTTTGTGACAAAGAGACAGAACTGAAAAAGAAGCTGAGATACACTTGTCAAAATTTGAGGGACCCCGAGTGGCCGAGTGGTCTAAAGCGCTCCCCGTTACGGATCACTGCCATCTCAGCTCTGTCTGCATGGGTTCAAGTCTCGGATTCGTCCAACGTGGTTATGTGAGAAAGCTGGTCTGTAGCTTCTCGTGGGTCTGTGGCTCTTCCGGGGTTTTCCGGTTTCCTTCTCCACCATTAATACTAGCCGCCATGTATAGCCCATCGTGTGTTGAAAATATGCGTTAAACCCTACAACAAAAATCCGTGTGACGAACACACTATGATGGAATGCCGTTAGATGCTTTAAATGACCAATATGGACAATTGAATAACACTAGTGTGTTGCAGCGAAAGAGTAATCAATTTATCTGGACATTTTCCTAAAATTAATGATCTCTCTCTCTCTCTCTCTCTCTCTCTCTCTCTCTCTCTCTCTCTCTCTCTCTCTCTCTCTCTCTCTATATATATATATATATATATATATATATATATATATATATATATATATATATATATATATATATATATATATATATATATATATATATATATATATATATATATATATATATATATATATATATATATATAAAAGCCATCCCACATGTGCGCACACTGTTTGAGAGAATTTGAGTTCAATGTAACAGAAAAGATTAAGTAGATGCATTTAGGATTAGGTTAAAATTGTACATGACTGGCATCAGGTCCAACATGGACGGGTTGAATCTGACGACAATCATGTACTAGACACATGCTTTATCATATACATTGCCGAAGCCAATAAAAAAAACAAAAGTCTAATCCAGTTTGCGAATGAATCATGGTCTATATAAATACAGCCTATATCAGCGATTGACGACTGATAACGTTATTACCCGTTATTGCGGTACTAGTTTTATGTATAAATTTGTGTACCAATTCACTCGCGTACGATATTGATATTACTAAAATAAACATGTATACTGTCACTTCTAGGAGTAAGGGAAACGACGGCACAAAAAATAATACATCTAGTTGACAGTTCGTATGAATAATAATTTTTAACAACATTCCACTTATGTAGTGATATGACAACAGTTAAAGGAAATATTGATAGTTGTAGTAAGTATGTTTATTTAGGTTTTTGTTCTTGTTTTGTTTTTTGTTTGTTTTGTTTTGTTGTTGTTTTTTTTATTATTTTTTTTACTGACTCAACTCTACATTATCAATACGATAGCACTTAAAACAAGAAAACATTAGTAAGACCGTTGCATATATTGTTTTCAAAATTCGAATGACACCAGATCCGTCGCAGAATCTCTAGATTCAATTAACACACTGACCTGCCTTATTTCAAGTTCTACACCACAGTGTCAAGAACCAGACCCTTTTCCAATTAGTACTCTACAGCCGATTCAGTATGTTTGCAGAAATTTAGGAATTTTCATCTCAATTTTGAAATACAACAAAGTTTATCATTTAGAATCGAATTTGTTCAGAACTGTAGAGAACTGAAACGCAGAATTTCTGAATCGATGTTGTATCTAAGATGGGATAACCTATGTTCACAATGACCTTTATGCTGTTGTTTTTTTTTTTTGTGTGCTGTTTTTTCCCCTCTTTTTTTTTCCCTTTCAAATAGGCAACATGTTTTATACAAAAATGTCACTTTATTATGACGCTTGTAAAAATGATAGATATTTAAATGCAGTGAAAACTATTGAAAACAGAAACGCATTAGTGTATTGAATATTGTACGACACCCTGCAAGGCTCTTAGCTAAAGTATGAAAATCAGAGTGATAGAAATCTAGAGAACCGGCGATTTTTGATAATGTACCTGCAATGAAAAATAAAACTATTTCGAAAATATTGAAAATCAGGAGACTTTAAGTTATGGAGCCATGCATACCGGAACACATGCTCATAACCGATACCTGTTTAGGATGACCATCTTATCATTATGGACAGAGTATGATCTAAATGACAAAATGTTTGCCAAATATGCACTTAGTTTATTCGCGGTGATTTTAGTGTTGATTAGTATGCTAATTAAAAAAATATTCACCTTTTCGTATTTTGTCATTAAACGAAAATACAAACATTATGACACATTTTTCTCTTGACACACATTAATAAAGTTAAATCAAGATGAAGACGGATATTTCGTGCACCAATCCAAAAAAGTCAAGTAAATTAATAGACCAATAAAACCTGATTGTACCATATTTTTTGTTTTATAAAATAAAAAATATTGAAGTTGCTTGACAAATCAGACTCTTTTACAATTAAAACCTTGAATCGCCAGTTTGAGAGTAGACAATTCGGTTTTATTAATATCAAGACTAGATATTTGTGTGCACTGTTAAATGGCTTACTCGCTAGGCTGAAATCATAGCAACGATATATAAAAATCAAAATGTGTAAATCAATAAAACTCAGATGTAAATAAATACATTATTACCTCTTATAAGATATTCAAAGCTTTTAAAAACAAAGCATTTTAAACTGCACGAAAATAGGTGTATATTACCTATGGCATAATTTTATTCTGGAACAACCGGTGCACTATTACATAAACTACGGTATTATCCAAATAGTAAAAATAAGAACAAGCAAATTAAGGATTAATTAATTAATTACACAATGTTTTAGTTTCCATTCCATCTGTGGTACATTCTCTTTTTGTCTTTCCTCATCTTTTTTTCCAGTTGCTTTTAGCTTTAAGTCTGTCCCACTCGTTCATCTCCTCAGGATGTTTACTTTTTGTAGGTTGCGTTAAATTCCACATTCATCTGGTTGTGTGGGGACAATAAGGTACTAATTAGCGATTATTTTGATAGTAAAAAGACATTTAATTTCTTGCCACTAAATATCATTATTTTTAATGTTAAATAATGTTAAATTCATGTCACTGTTTTTACTCGGTGCACTATTACATAAAACTACTGTATTATCCAAATAGGAGTAGCAGGAGCTAGCAAATTAAGGACCTCCTCGATACACATTTTAGACGGTGGCCATGTATTCTACCCGACTAGGTTTGTTAACGACATGGTGTTGAAGACTGTTTAAGCACAACTTAAAAGCTCATGATAAATAACGTTAAATGTGCTTTTAGTCTCACACGTTTAAAAAAGATCAAATCTAGAACACTTCCAGGGCATTACTTTTGTTGCTAGACCATATAGCTGATTGTTT
This sequence comes from Unio delphinus, assembly GCA_029339505.1. Taxonomy (NCBI): domain Eukaryota; kingdom Metazoa; phylum Mollusca; class Bivalvia; order Unionida; family Unionidae; genus Unio; species Unio delphinus. Next base: position 12,883,908 of record JAQISU010000051.1, on the reverse strand, counting down.
AGAAAAGTCTCCGACTTTAAGTGTTCATGCTGTACCATTGGTTTGCATTGCAAATTGTCTAACGTTTCCTTAGCATATTGCGTAGTTGCAAAAGTATAGAAACTGCCAAGAACGAAAATGACATTTTGGTATGAACAATGTCTAAATAATACCATTTTTTTTCTCTTGTAGCACTTACATGTAATGTGCTTTTAATCCCACCTCCATTTAATCAAGAGAGTTTTTTCTTTCCTTCAATTCCTTTTGCAATTAAAAGAATGTGTTTTAACCAGATTCTATGCTCTGACGTTTGTATTTCTAAAAAGTCCTGGGTTTGTCTCAATAGATTTAATTACTGCTCAGTACTTTCAACGCTTTTTCCTATGTTATCCGTTTGTTTAATTTATCCTGGCTCTCTTCCACAATGTAGTAGTTTCCATTCCATTAGTGATACATTCTCTTTTTGTCTTTCCTCGTCTTTTTTCGAGTTGCTTTTAGCTTTAAGTCTGTCACTCTCGTCAGGATGTTTACTTTTTGTATGTTTCGTTAAATTCCACATTACTCTGGTTGAGTGGTGACAATATGGTACTTATTAGCGATTATTTTGATAGTAAAAAAGATATTTAATTTCTTATCAATAACTGGCTTTTAAAAAATGTCACTAATTGTAACAAAAAGCCACTGCATTTCGCAGTGTGAAAGAAAGTCACTAATTTAATGTCGTCAATTTAATTTTTGTCACACCTGTTTGTATTTGCTATATATTTTTTCCAGCACATCTACCGCACCCAAAAAAACACTCAACACTTTTCCGCTAATTCCCTCACTTGTGTAGTTACCCAAGATCGTTAAGTGTCTGTCGTTTGAGATCATCCAATTGACGTAATTAATATACAATTTGAACTAAGAAGTCATTCCACCCTGATAAAATGAATTTAACAAAACTGACGTTGTAATGGTTACGTTGCTTCCCTTTTTGGGGTGGGGTGCTCTCAGTTTATTTAAATTAATACAGAAGACCCATCCTGACTAGTTTTTGTCAGAAATTGAAGTAGTGATAGAGAGATGCAAAGCTCTGAGCCCCCAGTCAACGGTGCCGACAGTTAAATTAATGAACACACAAATTAAATTTTAAATAACAACAATTTAATATAATTCAAACAGTAATCTCTCAATACAATTAAGCTAATATCACACCACTCAACCAAGTGACGACCAAGTTCAGCCTTTGAATTAGTGTGTGAAATTTTGCGTTCTGTCTTGAGTCCTACTCATCCGTATGTTTCTTCTCTTTTCCTTTGTCTTCCTCAGTTTTCCCTTCACTTCTCCCTCTGTCCTTCCTTCTCTCTTTTGTCTCCAAGAGACTCGGACCGGATCAACTGCTAGGGTAATTCCCTCTGGTCCCTAAAACTGCCTTCTAACTTGTCTTTGTCTCCCAGAGACTCGGACCACAGTACTGAGTACTTCCCTCTGGTCCCTAAAACTTCTTTTCTTTTGTCTCCCAGAGACTTGGACCACTGCACTGGGTACTTCCCTCTGGTCTCTAAAAGCTTGTAAAGAACACATACATGGACATAACAAAGTATATTCCTTTTGCTAAGTGACTCACACTAACAATAATATCATCAGATAGGCCATTACCGTTTCTTGGTCACGCATTCTTGCCCATCGAAACACACATTCTCCCTGCTAAGTGTACATGGTATATATATTTCTGTACATTGCACTTCTACAAGTGTACACAGATATGCACATCCATGCTCTGATATATCCATACACACGATACTTCTACAAGTATACACAACTAGACAAATTCGTGTACTAAAGTTGCACACCGCAACATTATACAAAGTTTATAATTCAATTCAACAGTTGCACATCTATAATATCAAATGAATACATGCATGAGGCTACTACGAATTAACCCAAAAACGAATTACAACGTTAATTCTACACATCACATTACTCATATCTCAAAATACGCATGTATATCAAACACTACGAATGAATCAAACTACGATGGGAATTTTACATACTCAAATATATAGATATACTGCAATAATTAAAGTACACTTACTTTGCAGTAATATTTCACAACAATCGAGCAAATAATAGCTAACCGTTTCGAAACTCCCTTTTTATTCCCAAAATAATAATCCCACCAATACGAATGGTCTCTGAGTAGTTTTATTTGCATTCCGTCTCGCAAAATAAATGTAACCCTACTAAAATTTTGGTTCTCAAGATGATATATTTAAAGTTAAGATTCTAATGTCTGGCACGCTTAACTCAATTCCGATTGGAGGTTGGTTCCTAATTATCAGACATCGCCCCTCCCAACCGTCTGTCAAAGATGTTTACGATACAATTTGACGATCCCTTGTTCCAAACAAGAAATCGCCACTTACCTGTAAACAATGATACGTAACTGCCTTCGGCAAAAAAAAAAAAAAACGCGCGTCTCTAGTTTATGGCTATGTCAATTAAATTGCCGGACACATTATACATTTTGCCAGCGAGAAATTATAGCCTCAGGGTTTAACATACCCATGTTGAAATCTGGTTTCTTCTATCACATGCCAGACTTGATACTGTCAGCTTTTGTATTTGTTAAGAAGGTTCCCCTTTAAACTGCAAATTGATTTTATTTGTGGAATTATTTTTAAAATATTGCAAGCTGTAAATACGACTTTAATTATTCTGTTCATAGATTCATAATCACTATATTGTACACACAAGCTCTAGTACGATAGTTAAGCAACGTTTTTAAAAATTGTTTTGCTATATATTGTTAGCGTAAAAATCCAACATTGAACGCCTCACTACAACACATGTTCTTTTAATTATTAATATGTTTCTCATGCAAACGATAGACTGTAATCAAGATTATAATTCCCTTTAGACCCTGTGTTACAATACAGTCCAATAACACGATACCATGTACAAATACTTTGTTATCAATTTTTCAGATAATCTAGCTCTTGATCAGCTGTGAATACTTTAAGCTAAACCGCGTCTCTTTCCTCGATGTATTTGATTTTTACGTCAGACTCTGATAACCCCTTTAGCTCTTGATCAGATATTAATAGACTAAACACAGAATAATTCCTTCCCTAAATGTAGTTAATTTTAACGTCCAATGGTGATAACTTTATTCTTGTTTTGCAAAAAGATATTCTTTTCACTATAAATTATATATCTGTCTTCATTCGCCGTCAACAGAGTGTAGGTTTCTTTGTCGATTACGGCATCCCTTGTAAACCAGACTATTATCACAAAATATAACTGAAACAGGTTCGAGGCTTGTTTCATACAAGAGTACGACACTCGTCCATATTCACGCCGGATTTGTTACATAAGAAACCTTGACAAGCAAGATCTTTCAAATCATACCTTCTTCCTGCTCTTCAGATTCGAATCGCTCCGGTGGCCAAATGGTTAGAGCGTCCGCCGGGAAGCGGGAGGTTGTGGATTCGAACCCCGGCTGATTCATACCAAAGTCAAATGGTACTAACAGTATGGTACTAACAACTGCCTCGCTTAGCGCTCAACAGTTAGAAGTTAGCGTTAGGAGTGGTTGGCCTGTTGTCAGGATAATGTGACTGGGTGGGACTTCATGCTACATATCTGCGGCATGATGCCCCAGTGCTAGACATCAATACAAACTGCATCACTGCAGACATCGTAGCAATATGACTGAAAAATTGTTAAAGCTACGTTAAAAATTCTAATCAAAGAAAGAAAGAAACAATCTGGTCAGATTCGGGGTTATTTTTAATGCCACGTGCTAGATGTCTGTCTTTTTTTTATTTGTATTTAATACATTCTAATCTGTCAACGGTCAGAAACACTTATTTTTGCAGCATTCATAATTTTAGACAAAATTTGTTTACTATTTACAGATAACTGTTGTCAGTATCACATGCCCTCGGTATCCTCTGACTTGACATATACAACGGATCACCGCATATTTAATTTAAACGCTTCCTTCGTAAAGTTAGAACGGTAGCCTATGCAACCAAAGTTTTGTATTTTGGCATTCTGACTTTTTGACCGGGTAGCCGGGATAACACATTGGTACCATGCTATTCCGGTGACCAAAAGGGTGTGGAGATTGAATCCAACATTGGGAATGGCCTTAGTCAGCTTCCGTAGTTAACTGAGCAAGGTACTTCACTCCAACTGCCTCTGAATTAAATAACCTACAATGCACTTCAATCCAACTGATTCTGAATTAAATAACCTACAAGGCACTTAAGTCCAACTGCCTCTGAAATAAATAATAACATACAAGGCACTTCACTCCAACTGCCTCTGCATTAAATAACCTACAAGGCACTTCACTCCAACTGAATCTGAATTAAATAACCTACACTGATAGTCACTCAAACTGTCTCTGAATTAAATAACCTACAAGATACCTCACTCCAACTGAATCTGAATTAACTGACATACAAAGCAGTTCATTAAATTGCCTCTGAATCAAATAACCTATAAAGCAATTCACTCCAACTGCCTCTGAATTAAATAACCTACACTGACTGTCACTCCAGCTGCCTCTGAATAAAATAACATACCATGCACTTCACTGCAATTGCCTCTGAAATAAATAACCTACAAGGTACTTCACTCCAACTGCCTCTGAATCAAATAACCTACAAGGCACATCACTCCAACTGCCTCTGAATTAAACAAAATTACAAAGCAGTTCATTAAATTGCCTCTGAATGAAATAACCTAAAAAGCACTTCACTCCAAATGCCTCTGAATCAAATAACCGGCAGGGCACCTCACTACAACTGCCTCTGAATCCAATAACCTAGAATGCACTTCATTCAAATTGCCTCTTTGTTAAATAACCTACAATGCACTTCACTCAAATTGGCTCTGTGTTAAATAACCGACAAAGCTCTTCGCTCCAATTGCCTCTGAGTCAAAGAAACCTACAAGACACTTCACTCAAACTGCCTCTGAATAAAATAACTTACAAGGCACTTCGCTCCAACTGCCTCTGAATCAAATAACCTACAAGGTACTTCACTCCAACTGCCTCTGAATCAAATAACCTACAAGGTACTTCACTCCAACTGCCTTTGAATCAAATAACCTACAAGATACTTCACTCACATTGCCTCTGAATTAAATACCCTACAAGGCACTTCACTCCAACTGCCTCTGAATTAAATAACATACAAGGTACATCACTCCAACTGCCTCTGAATCAAATAACTTACAAGGCACTTCACTCCAACGGCCTCTGAATCAAATAACCTACGAGGTACTTCCTTAAAACTGCCTTTGAATCAAATAACATACAATACACCACACTCCAACTTCCTCTAAATTGAATAACCTACAATGTACGTCGTTCCAACTGCCTCTGCATTCATTAACCTACAAGGTACGTCATTCCAACTGTCTCTGAATCAAATAACCTAAAAGGTACTTCAATCCAACCGCCAATGAAAATAACCTGCAAAGTACTTCAGTCCAACTGCCTCTGAATCAAGTAACCTACAAGGCACTTCACTCCAATTGCCTCTGAATTCATAACCTATAAGGTACTTCACTCCAATTCCCTCTGAATTAAATAACCTACAAGGTACTTCGCTCCAATTGCCTCTGAATTAAATAACCTATAAGGTACTTCGCTCCAATTGCCTCTGAATTAAATAACCTACAAGGCACTTCACTCCAATTGCCTCTGAATTAAATAACCTACAAGGCACTTCACTCCAATTGCCTCTGAATTAAATAACCTACAAGGCACTTCACTCCAATTGCCTCTGAATTAAATAACCTACAAGGCACTTCACTCCAATTGCCTCTGAATTAAATAACCTACAAGGCACTTCACTCCAATTGCCTCTGAATTAAATAACCTACAAGGTACTTCACTCCAATTGCCTCTGAATTAAATAACCTACAAGGTACTTCACTCCAATTGCCTCTGAATTAAATAACCTACAAGGCACTTCACTCCAATTGCCTCTGAATTAAATAACCTACAAGGCACTTCACTCCAATTGCCTCTGAATTAAATAGCCTACAAGGCACTTCACTCCAATTGCCTCTGAATTAAATAACCTACAAGGCACTTCGCTCCAATTGCCTCTGAATTAAATAACCTACAAGGCACTTCGCTCCAATTGCCTCTGAATTAAATAACCTATAAGGTACTTCGCTCCAATTGCCTCTGAATTAAATAACCTATAAGGTACTTCGCTCCAATTGCCTCTGAATTAAATAACCTACAAGGCACTTCACTCCAATTGCCTCTGAATTAAATAACCTACAAGGCACTTCACTCCAATTGCCTCTGAATTAAATAACCTACAAGGCACTTCACTCCAATTGCCTCTGAATTAAATAACCTACAAGGTACTTCACTCCAATTGCCTCTGAATCAAATAACCTACAAGGCACTTCACTCCAATTGCCTCTGAATTAAATAACCTATAAGGTACTTCGCTCCAATTGCCTCTGAATTAAATAACCTATAAGGTACTTCGCTCCAATTGCCTCTGAATTAAATAACCTACAAGGCACTTCACTCCAATTGCCTCTGAATTAAATAACCTACAAGGCACTTCACTCCAATTGCCTCTGAATTAAATAACCTACAAGGCACTTCACTCCAATTGCCTCTGAATTAAATAACCTACAAGGTACTTCACTCCAATTGCCTCTGAATCAAATAACCTACAAGGCACTTCGCTCCAATTGCCTCTGAATTAAATAACCTACAAGGTACTTCGCTCCAATTGCCTCTGAATTAAATAACCTATAAGGTACTTCGCTCCAATTGCCTCTGAATTAAATAACCTACAAGGCACTTCACTCCAATTGCCTCTGAATTAAATAACCTACAAGGCACTTCACTCCAATTGCCTCTGAATTAAATAACCTACAAGGCACTTCACTCCAATTGCCTCTGAATTAAATAACCTACGAGGTACTTCACTCCAATTGCCTCTGAATTAAATAACCTACGAGGTACTTCGCTCCAATTGCCTCTGAATTAAATAACCTACAAGGTACTTCGCTCCAATTGCCTCTGAATTAAATAACCTATAAGGTACTTCGCTCCAATTGCCTCTGAATTAAATAACCTACAAGGCACTTCACTCCAATTGCCTCTGAATTAAATAACCTACAAGGCACTTCACTCCAATTGCCTCTGAATTAAATAACCTACAAGGCACTTCACTCCAATTGCCTCTGAATTAAATAACCTACAAGGCACTTCACTCCAATTGCCTCTGAATTAAATAACCTACAAGGCACTTCACTCCAATTGCCTCTGAATTAAATAACCTACAAGGTACTTCGCTCCAACTGCCTCTGATTTAAATACCCTACAAGGTACTTCTCTCCAACTGCCTCTGAATAAAAAATTAACATATTTGAAATTTTAGGTGTACCAATTGTATCATTGTCAAATAACTGAATAGATTTTTTTGTTCTTTCTATTCAGTGTGATTATTTTCTTCTGTTTGGTTGAATTTGCGCGCAAAATAGATTGATAGTTATATTAGCAATTTGGCTTTGGGGTGCGTAGTTTTAAATATTATTCTTTGTCGGTCACTTAAACTTGTATAAAACAGTATAATTTGTACTCTAACAATCGTCTTAAATCGTCACCAACAAGCAAACAGGATCACAGCTGAAACAGTATTGTTATTCGCAGCAATTTGCATTTTTTTCTAGATTATTAAAACACCTATAAATGATTTTAGATGTATATCACATTTTGCCATTGTTATGATTGACCCTGGTACATCATGTAGCGAATATTCGTGAGTATTATAAAACTACTAAGTTCTGGCGCACACGACGATCAGATTCGATTTTGTTAGTGAAACAAATCACTTATAGGGCTTTAGAATGTGAATTTCTTTACCTACCGTATTTTCGCGCATATAACGCGCGCGTTATACGAGTTTTTACAATCAGCGCAAAACCCCCATCCCGACGCGGAATATGCGTCAGCGCGTTATCCCAGGTTTTTTTTTTTTTTTTTTTTTTTTTTTTTTTTTTTTTTTTTTTTTTTTAACAGCCAAAAGCGCATCGATGAATTTCGAGCAACCACCCTAATAAACCTGTGACAATTAATAAAAGATTGATTTCATACATATACAATACAAATGAGGTTTATTCAAATCTTTAAGTAGAAAAAAACCAATTCGAAGTTGACACCGTGTTGCGCCGCTTGCTCGTCTGTACGTTATGGTATGTAATGAATTTCTTTTATTCGCACGAGGCATACACTAACTTGTATTATAAGAATATAGTTCCTGTAATTTCTATGTAGGACAAAAACCGATAATCGGTTTAAAGTCTGATTTCTACAAATGATAATCGGTTTTGGAGAGAAAAAAAAAAGATTAACTTCCCTATACCGGCATGAGTGCATTCCAGCCGGACATTAACGGAAACCAGTAAATACACCTAGTTTTATAGCAGTTGCTATTTTGCCTCTGTTTACGCGAAAAATATTACGACGTGGCATTTACGACTGTACCGGTAATACCGGTATTTATTACGGGCAGAAAGGGATAAAGGCGCCGGCAGTAAATCGCTGGATGGTGAGCGAGAGACGATAAACAGCCTCGTAACGCGTATCAGATGATGCATCTCTGGCAGTCCTGTGTTCTGGCAGGCCTGTGTTGGTTACCGCGCGGTATATGCATGGGCGCGCAATCCAAGATATTTTTTTTACACAAAGACGGAATTTCTGAGCGTTATCTTCGTGTGCGCGTTATACATGTAGGCGCGTTATATGCTCGAAAATACGTATACGGGTAATCGGTATTGATTTATGGAAACACATCCAGCACTTTCCTCGTTTGTCCAATTTTTCACATATATTTGATCATCAAATGGATGCTCCATTTAACTTTCTAAACTGGCAATTTTCGTAAGCTAAAGATAAAATCATTTTTATGTAAGAACTATTTTATAGTAGTAGTATTAGTAGTAGCGATCTGTTTTGTTCTTAGTATTTGTGTGCATATATTTTTAAAATATTTTGGGTTTATTACTAAGTATTTTCTTGGGGCATTCAGGATACTATTTTTGATATGGGGTTGTTATTTCTACGGTGTTAGGATCATGTGATAATATAATTTCAAGCCTATTCTCAAGAGCGTTTTATTCATCTTATGATCATCTTATGATCGTTATAACGAGTTACCTAATAATTAGCATCCTTGTTTGGAAAGAGAAATTTTGCAGCTACTGTAAGAAGATTTTAATTATATTCTAGTAAAACATCGTTTGCAAACTAGATGATCTCAGACGTTGATATTGATAAAAAAAAAATCATTTGACGTTTACTTTCATCAATTTTTTTTTTTGTTTTTTTTTGTCTCGTGTTCTCAAAGAGCAAATGGGTAGTTTTTGAAGCTATCATGCATCTCCTTAGGAATATTTCGTCTACTTCTGATATGTAACAAAGGATGTTTAACAACTTCGTCTATGCTAGATGCATTTATTGTTCACTTTTCAACCTGAAGTTTTATTCTATGTAAATGTTTGTACATTGCTTAATCAGATATGTTATTTGTATGTTGGTAGATAATATATGATGTTTGTGTTGTTTTATCACACACACACACACACACACACACACACACACACACACACACACACACATATATATATATATATATATATATATATATATATATATATATATATATATATATATATATATATATATGAAACTTTGGTAATATCACCGCAAGAACTATTTTCAAACATCAGGAACATGTTATGGTCAGATAGTAATTCAAGTTTTGCATCTAATATTTTCGGGCATGCGTCCTGTGTTATACATTGAACCCTGTCGCTGTATGAACTTAGTGTTTAACCGAAGTTCCTCAAATATGATGAAAGACATTACGATGACATTCTGAACGTAGTAGTTGTAAAAGTCACCTGATATGTTCAGTTTACAGTGTGATATTAAATAACAAAAATAATGAGGACTTTGTATAGCGACTAATCTTTAGAAGCTCTAAGCGCTTTACAAAATCTATAATGATATGACTACACGCACACATACCCCCCCCGCACAACCCCCAACCCCCCCCCCAAAAAAAACATGACATTTGAAAACATAAAAAAATGCTGAAAATATTTTAGGTAGGAAACATTATTAAGTCTTTAAGTTTTTAATGTTTAATGCAATCATCAGTAATCATCAAAAATGTTTGGATTGACCAGCGATGAATATAACTTATCCATAGAAATCTATGTTACTTCATCGAATGTATGACCCAGTTCTTCTCTGCAAAGAAGCCCTTGTGGGTGTGGTGTTGAGAACATGTGTAGAAATTGCAAATGGTTTGTTTATGCCAAATCTTTGTGATGTATTGCGTCATCGGTGCAGCAATTGCCAATACGAGTTTTCAATAAGGAGACAAACAATTGTGGACCATTTTACTGAGCAGTTGCATCGATTACCTTCTTCCCAATCGTCTCCTGAAATACTCTGGAACTATGAACAACAATAACCAATTTTAATTAACGTTACCCAGTGATAGTTCTATGAGGTGTTGTTACACGGCCAAATTACCTCAAGCCATCAAATTAGATCACGAAACCCACTGGGACGTTGCTTTGGTGGAAACAATTTACGCTACGCAAATCAAAAATATCACAGAAAATCAAAAGACTTTCCATGCATGCCTTGTTCAGTGATGTGCATTTGTACTAGAATAACAAACTGGTCAGCAGCAGCATGGACTCGTACCCTTACCGAGCATACCTGGAAAATACCTTGACGTACGGAAAAGAAGCCAAGAACACTCATCTGGATGCTTGTGTGATATGGAAACATGACACACCAGGCACATTCAACCATACCGAATTGATTACAAATAAAGAACCAAACCACAATGTGGAAGTCAACAGTCGACGAAACGAAGTCAAAGGACCTAAAAAAATTTAGAACAGATGTATCGTTTGCATTAGACATGTGGTTGCAAGAGAAGTATTTACTGAACTTATTGGATGTCCGCCTAAGACTTAGTCGTAGCAGTGCGGCTTACAATTTGATAGCTGAGTTTGCTTATTACAAAACAGTCATTCAAGACGCCATACTATACGTACGATGCGTGGAAGTGTTACTTGAAGTGGGGAACGACATCAGGCACACTCTGAACAAAGCGACCGCCAAGTAACCGATACAACGCGTGGAAATGAAAACAGTTACCATTTCCGCTGGACATAATTTGATGATTAAAGATCATCTGTTCCAAGGACAGTTACCCAAATGTTTGATCATTGGTATCGAGGAAAGTCATGTTGAGTTCAGCACTACAACGCGTCCAAGATCGATGCCATTTCGATGGCAAATCCTTGTGAACCAGGCATTTCGAAACATGACTTTAATGACGAGAAGAAGAATTACTGGAGATCATACTTGTCCCTGTACGAAGCCACGGAACAGTTGTGAACCAACACCAGTCACGGCATTACGTGCGAGGAATATGCGGAAGGTTACACTTGTTGGCCTTTGATTTCACTATAGAACAAGGCAGCGACAAGCAACATTTCCACACTATACAATCCAGCCAAATTCGTGTGGAACTTCAGTTTGCAAAGCCAATACCCGTAAACAACATGGTGAACACCATCTTGTGCCGAATTCGACCATACGATAGAAATCAAAAGAGTTTGAGAAAGGATATTCTAGACTATTATAAGCAATGGAAGACTGTAATCGATCTTTAAATGTTGTAGAATCTATGAAAATGGAATGGGAGGATGCCGTGGTCGCAGAACCTTAAGACAAAGACGAACAAGGCGTGGTAATGAAGTTCTGATGGCCGGAACAAAAAGAACATTTAGGCTCCTGCTTTGCTAAAACACCTGGCAGAAAAAATACTGAATTGATCTGGAAAGATTGCTGTTGATGTCAAAACGACCAATCCAGTCAAATTCAACACGAGAAATATTTGATGAGTCACAAGGAACAATTGGAAGAGTATCTGGATGAAGCGTGGAGTCTCATCTTGGAAGCAACAGTGTTGCATCAGTGGTATAAAGACTTGCGTGATCATTCCACTACTCCATTGATTGCAGTTTGATCAATCACATCGATGCTCTCTTGGCTCAGAAGGCTCAGAAGAAAAAAGAAACATTTACTTGTCAGAGATTTTCAAGCAAACAGTTCGGATTGAATTGGTGACTTATCATTACCTGTAAGAAAGAAAAAGAAAAAAAACAACAGATAAAACAAACCAGACAACAAATGTATAACTTGGAATTTTATTTCCTTTTGAACCACAGTTCGTAAACTGCTTCATGGAATCCTGTCATATGTGCTAAAGATGAACTACCTCATTGCGAACTTGAAGACGATTAAGCTTATGTCATCAACACGGACGAGAGAGGGTTGTGTGGAGTATTTTGATTGGTATTGATTGCCACCTTTGGAAGACCATATTATGAGAAGAAATACACAGATGACACAATTCAGTAATGTGAAATTACAAGTCACATGTTCCATGGTGTGTGGACAATATTGTGTGTATATTCTTCATCAATGCAGTCTTGGATATTCTTTAGAACATTTAGTGACTTATTTTGATCGCAACTCTTCTAGAAATGATGACAAAGTAGACAAATGGTTTTGCGACCATTATGTCTCTATTTTGTCTTTAGCTACGAAGCGTAATGGACAACAATGGTCCAATTACTTCCATCAGTGGAAATCTCACTTCACTTCAAAACTTTGTCAACATTGTAAAAAATAATTTTCTTTCAATAATTGATTGTTTGTTTTCTTGCTAATTGTTAATTGTTGGTTGGTAATTGTTCGAATAAAAATGTTGTGATTTGAAAAATGTATGTCATTTTAGTTAATATTTTATCAATATACGTTCTCTTTGACTTCTCTTTATCACTCACCCTAAAATCAACTATCATTGAGTTCCGAATGACCAAAAATTGTATGGATGTTTTCTATTTAGTCCGTGATTGAACCATATAAAGCGAAACAGTCTCCAGTCTTTCCATCCATTGTTGACTCATCCTACTAGGAAGATGTGTTAAAGACTTACCAAAACTAAACGAAGCTTGCGTACATTTTCATCATGTCAGGCAAAGCCTGATACCCAAACCTGAAGAGACAGAGAAGGTCAGGATATTAAAAGTGGTCAAAGACATGATAGGATAGGTCATCAGAGAGGAAATCAAAAGAGAACAAGAAATGTTGACGTAGAAGTGTGCTACTGGTACTTTGAATGAAATCAGAGCAAGAGACAGATTCGCCATCGCCGCCTGGAACATGAGAACTCTTGCGCAATTGAAAGATTCCAAGAGTTGACACATGAGCTGGAAAAATACACATTGCACATTCTGGGACTCTGGGAAGTCAGATGGAAAGCCCTAGGATAACACCAAACTGAAGATGGGCATATATTCTACTATAGTGGAGAGTTGGACAAGTCCATAAATAGAGTAGGCTTCCTTGTCAACAAAGCAATCAAGAGATCTGTGCTTGAATGTCTCCACATATCTAGCAGAATCATATCCATTCGTCTGAAAGCATCTCCCTTTAACATCACAATTATCCAAGTCTATGCTCATACTACCGATCAACAAACTCCAGGGGTTTCTAAACATGGTCAGTAATAATAGACATCCTCATTATCCAAGGAGACTCGAATGCAAAAGGTGGCAAAGCTGCTATAAAGACTAGGATGATCATTGTCGACCTTTTTGCAATGAGCTTACCAATGAAAGAGGGAGACAGATGCTCGAGTTCGCAAGCTACAACAACTTGGTACTAGCCAACACCCGGGGCCAACATAAAGCTTCACGTTGCTACACATCGCACGCATCAAATGGAACCAGATCGACTACATACCGTTACCGATCTGGTATCAATAGAGCAATACCAAGGACGTTCCCAGGTGCTGATGTTGGGAGTAATTACGACCTCGTGATTATGAACTTCAGAATGAGACGAAAGAACATTAACTAGCCAAAGAACATCAGGCTCAATGTCATCCTTGAACAACTGAAGGACCCTAACATATGCAAGTCATTCCAAGCCACAACTGGAGGAAAATATTTGTTCCACTCCTTGTGAGGGATGTTGATGTTAAAGTTATGACAGATACTCTCAACACTATCATGATAACAACTGCCAAGGACATCATTAGCCTCCATCGCTCAGAGAAAAAACCTGGGTTACAAAAGAGATTCTGAATTTGTGTGATGCCTGAAGACACTTAAAAAATACCAGACACACAATATGGGCAATGGAGTACCGAGAAATAAACAAGAATATCAGAATAAAAATAACTTGAAGAAAGCAAAAGAAGATTTGATTAGACAAAGGTGCGCACACATAGAGAGCAGCAGAAGGACATTCTTGTAAAAGATCTCACCAGAGAGAAGCAGCCAATAGTCAGTATCATTCAAGACGAAAATGGAAAATGCCTCACAGAAGCAAGTGACATTGCAGAAAGATGGACTAAGTATTAACACCTCTGCATTATATGCCATCTCACCTCTGCATTATATGCCATCTCGACATATCGGTCCCTAACATTCCACCTTTATTTGCTACTAATCAAAACCGCCGTATGATAAATATAACCAAAATAATGCATGACATAAAGAAAACCTAACACCATTCTTACCTCCTACAGCAGAACAACTCGATAACTGTCTGCGTTCATTGCTTGAAAAACATGTCCTAGCCACCGAGTGCAGAGTATCAATTAAAAAGTGTTCTCTGTGGTATAGCAGTATTAAGGATCAGCTTCACACTACTAAAAAAAGACACCGCCGTAAAGCAGAGAGGCTTTGGCTTTCCAACAGACTCGCTATTCATAAACAAATCTATGAAGCAGCTAAGAACGTCACAAACATAGTTTATTTAGCTAAATTATTCCACTACAGTACTAATATCACTGAGAGTTTCAGCTGAAAATAGTTCTTCGAGATAACTAACAAACTAATGTCAAGAAACAAATGTACAACACTTCCAACTACCTTCTCACCAACAGACCTTCCAGACCGAATTGCAAATTTCTTCCGTGACAAAGTAAAAACTACTAAAGATACGTTTGACAACACAATTTCAATTGACTCATCGTCACCATTACAGTTACGATACAGAATTTCAGCGAAAACCATTAGAAGCATTTTAACATGTCTCTATGGATTTAGTACAGACAATTGTGATGAAGAGTGCACCAAAGTCATGTGCAGTTGATAAAATTCTAACATCACTGCTGATTGAGTGCTCAGACCCAATATTGCCTTAACTATCTGATGTTATTATTCTCTCTCTGTCTCTCTGTCTCTCTCTCACTCTCTCCCTCATCCTGAGAATTCCCAACATTTTTCAAAACTGCCATCGTAAAGCCTCTGCTGAAGAAACCGACACTTCACCATAACGATTTAAAGAACTACCGCCCAGTTTCGAATTTCCTGTTCATAAAAAAAATCTTAGAAACAGCTGTTTTAGCCCAACTTGTTTCCCATTTGAATTCAAACAGTCTTTTCAGCAATGTACAGTCTGCATTTCGCCCTTGCCACAGTAATGAAACTACTCTTCTGAAAGTATTTAATGACATTCTCTCTACGTTGGAAAACGTAACGATTACAGTCCACTCCCTCCTTGATTTGCTTGCAGCATTTCACACAATCGACCATGATATATTATTTCACCGTATCCAGCATGTATTTGGCATTCACAATATAGCCTTACAGTGGTTCAAGTCATTCTTAGTCAACAGGACACAAATTCTAGCTGGAAATGGAATAAAATCCAGCCTAGATGATCTTTCTTGTGGTGTTCCATGGGGGTCTGTTGTTGCACCTGCTCTTTTCATTCTATACACTCAGCCGCTCTCAAGTTTCATAGATCATCACCCACTGTCTCACCAATCCTACGCTGATGACACCCAAATATACAAGCCCGGCCACCCAACTCACGTTGATGTTACCATCCATGGAGTAGAGAGGTGCATTTCTGATGTGAAATGATGACATGTAACACGCTGCAGATGAATAATGATAAAACTGAGCCATTCTGATCACACAACAAAGTTTTCCTCATCCACATCATTTACCTCAAACAATAAATATCAGCAAACTAACATTAAATGCACACAGTCAGCATGAAACTTAGGTGTTACTCTAGACAGTACTCGCACATTGCACCAAAATGTCATGAACATACACAAGGCTGCAGATCTTGAGCTGAGACGCATCAGTTCCATTCGCAAATATCTTTCAGCTGATGCCACTAAAACACTTGTGTGTTCATTAGTACTTTTAAGACTGGACTATTGTAACTCAGTTATGTCTAGTTTGTCTCAATATTTACTCCAGAAACTTCAAAAGGTTCAAAACACAGCTGCTCGGATCATCTTTAGAGTATCGCGATCAGAGCACACCTCAGCGCTGCTCTGTACCGTACACTGACTATCCATTTGAACGAGAATCAAACAAAATTTGTTCGGTTGTTCTTGAAATGGTTAAGTGTGGTTTTAAATTTTCACTGACAGACTCCAGTCATGGATACCTATTCGGCCTCACACGTGTATACACCAGCAAGACACACACGCTCCTCTTATGACAATCGTATACTCATTATTCTCACTATGAAAACGAAGCCATATGGACAACGTTCGTTTGCATACTAGGGCCCAGCAAGGTGTAATGAATTGCCCATTGAAATTAAGACACAAAGATAAGTGATCCATTTCAAGAATGCTTTATAAAACTCACCTTCTTCGACTGCAAGAACAGACTTAAAGGCCTAAAAATGCTTCCTACCTTTAATAATTTCAGCATTTTTTGTTTTCCAATTCATTGTGTGTTTTTTTTATATTGTTGTAGTTCTTGTTTTGTTTGTATTCATATCATTATGGATGTAGTGAAGCACTTAGAGCTTATTAAGATTAGGCAAAGTCCTCATTATTATTATTATTATTATTATTATTATTATTATTATTATTATTATTGTAAAGAACTCAGCAACACTCAGTCCACATGAGACTCAGAGGTGGTTGAAGTTCCAAACTTCACAAATAATGATGATTCCACCATTGTCAAAGAAGAAGTGGAGTAAGTAATAAGAGTATTGGAGAATGGGAAGGTAACTGGAATAGACAATATCCCAGCTTAATTTATCAAGAATGGGTGGGGAGAGGCAGTGATAGAGCTACTAACAAAAATCTTCAACAAGATCTGGCAGACAGGTGAATGGCCAACATAGTGGGCCCAGTCACTGATTATAACACTCCCCAGTAAGTTGATGCTGAGGATCATCTTGAACAGATTGAAACCACAAGGAGAAGAAATAATCACTGAAGAACAGGTAGGATTCTGGTATGGAAGAAGCACAACAGACCTGTCACGTTGTAAGGATTAACCAGATTTCAACGTGTATCCTGAGGCTAATAATTTCGCGCCGTAAATACGTATGAAGATCAATTCGGCGAACAATGGGATGTGAAGCCAGTTATTTAACATGGTCATAAAATTCGTGACTGACCTTAATTTGGGCAGCCAGTTACATAATAATAATTGTCATCACATGTTTCACAGGTAAGTGGTGGAATTCTGTGTTCGGATCAAAGGAACATCAACTGGGTGTCGTAAATTCACCATTGACAGATTGTTGGGAGGGGGCAGTGTCTGATAATTATTTAAATCAACATCTACTCGGACTTGAGCAGGGCGTGGCCAACATTAGAATCGCAAGCTTAAATATATTATCTTGAGAACTAAATGGACTAGTCGCTAAACCATCTTGCGGGAATTAAAAGGGAAGATAAGCTACTCCGACATCATTCTAAATTGGCGGGAAACTTTTTTTCTTGGAATCACAAGGACTTTCAATACAAGTCAGTGACTATTTGCTCAATCGTTGTAATATTACGGCAAAAAGCATGTGTACTTTATATATTCAGTATGTATACTTTAGTACGTAGAATTACCAGTTGTATGGTTTGATTCATTCGTAGTGTTTGATCTACTTGCATATTTTGAGATATGAACAATGTTTATGAAAATAATTAATACTGTAATTCGCTATTTCATTAATTCATAGTAACCTCAAGCATCATTCATTTGATATTATAGATTTGCAAGTGCTGAATTAAATTATAAACTTTGGTTGCAGTGTGGGAGTATCTTGTGTAAGGATATATCAGCGCATGAATATGTGCATATATGTGTACACCTTGTAAAGTGCCATGTACATATATGCGTCTGTTTGTCTAATATTGTTCTGTATAATAAGATCGAGAATCTCTCTCTCTCTCTGTCTCTCTCTCTGTATGTGTGTGTATATATATATATATATATATATATATATATATATATATATATATATATATATATATATATATATATATATATATATATATATATATATACATACATACATACATACATACATACATACATACTCAGAGAGACTGTGTATTTCGATGGGCACGTGACCAAAGAAACTAATGGCTTATCTGATGATATTGTTGTTTAGTGGGAGTTAGATAGTTTGGGGAATATTCTATGCTAATGTTCTTGTCAGCGCCGGTGCAATGCACTTTGGTGCCCTAGGCGAAATCAGATATCTGGCGCTCCCTTCCACTCACTCCCTCCCCCACCCGCCCATCATAAAATAAACCCTTAGCCCAGCGCCCTAGGCGAATGCCTAGTTCACCTAGCGGAAGCGCCGGCCCTGGTCCTTGTGTGTTAATATAGGAAGCTTTTAGGGGCCAGATGAGCTGTGTGAGACAGAGGGAATTATCCCAGTTCAGTTGGTCCCGTCTCTGGGTAACAAAAGAAACGGAAGAACGGAGGCAGAAGTTAGACGGACTGGAGGGAATTGGATTACCAGTCCAGATAAAGATGATACAGATGAGTAGGAACACAGGACAGGCGGAAACTCCATCATGCTAAGTCAGATGATGAAATAGGCCGTCATTTGGTCGAGTGAACGAAGACTGATAGGGCTTTCGTTTGAATTTTATTTAAGAGATGACTATTATTGAATGATATTAAATTGTTGCTATAACCTTCATAATACAAATATTAAATCTCAGGGTTCTGTGTGACAAGTACTCGTGAGGTCAACCAGACATCTATCATGTGTCCATAGATTTCAAAAGGCCATTGACAGTGTGGCATGAGACATTGTGGGCCACTATGAAGAAGTACAACATGGCTCAAAAGTTGACCAATACCATCAAACAGCTGTACGCCAAGGCAACTATTGCAGTATTGCTGAATGTTCTGTGGGAACTGGTTCAGACAACAATTGGAGTACGTCAAGGCTGTCTCGGGGTTTGTGTCTTATTTTGTGTTGTTATTGCGGCTTTTTGTGTTTTTTGTTTGTTTGTTTTTGTTTTTGTTTGCTAGACTTATAAGCGAGTACAAACGATATTCCTCATACCCCGCAAATAACATCATGTCATTCTAGAATTACCATCCGACGTACTGGATGGCAGTTTCTGTTATCTTCATTCTTGATGGTCTGTATGAAGAGTCAAACCTATGTATGTTCGCTGACAGAAAACCACATTTATTAAATTAATTACATTTTTTTTAGGTGTGTGCATTCATTAATTATATTTGGGGTGTTTCAGTTTAGTATGAAATAGCTTTCAGATTGTAATGATATTGCAATTTATCAAAGTCTCCTTAGGAGACAAATTGCTCAACTATGAAAAAAAAAATTAGAGTTCAGTCCATATTTTCAACCGATCATCTATTTGAGGTTTCGTAAGTTCGTTTGTACTTATAATATTTTAATCACTAAGACAGAGGCTAAACGTTGTCAACGTTCAGATGTGCTCCACAATTGACTTAAAATTAGAATAAACACAATATAGTTGATAATAATGTCAACTTATTAAGTTTGTAGTACACATTCTATATACATAAATGAAGTTCAAGTTTATATAACTGGTACGGGAAAACTGAGGTATCATAACACTTGTTAAATATTATATACATCCATATTGTAACCATATAGTGAATACTGACCCAAAGTTTCAGCTCAAAACATCAACTAGATCAACAGTTTCCATGATGTGGTTTTGGACCCGAATTTTCTTTTACTCATATCACCTTGGGTCTAAATAATACGTCTGTTCATGTGCTGTAAAAGACCAAACTTAACAAGTTATGCATGTTTCCTGATTGCAAATTATATTCAGTCAGTACTTAGGATCTTGGCAAAATCGCACTTTACGCGCTCTAAATGGTTGCCCAATGCACCTTTAAAAAAAAAAAAAAGCATTTCGGTCGAGTCATTGCAACTCTAAAAAGGCTTAGTTTCACAGTCAGCCGACACTGAGGCTTAATAACACGAGGTTATTAATTTATTGAACGAAAGAAAAGAGTGTCCATAAGTCTGGTGACATTTCTCTGTCTTCGCACCTTTACAAATGTCACCAATGTCCCAAGAAATGATTACATTCGTAATCTGTCTCGTCAATGTTTTCGTTACTGAAATAGTCACACTGCACATGCAGTGCGTGTATGACAATTTGAAATCAAGTGCGACCAAAATAGATACTCTAAAGGAATATAGCAAAGGAAATCCGCCTATGTAGCCTCCTTGCTCAGTCACAATAAAATATACATACGCTTAGCTATACTTCTAGGTAAATTGTTTTCTTCAAAAAAATTAATTATTTATAGTTTTGCACAAAAAGTAATTAGATGTGACAGTAAAACATAAATTAATTTTAATGTAAATATGTTATGATCATGTATAATTACAGAAAGAAGAGGCCTTTGCAGATTTTAATTCCTCACTAATTTGTATTCATCCGCAGACATCTACGCAAAATCAAGATGGAGGCTATAGCGAAACACGACTTCAATGCGACTGCAGATGATGAACTTAGCTTTAAGAAGGGAAATGTTTTGAAGGTACATGTTAATTACTTCTTTGTAACAAATACTTATTAACAGATTGAGCTGCTGGCTTAATGAGTGCTTATGGAAAAAGTGGGAAGTGACAAACGTTTACTGGAACGACTTCCTGGTCTTATCTCTCAGTCTCAAGTTTGAGCTTGAAAATTGATAGCATCAACATTAAATTTTATTGACATTTTTGTATTCATATTGCCAGATTATAGTGCCAGCACATCATATAAGCATATGTGTATCATAAGGTGATGCTTTTGTAAACTCTATCATCTTTGAATTAACAGAGTGAAACTGATTTCAACCATTTAAATACATGGATAATTGATGTTATTACAATCCACCGTATTATAAATGTCTTTGGATATCATAATTTGAATGTATAAGAGATCAACTGTTTGCTCTCATTTAATTTTTAAAAAAAATAATTATTTTGACATAATTGGATGTGTCAGAAAACCGTACAGAGCCAAATTATGTGTGTTGTGACATTTTTTACCCTGTTAATAAGTCTAATCCCAATTTTATCAATCCACAGGATTTAATCTTTTCAACTACTTAGTATTTAGTTAGTACTAGCAATCATCACTGAATTTGCCAGGGCCCAGAGTAAACTAGTGGTCAAAAGCACTCTCCATTATGGATCACTGCCATCCCATCTCTGTGTGGGTTTGAGTCTTAGATTCAGCCAATATGGGTGTGTGAGAAAGCTTGATAGTAGCTTAATGTGGGTTGGTGGTTCTTTTCAGGGGTTTTACCCGGGTTCTTCCTTGACCGTTAATACTGTCCGTCATGTATAGCCTATCATGTGCATAAAATGGTGTTAAACAATACTACTACAACAACACTGAATCTACCACCTATCCATAAAGGGGTAGTTGACATTGTGCACAAAATGCTATGATACACTCCAAATTAATGAAAATGTCACAAATGCCTTCTGGTGGCAACACTTTGATAAATAAATACAAATTAAAAACGTTTTCCTGAGTAAAATACATGTTGTAGTTCAATCCTTACATTGTTTTTAGTGTCAATTAAAACTTACATAATTTAAATCTACTGTCATGGCTAAGTCTGCTAGTATTTTTTATATTTTTTTATATCTCCAACTTGGTGCATTTTTTGTTTTATTGTTGCACTCAATTAAAAGCAGACTTCTTTTGTCTTATCAGATATATTGTGTCTTTGTTTTCGAATAAAATAAAGATGGTTGGAATGCGAGAGAAGTTAAAGGGCGATTTGTTAAAATTGACTATTTGAACACTGTTATTAATATTTTATCAAATACTGTAATTCAGCTACCTTAATTAAGCCTACTGATTCACAAATGTGATAAAGGTAACAATACTGTTAAGTGAAATGAGTACTAGGTGAATAAAAAGCTTGAACAGTTAAACAAGTTCCAGAGTTTTTAGTGAATTTTAAATTCAAGAATAGGCACTTGAGATTTACGTAAGAATGAGAAGTATATGACTAATAGAATAATTAAATATGTTTGAGTTTCAGGGTTTGTGGTTATTTCACACTAGTAATGTCTATATTTATAAAAAAAAAACATGAATCTTATTGTGAATTTTTTTTTGTCCTTCATTTTTTTATTACTATGTCTATGATTACAGATTATTTTTTTACACAACGGTAAATGGGACATGGGAGTCAAAATGTTACATGACAATTGTTCTAGTGGGTATTCAGAGACTTTTTAATATATATGCTTATTATTGTTACAGTAAACTTCCAGAAAAAATATGATTTTACCTATTGAGGAATATTTTAAAAAAAAAACATTTATTGATTTGTATAATACTGCTATAATAGTTTTATTTTCTCCATTGTAAGGTATATGATCTCTTTTTAGCCTGGTTTATATTGTCACAAACATGTGGAAAAGCATGTAGCTTAGACTATAATGAAGCAAACTCAGGAAAAGCTTTTACCTTAGTGCAGAGGTGGGCAAATTGTGTCCCGCCAGTTTTTTGTGGCCTGCCAAGACATTAAAAAAAACCCGCCTTGAACTGAGATTTGCTTCCTGTGAGCAACCGAAAATTCGTCTCATGTTTTCCATTAGGGCGACTACGTCAATGCACATGCGCAGGCAGTGTAGATACACACTTTTCCAGTTGGTCTGTTTCATTTCAGTTTGGTCTTTGCAACAGTAAAATCTTTAAATTTCCAAATTAAGTGGGGCCATGAACCCTCCGAAAAAGCGTAAAATTGGTGATGAATCCCATGTGTTTAATGAAGAATGGACACACAAATATTTCTTTGGTAATACAGGCAATAAAGCAGTGTGTTTACTGTGTCATGGAACGATTGCTGTATTTAAGGAGTACAATCAGAAACGACACCACAAAACAAAACATAGCGAATTTGGCTGCAAACTTTCAGAGGAAGAATGCAAGAAAAAAGCTGCAGAGTGTGTTACAAAGCTGAAGAAGCAACAAACCTTTTTTACAAAGCAATCAACACTTCAGGATATTGCTACAGAGGCCAGTTTCGTGATAGCCTACAACCTCGCTAAACGCAACAAGCCTTTTTCGGATGGCGAGTTTGTTAAGCAGTGTATGGTAGATTGTCCAAGCATATTGTGTCCTGATGTGAGAAGCAAATTTGAAAACGTTTCATTGTCGAGAAGGACTATAGTGCGCCGCATTGACTCAATCAATGACGAACTCATAGAACAGCTGAAGACTGCGAGCAAAGATTTTGTTTGGTTTTCTTTGGCACTGGATGAGAGCACAGATAACAAAGACACTGCGCAGTAACTCATTTTTATCCGTGGAATTAATGAAAATTTTGTCATCACATAGGAATTACTTGGCCTGGAATCAATGAAAAGTACAACCACTGGTCAGGACTTGTTTGAGTGTGCTGTAAATTGTGTGGAGAAAAGTGGCTTGTCGTGGAATAGAATGGCAAGCATTGCAACAGATGGGGTCAAAGCTTTTACTGGAAAAAATGTGGGTGTGGTTAAGCTTTTAAAAAACAAGTTACAAGCACAAGACACAGACAGTGATGTCATGTCATTTCATTGCATTTTGCATCAGGAAAGCCTTTGTAAAGCTGCACTGTACTTAAAGCATGTGGCAAAACCTGTTGTAAGTGTGGTGAACACAGTCAGAGCAAGGGCACTCGACCATCGACAGTTCAAATCACTGCTTGAGGATATGGAGGCAGAGTATGAAGATGTAATTTACCACAACAGTATGAGGTGGTTGAGCTGGGCAAAGTGATAAAAAGAGTCTGGGTATTACAGAATGAAATCCTCTTATTTCTGGACATGAAGGGGATTTCTGGTGATTTTGTGACCAAAGTGGGATGTCATGAGTGGAGACATGAGATGATGTTTGCAGCTGATGTATTTGAGAAATTGAATGAACTGAATGTGACATTGCAGGGAAAGGGGTTGTTTGCACATGAAATGTGGAATCATGTAAAATCATTCAAAGCAAAACTAGGTCTATTTGCAAGGCAAGCAGGTGAGGGCAAGTTTTGTCATTTCCCTTTATTATCAAAACAGAAAGTGCCTGAAAGTGTTTCTGCTAAGATTAGGGATCATTTGCAGAGTTTGGAGGACAAGGTCACAAGAAGATTTCAGGACTTCAAGAAAATTGAGCCTTAATCTAATTTTCTGTCTTATTCTATCACTGCTGATATTGATACAGCACCTGAGGAGCTGCAGCTTGAATTAATTGACATGAAGTCAGATCACACAGTGAAAGAAATGTTTAATGCTGTGACATTAGTTGACTTTTACAAATATTTGACTGCTGACAAATTCCCATGTGTGAAGAAATTTGCTGGGAGAATGTTCTCTATATTTGGATCTAGATATATTTGTGAGCAAAGTTTTTCTTGCATGAAGATCAACAAGAGTAAATATATATGCTCTTTGACAGACAAACTTGCAGGCAGTGATGAGAATCTCAACAAGCAACTTCACTCCTGATTTAAAAAAAATTGTAAAAAAGTGTGTTAAGGTACACTTGTCTCATTAAACTGATTCTATAAGTAAATGTGCTAGCAGCTAGAAAGCTAGATGAATGAAATTAGCACAATAAATAAATTGAATAAAACTACCACTATTGTTTAATTTTTATGATACAATTTAAACTTTTTCTGACATGAAATGTAATGTTAACTAATGAATACAATCATTTTAAACGGTTCAGCCCTCCGCTAAGCTCCGCTCCCACAAAGTGGCCCCCGATCAAAAACAATTGCCCACCCCTGCCTTAGTGCATCAGTTCTTAACCTTTTTGGGCGGCAACAAAGATTAAGTTTGTGGTCTCAGCATTGCAACCCATTAAGTGCTTTAGATGTAAAATTATTTTGGTTGGTCTCAGCAACCTACTCAAAACAGCATGGTGACCATAGTGTGGGTCAACCCTGTAGCTTGGAACTACTTTTGTGTGTGTGATTTGAAGCTTTTTATGTAGCCAGCCTTAACAACTTTCTAGTCATATTGCTACAATGTCTGCACTTGCAGTTTATAGTGATGTCTAACACTAGGGCTTTATGCTGCAGACATGTAGTGTCGTGTCCCACCCAGTCATATTATCCTGACATCAGGCTGACCAGTCCTATCACTAACCGCATAATGTTGAGCACCAAGCAAGGCAGCTGTTAGTGCCATTTTTGTAAGTTTTTTAAATGACTCAGCCAATGTTTGAACATGTGAACTATTTTAATTGCTAAGCAATGTAGGTACCAAGATTTAAATGATGTTTCTGAATGGTTTTGCAATGCACCCTACTCGCATTTAATGCTGAAGAAAAAGAGCTATTAACTTGTTTTAACTTGAAAAATGTCTGTTCTCAAGACAAGAGGAACCTTAAAATAACTAATGCTACTTTTAAATGAAGTTATTGAATGCTTCAATGTTATATGTAGCTTTTTTACTACATATACATTCAAAAAGATTAGTGCCCCTCTGGAAAGGTCACTCATTTTATATAGACACATTCATGCTGAGGGTCACCACTGTAATGATAACAGACTTATGCTAATGGATAGACAGATGATAGACTATCCGCAAGTTCTTCTGGTCTGTGACCAGTAGAGCTAACAAAAAGCATTGACCATAATTGTGACCACTAGTATTAATGATGATGCAATTATATATCAAATTATGTGACAGTCGGCAGTAATGCATGAAAAAAATTAATAAAAATTTAGGTTAGCCAGTGTCAAATGACCAGAAAATATCCAGATAACAGCATACATGCCAACCATTACACTTTTGGCATGATCATTGTGCCTTTTTTCACTAAATTACGCGTAAGCATATATATGGATTATGCTTTTTCGGTATATCCACTTTCCCCTAAAAAAATCAATTGTTTTCTCGTTTTTATTAACATGCCATTAATCCCACAGACCGTATTTTAGAGAAGACGGCATTTACATAACTAAAAAATAAGAGTATTGTTACATATATTTGATTTAAGTCATTTATTTTTGTTTTAATTGTTTGTTTGTCAGATTCAAATTTGACATTTTAAGTTTAAGATTCATTCATTGGGAGATATTTTTTTAGAAAGTGGGATGACCTGTACTCTACGAATAAACACCAGACGTTGACCTCATTTCTGACCTGGCTTCAGAGTTGTAAACAAGTTTTTAAAATCCTTGGTTGATTCCAAGGACATTATGGAGCTTTGTTATAAATATCTTCTTTTTTTAGTTCTTGAGAGTAAAAATAACTGATTCTCATCTGGGTCATACAGTGTGTACGAGAATTTTTGAACGTAAATTTGTTCTAAAGATTCTAGAAGATCATGTGACCCCATCCTTGTTTACGTAAAATTACGTATATAAATGATGTTTTAGAGCGAACTATTTAGTAGAAGTTTGGCTGTTAGAATATTAAGTTGTATTGTTTTGAGTTATTTCAAATTACCTTGTACTGGAAATTATTTCAATTCGTTTTTAATCAGGAGGATTTTTTTTGTTATTTATCTAGAAAATAATTGTGCTCATTGAATTTCATAAGACCAGAACTGACTTCATCACATGTCATCGTCTTCCATCTTGGATACTTCACCAAGTTTCAAACTGGGAATAATTAGGACATTTTATTACCAGGACTTTTGCAATTTCACTAGTTGATTGTATTTTGAATTATTTTTGGATTAATTTTGGAATTGATACTTAAAACCGCAAGTTTATTTTTTCTTTTCTGGAAAATTATTTGTGCTCAATAAATTGTTTATTAGGTTTTTACAAGCTTGTTATTTTCACTCTTTCTATGTTACTGTTTATTCGAGCCTAAGCATGTAACAGTATGTTTGTCAGTGGACTTGCATGCAGTTTCATCACAGTATCATGTTCTATTTATAGCAAACCTCGTTCTAATTTAAAACTTTCAACCTCAAATTCTATTTATAGCATCTGTATGGCTTATTGAGGAGTGAACAGACTGGTTTTCTAATTTTAATCTTTATGCGCATATTCTTTGTTCTAATTCAGATTTAATGCAGAACCAGTCTATAGGTATTTGGCGCTAAAAAGTATATTTTATTTTAGTCGATGCATATTTGTGAGCAAAAATATATCCTTTTGAAAATATCACAGATGGAATAGATCACGGAAAGAAGAAAAAAATAACAATCCTCTAAATAAGGCAACACGAATGCAGCATTATGTGACATCTATTTCAGGCCGTGTGGAAATGATTTTAATATTTGGCACTAAAAGTCTTTAGGTGGATTCTGATTGATGTGTATGTAAAGCTAAAAGTGCTACATATGAAAACATGAACCAGTAAATGATGTTAAAAGATGACAGGGGCAAATAAATCAATGTTTATAGAAATTTTAGCATTTTGTATGTGGATTACGTTTTTTCTGCCTCGATTCCTGACAACTTTGATTAAGCTGTTTTCTCCTTGTATGTTTGGATTGAAATACATGATTTGAAATTTGACCATATGACTTTAAAAAAAAGCATGGCAGAAACTATACATTGTAGTTAATGTAACTGATAACCACAAGTTTAAGTAACTAAGTAACAGAATCAGAGAAAATGATCAAAATGCAAATCCTAGAGAAACTGATTGCTGTATGATATTACAATGACCTAGTCTTCTGTAAATGACATATTTTCCAAGTTTTGTTACTTCATAGGCTAGAGTACCCAATTATAATGAGAAACGCAGAAATAAACCAAAATCACTGGACAGTGAACAGGCCATAGTTAGCTAAGTTTTACTGGAAGATTAACATTCCAATTATAGCTTCTAAATATCAACTTAAAGGGTAACACAGAATGTTGTATAAGAAAATGACCCAAACAAAAACAGCCAATAGAATGTGTAACAAGGTTTGTAATGTTTTTCAAGTAATACAAACACCAACCCATATAAAATCAACTATATAATTTATTCACATAGGAAAAACTTCAAAAAGCTAATCACTTCAATTATTTTAAACTCCTCCTTTGTTTCTCCAATATTCAGAAAATGTTCCTTTTCTTGTTTAACTCTTTCAGTCCCAAGAAACTTGTCAGTAACACTGTTACTGTGCCCCAGCCACACTAAGCTGTGACTAGCTGCTTGTGCCCCAGAGTGTTTTACCTGTTTGGAAAAATTTGTAGAAATCATGCACATGCCTTCACATTTACTTTAATTTCTCTTCTTGTAATTATCTAACTGTCAAACATATCTTTTCTCTAATTACTCAATATTTTCTAGATCAAACCCGAGAAACTCCTCATTCTTGCCCTGACCACCATCAAAAACCACTCGTTCTTCCGCCATCATTTTATGAATTTTTAAGAGAAAAAAACGCATGTATTGAAACAGATCTAAAGTAGTAATCCTTGGTTTCCGAACATTTTAAGTTTGCCCAAACGAACATAAATTCATTTCCGATTGGTTACATGTGGGTCTGATGCTAGGAAAAGGCCCATTTGTAACCAATCAGAGACTTTCTCTCGACCATACATTCGGACCGTAGAAAAGCGGTATCGGCCATTGAATACAGTTCTCGAAAAGACGGTATCGGTCGTTGAATACAGAAACTGGATTACGCGTAAATACGGCATTGGGGCCGAATGAGTTAAATTGGGGCAGGGGCATCCACCACCAACAAACTGCCCACTTCTAGAACAGACCCTAACCCAGTAGTTCCTGACTGCTCCAGTGGCCTAAGTGGTTAGAGCATCCCCCTCGACTGAATCATACCAAAGACTTTAAAAATGGTATTAGCAGCTGCCTGGTATTGTGACTGGGTGGGACATAATGCTACATGTGTGTGGTATGATGCCCCAGTGCTGGACATCAATATAAATTGCCACACTGCAGTTATCATAGAAATTGTTAAAGCTACATTAAAATCCAAAACACACACACACATATAAAAGTATTAATTCTCTGATGTGATGACATGTTAAAGTTTTGAAACAATTTATTCTTATGTTGCTAATTGTACAATATTGTAATTATAATTATTTATTTTTGAAAAGTAAGACAAATTTGTAGTTTATCAGGGTGGTAATACATTTGCTATTATCTGATTTTTCAGTCTTTGTCTGGTACTCTCTTATGTTCAAGGTCAGCTTCTTCTAGTGTATTACGCTAGAAAATCTGTATTTAGCCATGGCTGACCTTGTAATGATCTTGACAATAATGTCTGGTTGTAATCATCAGAGGAAATAATTATAACTACTGTGTGAAGTCCAAGGCTATCACAGCTTTGTTGACCACATTTCCTATAACTATCAGCATTAATGATATGATATTAACCTGAGGGGGGCATTTACCAGTGTTTCACTTTTCACTCAACTGTGCTTCAGGGATCCCCAAAAGTTTAATTTGATCCTGTTTTGAGACCAATGTTTGGTTTTTGCACAGCCTGACCCCCAATTCTGACACCAACAGGATTTTTTTACTGTCTTTCACCCCGAGGGGATACACAGTTTACTTTTGCCAACACCTTTCAGTAATGAAAACGTGGCATTGGGAAACAAACATCAATGAAGATAATAGATTACTGTCCCTAACATTTGAATTAAATAATAAGTTCTGGACTCATTTTAAAAGAACACGTGGACACTTGTGAAGGGTAAATTTTACAGTTTTTGCACAAATATGCTGGGTTGTATGAAAGGTGTGGACTCTTTCTAGGGGTAACTTTGGACACAAGCTCAACATTGTGAAGGGATTCTGGCAGTAAACAGTAGATGGCTGTTAATGACAGGGACTACTGTACTTCATTAACTACTTGTATGACTACTTCTCCAGTGGCCTAGTGGTTAGAGAGTCTTCTGCAGAAGCAGGCCATGGGTTTGATCACTGGCCAAGTCATACCAAATGACTAACAGCTGCCTCATTTGACGCTTAGCATTAAGATGTTAGTGTTAGGACTGGTGTCAGGATAATGTGAATGGGTGGGACATCATGTTATATGCATGTGGCATGATGCCCCGGTGCTATACGTCACTATAAACTGCCTCACTGCAGACATCGTAGCGATATGAATGAAAAATTTTTAAAAGTCCTTATCAAACAAACAAACAAATCTCTCAGCCAGCGCAAACACCATTATATCCGCATGGACCGTCAAAGTGACAAGATCCCGTAATATCAAATAAAACAATATATTAATCTCTTGTCGATCTAAAAGCACGTGCTTTTCTTGGGCAGCCAAGACTAGCTTCATTTCAGAGTTCATTTTTAATGATTAGATCAAACTTTCGGAACTATCCTAAGCTAGTCAATCAGCACGCGATGTTCATTTGCACGAGAAAAGACTCATTTATTG
The DNA here is from genome assembly GCA_029339505.1 of Unio delphinus. Lineage (NCBI taxonomy): Eukaryota > Metazoa > Mollusca > Bivalvia > Unionida > Unionidae > Unio > Unio delphinus. Next base: position 12,853,240 of record JAQISU010000051.1, on the reverse strand, counting down.
AAATAAGCACGCGATGTTCGTTTGCACGAGAAAAGACTGATTCATTGAAATAAGCACGCGATGTTCATTTGCATGAGAAAAGACTGATTTATTGAAATACATGTAGACGTGTGGTTTATAACAACCCAGACCAATACTTTATTGTTTGTTTTTATTCTTATTGTTTGGTTGGGGGGGTACGCATGTTCTTCACAGAAACTGTTCTTCACTATAAACTACCTCACTGCAGACATCGTAACAATATGACTGAAAAATTGTTAATGCTACGTTAAAAATCCCAGTGAAACAAACAAACAAAACATCCATAAATTTAAATAAAGAAATGGTGTTAAATTCCTGGAAATTCATTTTGTCCCAGTTGATGGTCAGTGACTTCAGGGGAATCTTGCTCTTGTTAGAAAGTGAAGTTCAATTTGCCTTGCTTTAATTTTGTGTAGATCTACTACTAATAAAAGTAATAATTTACTAAATATTTTATCCTATAAACATAAGAAAAGAGGACTATACAGCTGTACTATGGAAAAAGTTGCCATTTTTTTTAATATAACCTACTTTCAGGTATTTTAATCAGATGATGAAAATATGAAGAAAAAAGTTAAGTGACTTTTTTAAATATCAGTTTTAAACTGTCCTTGAAGTACCATATTTTTAAAATCTTAACCCTATTTCAACTCGAGACACTTCAGTTCACATAGATACTCTAGTCTAACATAAGCCTTGGTCTATCAATACAGCTTTCATGCACAGTAAATGGCCTTAAGCAGTGTTAATTATAGAAGAAAAAGGATCTCTAAAGTTAAAAGTATGTGACTATATAAACAAATTGATGTTGTATTTTAAAAAATTTTAAAAAAAAATTCATAGAGGAGAGTTATTGTACTACCCCAGTCATTGATTTTAAGGTCGATGTCTGCACATAAAAATGCATGTTTGTGTATGCTGCCCCACTGCATTGAAATTATTGTTATACTAGATCCTTGGCAAGAGTTTGGAATGACTTTCAAAGCATCTCGACCCAAATGGAACGGGTTCATGTGGCTATCTTTGTACATACATGTTCATTAGTTGTATATACATGGTTGAGGTTTGTGCATTTAGCTCCAGTTTTTCACACAGTTTGTAAACTGGAATCATAACACATGCTGAAGGGATGCATCCTAATGTGTAACACCCTTTTTAATAAAAGGAGGTCACTGTGATCCTGTTCTCATGCATAACTGACTTGGTTACATTTGTTTTTATTTTGCACATTTTGTTCAGGCAAGAATCATCAGATTAGACAATCTTTGTATATAACAACCTTAAATTTTTACATTTAGTTCATGACCAGATAAAAAAAATGCATGTTGTACACATACTGTCATACCTAGATTCATGAATCTTGCTTCTATGCACGTTTTACACATACTATCATACCTAGATTTATGAATCTTGCTTCTATGCATCTTGATGTAGGTCACTGTGACTGTATTTCATATTCATTGTCCTTGGTAAAAGTTTGCATGGTAAATTTATTTCTCTGATCCTGTTAGAATCAGCAAACTAGATGATTCCACACATCACCTGTAGTACCAGAACTTTACCACAGAAAAAACCTTTGTGACCTACATTTCACATTTTCCTGGAATGCATCGTTTTCTTTTCTCTTTTTTTTTTAGCTTATAATAATTGTTTATTTGCATCTTACATATATACTGTTTTTATACATAGGATTATGATGCTTTGGTGGGATGGTACTTCTTGATGGGTACTAGTACTACACCCTCATCACAAATCTAGGTCATTGTAATTTATGTTTTAGAGATTGTAGAAGTTTCTTCTGACTTTCCTTTCCATGAATTCTTCACCCCTGCCTGCCACAAAGTATGCAGGAAAAAAACATCACATAAAATGATAAACTGTACCATAAGTAGAGGAAAGGGAAGTCCTGTGCAGTACATTGGTGAAATTCTTGACATTCTAGATTATGATATGCCAGTGAGTTTTACTGGAAGTCCTGTATTCTATTTTGGTGTTGGACAAACTGGCCTTATAAAAGCCAAGAGTTTGCCTTCCGCATGTGGAGCATCTTAAGAGATGACCATTTTATAGATGAATTATGTATGCACTTCAATATGTCCCTAGTGTCAAGAAATTTAATCCATTCCATTATTTATACCACAAGTGGATGTAAGGAACTTAATCATCAGACATCAGCATGTGAACCCTTATATCGAATGGAAAATGTGCAGTTTGTATCAAAATGAATGGCTTTCCGAATCATTGCCTTTTGGAAATTGCTAGTGCTAATATTATCAGTTTTCTGTCATCAATTTAATAAAGTTGTTTGTCATTGTTGAATGTTGGTCACAAATACTTTTGTTTCAGCACAGTAACTCTCAGATCGCTTTCTTATTTCATGCTAGTCAGATAAATCAGCACCCCCAAATATGTGTTGATACTGATGGATGATATGTGACTCTTATTAAATTGTGCATATTTCTTGCATGCAGATCTTTCAGAACACACCTGTGCACATTTTAGACATTACCAGTATTTGGTAATAGCCATATCTAGCACAAAATTCAAACTGGCTACATGGCAGAGGGTTGTCTTATTCCACATGGATTTACAAATTAGTAAAAATAAAACTACATGTATCAGCTGCATTAGCTCAACAGTCACAAGAAATAATGGTAAGTATATAAAATATACACTGTCTAAGTGGCAGCAAAAATTGTGCAGGTTTTAATGAATAGGTGAATTCAGCCCCTAAACCACTGGTCAATATTATTATTGGCATTGTGCTGATTTATCTGCCAAATTTAGAACAAATTTGTACACAGCTTCATACTGATGGTCCTTTGTCTGGAATCATTTGCCAATATTCTGTGTCATCATTTGTGTTTTCCTTTTATGTATCTTCACTCATTCAGCCCCAGCACAAAAGAAAGTACATTTAAATCATTTCTGAATATTGTGGTATTTGCATTTGATGTTTTCTCATATAACCTGTATACAAAATGTTAGCGAAAAAAGGTCTTGGAAATCTGTTTGTGGTATTTGAAAGTTAAGGAAAAGTCTTCAAATTTATCATTCAGAATTCTGTATCAGTGTATGAACCCTGCTCTATGGTTTTCCCAATTTGAGTAAAAAATAATTCCCAAAGCAATCAGTACTGAAAAATCGGATACAGTTTGTCAAGAACTAATTTTTGCAAGGCATCTAGATACTGGAGTGAAGCTAGCATAAGTTGTTGAATTCTTTACACATGTACATTCCACAATAATTACTTTGTAACTTGTTTAAATCAAGTGCATAAATCAAATTCCCAGTTGAGACCTTTTTACATAACAAAAATTTCCAATTACATAGATCCTGTGCCCCATTTTGAATGCTAAGTTCTGAACATAGAAATGCATTCTTTGCTTTATTATCTGTTTCAAGAGGAAATCAAACTCATCCAGAGTCAACTTTTTCGTACAGTACATACTGTTGTTTATGAGATAATTCTTGGTTTAACTTGATCTGTCATGTTGGTTTGTAACAGAATAATATAAATTGTTCTTTTGAGAAAATGTGTCACAGTGGCCTATTTTTTTTGTCTGGGAATAGCTTCATTGATATTTATGAATGCCGACTGATGGTTACTTTCACATTATTCCTGCACTTTCTCTGAGCAAAGATTACAACTGTATCATTAGATGAACTCCAACCTACAGTGCAGAAAGCTGGCTCTTCTCACAGATAACTCTTGTTGCTTTATTTGGGTTAAAATCGCTTTTGCAAGATATAAACAGGTTCATTTATTGCAAATTATGAGGAATAATAATCATTCTGTATTGTGCTGTCAAATTGTTTGATGTGTTGTCACATGAGAGTAATTCTTCTGTAAGTCATTAATGGCAGGAAATAGCTTATTTACCACTTTGAATGCTCTTGTGGTTCATTTGTCACCTTCATTCAGTAACCCCTTTTAGTTTCATGAATGGAGTTGGATGAATCATTTTGCTAAATGTTTGGAGCAAATAACAAGGTCTGCAAATATTTTAATATTATGCTTGATTACTATTATTCTTATCCAGTACCAATATCCTGAAAATATGGGCTTTGTATTAAGGTTGCCAAACTTTAGTGCTGCTGCCTTGTTGTTTTTACAACTGCTGTTGAAAGTATATGTATACTTCAGGTATCTGTGTGTTAGAAAAATAGACTATATATATATATATATATATATATATATATATATATATATATATATATATATATAACCTGTATTCCAAATTATTTTTTTGCGTATGGCTATTGTTATATTTTCTTGCTTATGAAATTGTTCCAGACTGCTCTGGTAGCTTATTGGTTAAAGTGTTCACCTTGGATGTAGGAGGTCACTTGTTTGAACCCTGGCCCAGTCATACCAAAGACTTATAAAATTGTACAAACAGCGGCCTCACTTAGTGCTCAGAATTAAGAGGTTAGTTTTATAATTTGTTGGCAGGGTGTCAGGATAATGTGTGTGGGACATGATGTCCCATTGCTAGACATCACTGCAGACATCATATTGATATGACATAAACATTGTTAAAGCTACCTTACAAACCATATCACTCATATACACACTTGTTTCCAATACAAATACTTATTGTTCAGCAGGGAACCCAAGCATTTTTGGTAGTCAGAATAAAAATGCCCGTGGCCATAAGACAAATCTTGCTACATGGTTGATTACAGAAAATGATGAACTGCCCAATGGCCACTACCTGGTCAAAATGTGGGGCCATTAACAAGAAAAGGGGTCACAGATTCTCAGCTAGTTGATTGAGTGTTCTTGTACCAGATCATGGTCTTTGTTTCCAGCAAACATAATACATTATGTATTCTCAATGCTTTAGTGCCCAAAAATGTATACCCGGTAGCAATTTTTTACAGTTGATTTGCCTCAACAGCAGTGTTAACCCTAATATATTCTCCTGTCCTTTCCCTCCCAGTTCTTCAGTGCACTCTGATTTTTCAGTGGGAGGTGGTCATTCCTTGGAGACCAGAGAAGTCATCTAATCATTTGTCAGCTGATTGCCATTTTATGGTCTTTTTTCAGCATTACATGTAAGGGTATTTATATGAAAATGAGAACCATGTCATACTGTTGGGTTTTAACTGTAAATGACCCTTGATATACATTATCAGTCTTTAGCAGTGTAAAAGAATTGATCAATCCGACAGGAAACATTGTCAGAATTATGATAATCAGTCACTATATCCTTAACAGAAATTGGATTCTTCATGACCGATTCAAAATATTCGTCAGGAATTGTACTATCAACACTTGATATAAAAGCATGCACTTGCTTGGGGATTGCACTACTTATAAGGAAATTAGGAAATGGGGTAAGGGAAGTAAAACCTCTAAAATAATTTATCTAATAAAATATAACCTGTTATAAGTTAGCGTTTAAATTTTAGCAGACACTAGACAAACTTTTTAAAGTTACGCAACTTATTTCTTTGTTGCTGCCAGACATTCGGCATTAGTTGACATTTTTATTAAACATGTAAATATTATTAATCCTTGATTGTTTCTGTGTGGATTTAAAAGAGACTGTTCAATAGAATTTGGGGTGGGTTGGTGTCAAGTATACATACACATTTAGGGGGTGTAAAAAGTATGCATATGTACAGAGGGAGGGGACATGTCAAACTTTGCCAGAATTTTGCATAATGACCGTTTATTCTCTCACTGGTGGCATGTGCGTGTTCATTTCATAATTAATCCAGAAAAAATAGGTTGCCAAACCCTGCTCTGTCTCAGCAGTTGAGGAGACCACTCTGGTGGCTTAGTGGTAAGAGCATCCACCTCGGATGCAGGAGGTTGTGGGCACAATCCCAGGCCTAGTCATACCAAAGACTTATAAAAATTGTACTTATGCTGGTAAGAACGTTTGGCGTTCAGCATTAAGAGGTTAGTGTTGGGACTAGTCTGCCTGGTGTCAAGATAATGTGACTGGGTGGGACATCATGCTCGATGTCTGTGACATGATGCCCCAGTGCTAGACATCACTATAAACTGCTACATTGCAGACATCATAGCAATAAGTTGTTTAAAGCTATGTTAAAAATCCAAATGATATCACTCAACAGTTGAGGGTGCTCTGAGAAGGTAGCAGAGGAATCTTCAAGACATATATACTCTGGCTCCACTGAGATAATACACAAACTAACAGGGAAACTTGAAGTATTAATGGCCCTTAAATTGTTCATGGCAGAAAAGTGTTCAATGCCTCCTTTTCAGCTATATAAAGATGATTTAAGAAAATTAAGATTAAATCTCAGAGGCACCACAGTTTGATCCACACCAGCAGTGCTAACAAAATCTGATAGCCCAGGGCCCCTCTAACTTTATATTGGGCCCATCCTATATTCTGAGGCATGTCAAAAGAAATCTAATTTCCCTTTGAATACATTGGTTGCACTGATGAAATTTGTAAAATAAATGTATTTTCATGTTGACATCATGCAGTCTAATTCATATCACTACTGTCCTAAGCAAAGTTAACATCAGATTTTAATCAAATTGAATCCTGCTGTATCAATATAAAATTATTGTTTTGTACTTCCTAACCCACTGACACGATTCTGTTATGAGAAAACAATTAGTAATCTTCAGAAATAGAAAGAAACCCCACACTATTACCACATTCAGTATGTGCCTGGTAGATGTAGCATTTATAAATGTCAACAGTCATGATTGGAGCTGATGTACAACTACCCTTTGTATAGTTTAAATGGTGTCAATCTTAGGCAAAGAGGTCAGATATATACCTGTACCACCATTTTACATATTACTTAATTGGCTGACAAGAGTTAGTGATCTATTTGTAGAGAGCAGTGGATCAGCTCATTTTGCTAAATTGCATAGGTAATTTAAGGAAGTGGAACCACCCAATATAGGAGCTAGATGCATGTATGATAAAACATGTTTTAACATATAATTGGCTTGAATTAGAATATTTAAGTCCTATGTATTATATTTTTGATAAATTTGTGAACAGCGACAATGTTTCTTTGAAGTCGGATTATACTGCATATATAGAACGCAACGCATGATCATTCCATTTGTTGGAATAGTAGTGTTCAGGTGTGATTTGTTTATCAAGCCGATTTAGGAAGCAAGAAGCTATCAGCAAGGCACAACAAAAGTAAATTTCAGAACTCTGTTGTGTGACTATCAACAAAGAGGTAATGTTGGGCAGGTTGAACTAGCCCTGGGTCTGTCTGAATTTTTTTTCTTTGAGCACTGACTAGTCATTTTGTGATGATTTGGAGTAGGTAAGTGTGGTCAATATATTCTTTTTTTCTATTTTTTTTTTTTACTGAAACAATTGAGTGCCTGTGCAAAACCGCTTATTCAAAACAGAATTCTGACAATGATGTGAACCTGTTAAGAGTCAGCTAAATGTCAGTAAAATCCTGAGAAAATGTTTCAGCGTTTAAGATTTTAAAAATTTTCATTGCTTTGCAATTAATATCCACAAGCAGGGAAAATTTTTAAACAGTATTCACATTAAACAACAAATCGTGATGACCTTTTAGTGCTCATGCCAATTAAACAAATTTATATCTTTTGTCATTTGAAACCAGTGATAAACTAGCAACATAAATTTTTAATTTCTTGATATCAATAATTATATGTTTACTTTGGAGACCAGTATACAATAATTTTGATTCATTCTTACTCAGTGCACTAAATAATAGTGTATCATGTTGTTAGAGAATTAATTAATATAGTTATGTATAATATTTAAGTAATTGTGTATCCATTTATTAGAGAATTAATATATTTATGTATAATATTTAAATAATAGTGGATCCTGTTATTAGAGAATTAATTAATATATTTATGTATAATATTTAAATAATATTGTATCATGTTTTTAGAGAATTAATTAATATATTTTTATAATATTTAAATAATAGTGTATCATGTTATTAGAGAATTAATTAATATATTTATGTATAATATTTAAATAATAGTGTATCCTGTTATTAGAGAATTAATTAATATATTTATGTACAATATTTGGTGTAAACATCATGTAAGCACTAGCCATGTTGAGAAGAAACCTAATGGCTTCTGTCAAATTTTTGGTGACCCATTTTGAAAATCTTGATGGGCAAGGAATGAACTATGGGTTTAGTTTTAGTTAGAATTACCCAAACTAGCAGTGTAACCTGATTGTACTGGTGGAATACCAGTTGCTTTTTTCACTAATTGGCATTTTCAGCATCATCATGAAGTCAATCAGTGGTTAAGGTTATACATTGGATGGCATGATGTGGAAGGAGTATTTTCGTTACATATTAAATTGACTATTCTGTTTTTTGTTTTAGATAATTAATTTTGAAGAGGATGAGAATTGGTACAAAGCTGAGTTAAACGGAGCCACCGGATATGTCCCAAACAACTACCTATGTGTCAAACCACACAAGTAAGTGCCTCTTGGGCATTCAGTCATGCAGTCAGTACCAAAAGTGCACAAAAAAGGACCAGCTGTGAAGTTTTTTTTTTGTCACCATGACTTTTGTAGTAAGGCATTGTCCATACATACGTCAATCAAATGATGTTTTGTCTTGTTTTTCTTGATGTTTAATTCATTTTGGTGGGCCTTTTTGTTCTGTAACTTAGACATTTTTACTTTAATAGTAATTACTTGAAAGAAAACGTTTATTAAGAACTATCAATGATAATGGTAATTAGACTTTTTTTATTTAAGCCAGACATGTTTCCATGTTTTAAAAAACAATTCAGATTGAAGTATTTGTGCACATTTTCTGTGCTATTGGGCTAGTTTTTTCAATATTTGCCATTTTGGGAATTTAATTCTTCATTCATGCCTTGTTTAATTTAAAAGTGCCATTTTGTACAATCTTCATCTGAATTTATTGTAAACAAGTTTGGACATTTTCATAAATATTCTTTCTTTTATTGATGATATTCCTAGTTTAACTAATAAATCATTACAATACATCAATGGAATTGGTACAATTTTCACCATGTATAATGTTAAATGCTTGTTCCTGGAGTCTGAACATTTTGGTAAGGGAAGTATGGCAACAGCCTGAAGCTTTTATATAAACTCAGTGAGAAATAGGGAGGAACTTTGTAGTGAAGAGTGTAGAAGACTTTTTTTCATTGCATGTCTGTGTTCCTTTCATATTTCAGTGTTGTTGACATCCACATAGTTTATCTTATATTGTTTGACAGTGAAAGATCCAGTATTGCTTCAGAGAATCTTGGTCACGACTGTCAAAATCAGAATACATTTAGACTATCATATATTTTGAGTCATTACATTTTGTTCACACCAAGTTCCAAATCATCTAGTGCATATTACAAATTAATTTGTAGTACATATAAAAAAAACTGCTTCAGAAAGTGTGGTATCATCATCCAGAGATCTCGGAAGCGCATAATTATGTGTATTTGGGCACAATTTTTTTTATCTGGGACTCAGAAAATCACCCATGCAGGAGACCTCCGTATGCACATTTCTTTTTTTGTTTGTCTCTTTTTTGTTTTGCAATCAGGAAAGTTTCGCAGCACAATAAATATGTTAAAATCACTATGAAAAATGTGGCAGTACTTTTATTTGAGTTTGTTGCTGACATTCTTTGATCAAAGGTCGTCGGCTTGCTTTGATGATGGTGCGTTTATTATGGAAGGTGCTGCTAAAAGCTCCAGTTGAATAACCAAACAAATACCCGTTTGTTACTGCCACTGCAACATCAGATAATTGTAGAACATTGAGGCAGATTTGTTTTATTTGTTTAGTATATATCAGTGCTTCAAAGGTAATCAGTTTTCTTTGAAGTGTCAGTAAAACTATTTTTTTCTTCCATCTGGTTTTGTTTTTAAAGTTAGTGTCATCTGATTGACTGTACTCATTTCACGTTTCCGCCTTCAGAGATGTTGGATTTTAACTAGTCAGTTACATGGTTATTTTGATTATAATACAGCAGCATAAGCGGATTGTGATATAACAGTGCATTGTTATATCCAAGTTCACTGCTTCCTGTCATGGTGCCTTTGATTTTCTCTACTCCAAACGCAAGACTGTATTAACAGTTTTTATCAGCCAAAATTGGTGTCGCCACAAATATCGCCAGATGGTATATTTTGTCACCAAAAAGGAAAACAGAATCGCAATTTGCTACATTGGCGAAGCCCCGTGATCTGGTAATTGATTTCATTTCCGATTGCAGCTGTATAAATATTGCATGTGAACTCGAAACCAAGACACATCGAGACATGGACAAAATGCCATTTGCAAATTCGGACAAGTATTTTGGGGTTAAACGAAAAAATGGTGAAGATTTAAATGAGATTAAGAACTGTGCTTAAGTTACTAGAACTGATATAGTGGACTATTTATTCTGTGCATGGCTTTGAAAATATGTAATGTTTATGCATCAGGCTATGGAAATGAAATACATTACTTTGGAATCTTTCTGTCTGCATTTCAGCCCCCCCCCCCCCCCAATTAAATTTTTTCCCTAAAAAGGCACATTATCGAATATTTACAGAAATGACATATTGTTGTGCAGAATTAGCAGACACACCGATACAGTTGTACATGTCAGTGTTATAAAGTATGGGGAAATTAAACTCATTGGCAACCAACAGTTCTTCTAATCTGCAAAGTTTTAAAAATTTTGTGATGGGTCTGCAACTTTTGCTTGTGGGACTCCTATTTTTACCAAAATGGGAGTCCTGGACTCCTGGTTTTAAAATCATAGCGAGACCTCTGATCATCAGAGATCTATGGTTGAAACATTGTTTTGTAAGTAAAGAGGCAAATTATTGATGAAGATTAAAAACATTTTTTCAGTAAATAGCCATTTGCAGGAAGCATAACTGTAGATCAGGATAAGTTTGATTTTTAAAACAGTTCTATTTAACAGCATTGGTTTTTTTTTTATATATGTTTACCATGTACATGTTTAGAAATGTGGGTAATTTTGTTGCAGCCTTGGCAAAAGTTAGGTCATCATGGCCTGTATTTCATGCTTCAGTGATTGCATTGAGCTCAGTTTCCATAGCTTGGGTTTTGTTTTAGGCCATCAGTGATTGCATTGACCTCAGTTTCCATAGCTTGGGTTTTGTTTTAGGCCATCAGTGATTGCATTGAGCTCAGTTTCCATAGCTTGGGTTTTGTTTTAGGCCATCAGTGATTGCATTGAGCTCAGTTTCCATAGCTTGGATTTTGTTTTAGGCTATCAGTGATTGCATTGAGCTCAGTTTCCATAGCTTGGGTTTTGTTTTAGGCCATTTTTTATGATACTTTTACTCAGAGTCACATAACTTGGGTATTTAGATGTGTCATTTTGTGGTAAAATGAAAAATTAAGTCTTCTAAAATTACTTTTGAATAAAAATGAATGTAGTATTAATGGTTTACAATGATGCCATAGACGGTGTTTTTTTATAATTATTTTTGCAAGGCATTGCCTGATTTACATGACATTATTCTGTTTTCAGCTGGTGGGTGGGGGCCATGAAAAGAGTTGAAGCAGAGAACATGCTCCTACAAAAGAATGATCGCGGTGAATGCATGCAACCAGATGGAGCTTTTCTGGTCAGAAAGAGTGAAAGTGAACCTGGCCAGTTCTCAATATCTGTCAAGTATGTATGGTTATAGTTGAATTATAAATTTCAGTTTTTAATGTACAGTGGAACCCCGCTATAACGCGATGATCGGGGTCCATAAAATCGGATCGCGTTAAAAGCGGGGTCGCGTTAATGCGGGGTTTTACAATATTTAACTTTTTTCCGAGATATACGTGTATACATGTACAATGATCAAAAGTCGGCTTATCATCAGATGAATATTAACTGGAATGCATTAATTACGATATATTCAAAATAATCGATGGCTAATATATTTATAGGTTATTACTGTGCATTAAAAACATTTACTAATTTTTATTTGTTTGAACGATAATACAGATTGACCGATAATACCAGACTATCGCTATATCATGAAAAGTGTATCAACATCGTATGCTACTGTGCCGTCGTGGCATGCAGTTCATCCATAATGGATGTAATTTCACTGAAAATCGTACAGATTTAAAATATTCAATAATTTTGTAATAGTCTGAATTCGTCGTGTAAAATATCGGATGAACAAAATATTGAAACCATTTACTTGCCGTCTGATATGGTACGGTCATTGCATGCAGCTATTCCCGGGTCTACATACGGTGTCTGTACAAATTTCATACCGCTAAAATTTAATCATATGCGACAACTGCAAGAATAATAAACAATCAACGCATGATTTCAGCGTGCAAATAACTTTTATTTCAGATTTTGTGAACATCAAAAGAAACATGTGAAAACTGCTAAATTAATCGTTGCGCAAAGTGCAAAGTCAGTGTGGTTCCAAATTTAAATTTCATCATTTCTTGAAAAAATATATCCAATGACGTTTGCTTCTTTGCTCTAGGGCATACAGTTTCTCTTTAGCAGAAAACGACTTGCGTTTTTGAACTTGCTTTTCCATAATAGTAAAATATTTTTTTATGTAAGCAAACAACGTACACAGATAAAGCTCGATAACTAAGTAATGAAGGCCTGCAATAGTTACGAATCACTTTTTATATAAAACAAAATTAAGCTGAACGGATGTACAATTTCATACCCTTTTAATTTACAGATAATAAAGTGGATATGATTTACTTTCAACTGTTTGTTGTTTGATCACACCGCCAAGCACAGCATACATGTTGGCGGTTTTCGTCCTTTGATGTTTATTAAATTGTGCGACTCTTGTATCAACCACAGCTTTGTCTGCTGCTTGGCTGTGATTGCAGTTAAATAAGAAGCCCATGTCGGCTATTGTTTGAGCAACGACTGTATACAGAATTCATGGAAGACAATCACAAAGACGATTTACTGGCTTTACTCATGGGTCCGTAATAAGTAACACTTCCGATAATGTTTACTTCGGCTTAACAATTCAAAAACCTAATGAAACCAGTTTTCTCTTCTAGAGAAGAATACGGAGCTTCACCACAACCTGTTCAAATTGATAAATTTCAGAAGCCAAGCGTTGTACACACTATTTCTCGTACGTTATATATATCGTATTATTTTAGAATTCATACACGATCACTTCTCCAAAATCACTTAAAGAACCTGAATAAATTGTTAAGTTCCGATCGTTTATTATTAAAAGTCATACGCGAATTCTTCCACCAAATTATAATAAACGTTTTACACACTATTTCTCGTACGTTAAACAAATATTTTCACGGTCCGATAAAAATACACGTAAATGAATTTCAAATTTCAGGAACCATGCCACGATCATATTATTTTAAAAGTCACAACTAATCTCATTCCCAAAATGAAGTTAATTTCTTGTTTTGTTTTTTTTTTTTCTTTTCTCCAAATTTATTTTCTCCATGTGTGAATGAATATACGAAATTTCGGGAGCCATGCTACGATCGCGTTATATCCGAATTCGCGTTATGGCGGGGCGCGTTATAGCGGGGTTCCACTGTATATGAAATTTACCTTAAAATACATTTTTGCTTTAACTTTGTTCTTGCATCACTAACATTTTGCAGAAATTATTCACATTTCTTTTGTAAATGATTGTCATTAGGACTTTTCAACCCATTTGCACTTTGCCATTATTGTGCTTTTTTTTATCTGGTTTTTGAAAAAAATGTCAGACAGCACATGATCCATACTGATTCAAATTTATGAGCAAAGTGACTTCTCTTTTCCAACAGAAAAAGGGGCCCCGAGTGGCCGAGTGGTCTAAAGCGCTGTCCGTTACGGACCACTGCCATCTCACCTCTGTCTGCGTGGGTTCGAGTCTAAGATTCGGCTAATGTAGTTAAGTGAGAAAGCTTGCCAGTAGCTTCTCGTGGGTCGGTGGTTCTTTCCGGGGTTTTTCCGGTTTCTTCCTCCACCACTAATACTGGCCGCCATGTATAGCCTATATATTGTGCTGAAAAATGGCGTTAAACCATAAAAAAACAAAAAAACAAAAAAACCAACAGAAAAAGGGGCTTTTTGTTATGGATCACTGCCATCTCACCTCTGTCTGCGTGGGTTCAAGTCTAAGATTTGGCTAATGTAGTTATGTGAGAAAGCTTGCCAGTAGCTTCTCGTGGGTCGTTGGTTCTTTCTGGGGGTTTTCCTGGGTTCTTCCTGCACCAATAATACTGGCCGCCATGTATAGCCTATCGTGTGCTGAAAAATGGCTCTAAACTCTACAACAACAACAACCAACAGAATAATGCAAAGCAAGAAAAATTAGGATGAGTGTTGAGATGTCAAAATTTAAAATGTTTACAAATATAAACAGCCATGTTAAAGTATGAAAATACAAAAGAAATATCAAACATGATGAAGTTATACAATTTAGCAAAATTTTTGTATCACTTTGTTATTGCCTAACACTTTAACATCATAAATACATTATTGTTAGAAATGAAACTCTGTGGCAGATATTGAGGCATGTGTCTTTTCTTTCAACTTTTACCGGATGAAATACAAAATAAATTGGGACCCCAAGTGGCAGAGTAGTCTAAAATGCTCTCCGTTATGGATCACTGCCATCTCACCTCTGTCTGAGGGGGTTTGAATCTAAGATTCTGCTAATTTAGTTATGTGAGAAATCTTGCCAGTAGCTTCTTGTTAGTCATTGGTTCTTTCCGGAGGTTTCCCAGGTTCATCCTCAACCAATAATACTGGTCACCAGGTATAGCCTATCATGTGCTGAAAAATGGCGTTAAATCCTAAAACAACAACAACAAAATAAATTTCTTTTCTTAGCAATCTTTTCTTAGTAAACCATCATGGGATAATAATATGCTTGTAAATGGGCTTCAAATCAAATTTCATTGGCTTCATCAAACTTCATGGAATTTTCAGCAGGAATCATAAAGATTGCAACATATTTGTAGACATAAATCATTCTTTTCACACAAAACTTTTACTAACCGTAATATTTTCAAACCACATGATTGTTCCTTTCATTTGTGGATTGTCTTCGAATCCCATTGCTGTAAATAATAGAAACTGAAAGTCTAAAAGATGCTAACATCAGATGAAAAACATCAAACACCAACATAAAATAGAACACATTTGTATTTAAAAGTTTGTTCAGTGAAACAGGAGACAACCCATAAAATCAGTTTATATACAGTTAGCATCAACAAAAGTAACAATTTACTTAGCAGATTGCTCAACTTCATATGAACCCTGCCTTTGCCCTCTGAGTGTGTGTGCGTGTCAAGTGTGTATTGTTTTCTGATGGGAAAGTAGCCAAGTGGGTCATGGACTTGTCAGGACAGAAATCAATCAGGTCTAATCCCCTGACATAGTGAATAACTGGTTGTGAAAATTCTCATGGGTCAAGGAAGTCTTCAAATCAGTCTTCACATAGTTATCTTTGGAAAAGCCAAGCTCTCATGTACTAATAAAGAGATGGGGACAAGGTATTCAATCAGCTTAAGTATAGTTATCTATACACATCACAAGTGGGTTTGGCATTAATGAACTATCATGCAGTTTTAATGTAAACCAGTTACATCTTGGATTGTCTACTCCCTGAAATTTAGGAACCCACCACAGATTAATGCAGCAGGTGCTTTAAATCCTTTCAATCATCATTCACCATTGTTGTGAAGTTCAGTATTGTCCAGAGATCATGTATGCAAAATCAACACTGACTGGTTCCTCTTTCAGATGTGAAATGAGTCTTGAATATATCAGATTGTACTGTTTAGTATTACTTGCTTTTCATTGCCCTTACAAAATGTAATTGGTTCTAAAAACCTGTCAGGTTGCTCGCAGGTTATGAGCGTTATTCGTATAATATTGAACAAGCTCCACCTGTCAAAGGGTAAGTGTGATGTCCCACTTTTTCAAGGGGTATTGTATAACATATAATAATAATAATAACAACTATAACCCACTCCCTTTTGATACTTGTTATCTAAGAGATGACCGCCCTTGATATAATTGCCCGGTTCGAGTATGAGAATTGTTATAGTAAACTGAGCAGGTACTTTGAACAAACAACTACAAGCCCCCGTAAAGATAAACAAACAATTTATTAAATTACATACACAATTATGAAACTTCCTTTCATTAGGAAAACATGCAGTTTAGAAATACAACTTTCGCCGAATAACAATAAGGTTTGAAATAGATTTAAACAAATTAGCTGTTCTATTACTGATAGTTTAAAATTATCATAGGTTCGAGTGGTACAATCAAAGTCAATGACTTGTTCGATTTTCATAACCTGTTATTCTCGGTCCTCGTTCACTGTTCAATCAATGTCGTTTCAAGAAGTCGCTGTTTCATCCAATTTCTAGATACTCTGTACCCGTGGATGTTTCCGCTTGATTCCAGACTTGTCCACTGTCTCATGCGTACACTGCAATTTCCGTCTCTCCCAATTTCATTTCCAAAGTTTACGTCGTTATTCCCGTAACTTCATGATCTTTGCAAAAAAGCTTTTTTCTTCCTTTTAAAAGAAAATTAAAACAACCTAAGTCTCTCGTTACAATGGTTACTGTTGAGACTGTCCATTATTCCTGGTTTGAGCAATCAGATATCTATATCAGTGATAACAACTTTATGGCTAGTAATTAACTACACATCCTCAAATGAAGGTAGTTAAACCAATTGTTAATTTCATTTTGCCTTTACCTAATACATTACTGTACTAAATAAACAGCGAGGCGTTGCATCGTATACACTGTCGCTAAATTATCTATGAAATCAAAATTCAGTGAATTCATATGCATTCTTGTAACCCCTTACTAATGTAATACATTAAATTCTTAGAACACAATCATTATTCAAACAATATGATAAATTCAAGAATTAACGTAACACTCCCTATCCATACTCAGCATAGTGTTTTTACGGCATAAATTAACACTATGTCATTCTTAACTGAGAATTAAGGGAATAATTCCAATTCATAATTCAAAAGCACATTATTATACAAATGTATCAAATGAATTCATGCAAGTACTTCCGATTCATAATACAAAACACATTATTATACAAATGTATCAAATTAAATCAATTATACAAATGTATCAAACGAAATCATGCAGACCTATCAAGTAAGCAAACATATAAATTGCATCAACAGTGTACATGGAATTGTGACAGTACCTTTGTGTGTTTTTGGTGTGTCACTCAACCATTGTTTTTGGCGGTTTTCGACCACACTTCCTTACAAATGTATTTCTCTCATATAACATCTGGAGTCCTTATTAAATCTACTTCTGGCTTCCTCTCTTGCAGAGAAATTTTCAAGACTGGCTGCGATATTCTGTTCTAAAGATATTCGGGTGAAAACACACCCCTCATTTAACCGTGACCAATCATAATCAAATGTATTTTCGCCCACTTTCCTCTAAAAGTCGCTTACGTCATGGTCAATATGACATCATTGTTTTTAAAGTAACAGAATATCTGCATTTTCTCAATTCTGACACTTTTCGTGAGAGATGAAACTTTAAAAGGTCGCCAGCAGTCAGTCAGCTGCTGAATCAACAACGTTTAATTAGTACAACGGTCACATCCTACTATACAGATCCATCTCTTTGGCATGATGTGTCTCATAAATCTAACTAATGGCTATCTGGTCCCACCTAATGGTTTATTAATAGATCGACTGAAATTTGGCACTTCATAGAACCCCTTCTGTTAAGCATTGCCGGATACTTATCTAGAGAGTCATACTTTTGCTGAAATACTTTCAAATTTCTGCTAAGTGTAGCCATACAAATGTGTAGCAGTGATTGGTACATTCTCCTTTAATTTTTGCACTAGATCTGCCTTTAATCTTAAAACTCAAAAGAGTGCACCATCAAAATCTGCACTGATTCTAACCCGCTGGTGCATTAAGTGATGGCATTATATATTGTATCTATTGTCAAAAGAAACTGTTAGAAGTTAAAGAAAACCATTTTGTTCCTTGGGACCTTTCTTTTGCAGCACATGCAACTGAAACATGTTAGTGAATTTTAAATATTTCTTATTGATGCCAACATAACAGAGTTTAGTTTCCCCAGAAATCGAGGAAAAAAAGTAACTATAAATTTCACATTTGCAAAAGTGCATATTTTTTTTCATTCCTTTCATATGATTCATTCCTTTTCAGATTTCATGATCAAGTACAGCATTTCAAAGTTTTACGAGACCAGGCTGGCAAATATTTCCTCTGGGTTGTAAAGTTCAACTCCCTAAATGAATTAGTGGATTACCATCGCACAACATCAGTCAGCCGCAACCAAAATATTACACTGGTTGATATGATAGACACAAACCAGCGGGTAAATATACAAAAAAAATTTTTTTTTTGCTGTGCCAGAATTTGTATTATTAGTCAGATTTTCTGAATGTTGCTCAATTTTTTTCAAATCATATTTGTCAGTCCCACATCAGTAGAAAAGTAAAGCACAACAGTAGTTTTTCCAGGAGGCAGTAGTGACACCTGTCACATCAGCACAATTCCACTGCAGTGGAAGACAGACCAGTAGTTTTGCCAGAGGTCAGTGGAGGTACTGGCGGCATCAGACAAGTTTCACATTGAGAGAAAAGCAAGACAAAGTAGTAACTGTGCCACACGTCAGTTGTGGTACCAGTGTCATTAGCACTGGACCACATTAGTGGAAAAGCTGGACAAGGCAGTAATTTTTACAGGAGACAAAGTGGCATCAGCACAATCCAATGTCTGTGGAAAACATGACATAGTGTTAATTTTACTCAGAGGCAATGATGGTACCAGAGGCATCAGCAATCACATTAAAGAGGGCATGTGGTCACAGGAACTATGAAAATGAGCACATGGTTTATTTTAGAGACATTCCTTTATAGTTGTAGTTGTCCCGAATAACTATTGCCAAATGAGATCACCCAGTTTATATTCATTAGTGGCTATGCAGTGACTGTGATAAAAAAAAATGGTTTTAGGATCAGCCTGATATTGGGTAGAGTTTAGACATTTGTAGACCTCTTCATAATAATTGTGTTTGTCTAGTCATTACTTTCAGGCAATCAGCTAACTTTTAGTCTTTGAAATACAAGATTTAATATATACCACAAAAGCATAGGATGGCTCCATAGCTCATAAAATGATTAGTTGCTAGTGACCTTATTTCTGATTTTAATTTCATAATGGTTATTCATAGTCGACAGTATTTTTCAGTCTCAACTCCTGCAAAACAATTATTGTCTGGTAGCAAAATGTTTTGAAGATATAAAATTTATTTCATTTTGGAGCCAGCTATGCTGCTAAATTTACAACATTTTGCACAAAAGAACCCATGTTTCCCTTGAAAATTTTTAATGTCTGCAAAAAGAAATGTTTTGGTTCCCATGTGTATATTTTGTGCATATCATTAGCTAAATGAATTTTGATGTTCAGTTATACAAGAGTTAGACCAATTGAGGTAATCTGTATTGTTAGTTGATATATTGAAAATATGCAATCTTTTTGCTTTTTATTTTCTCCTCAAAATACTACAAACATCATTGAATGTGTTCATGTAATATTGGTTTAATTAGCCTTTTTTCAGAGGGTGGTATCAGGGTTCGTACGGTCTTTGAAGGTCTTTGAGAGTTTGGGAAAAATGAGGTAGCATTTTCAAGGCCTTGAAAGTTTGGGAAAATCAAGCATATTACCCTGAGGTCTTTAAAATTCTTTGAAAATTGAAATAAACCCTCCAAAAATTAATTTCTTTCCAGAATCACAAATAAAATTATCCGAGGTTGTTAGATTCAGATGTAATCTAGTTATCCTGGTTTCTTTCTTTTGATGACCCGTTCAGTTTATTGCCGCCGCATTAACAAAAGAGGCTTTGTTTTGTTTGGCCATCCAAAGTATACCTCGGCGGCGACTTCAATCACACATGCACTCTTCATCAAAGCAAGACGGTGCCGCTACACACTTCATCAAAGGATGTCACCAATAAAATTGCCCAAGGTCGTTAGCTTCGGATATAGCTGGTTTTCTTGGCTTCTTTCGTTTGACGAATAGTTCAATTTGATTGGACGAGTCCATCAGTTTTAGCTAATCAAAATGTTAATTACGCTAATTCTACGTAGAAAGTTCGCGAAAGTTACACGCTCGAGAATTCAAAATTTGTTCATTCGATTTACATCTTCTTTAAGCTCAGTGTTTAAAAATGCCAGGTCTTTGGTCTTTCAACAATATCTGGCTTGAACAAGAGAAATACAAGGAATGGCTGCAAAAGGATAAATGATGTAAACGAAAGACGTTTTGTACATTGTGTAGAAAGACGAGTAACTTGGCTTCAATTGGAGGAGTCCATGCAAATTAGTAACTACATACTGTTCATTTAGTGGAACGAAGATGCAGAAGTATAAGCTTTTGGTAATTTTGGGCAAAATAATGTTAACTCATTATAAGATATTGTTTAATGTGATGATTTGGGGGATATGGCAAAAGAGGACCCGTTTAAATTTACTTATACCGTTGGTTTATTTAACAAGTTTGAGGGGGAAAAAATCATTTTCGAAAATTTTGTTCTACATAATAATGTTCCTTGGTTTAATATAAAAACATACATTGTAATAAATTCAATTCACGGATATACAGTTTCAAAGTGCGCATGCGTACACTATAGTAGAGTTAAGCAAGAGTTGTTGTTCTTGAATTGTGAGTATATAAAAAAAACGTGTGCTGTGAAGCTTTAACTGTAAGAAGTCAAGTCATTTGATTAGGTAAATAAAAAAAAAAGATAAAAAAACGTATTTCCAGTTGACGGAATATCCCCGTTTCTCATTGCCGACCCTCGATTTGTTCCCCAGTGGTATTAAAAAAAAATTTTAAATCACATTGCCGAAATTAGTCTGACTATACATCCCCGTTTGTTTGTACCCCAATCGATTTTAAATGATAAAAAGTGCACAGAACTAAGGCAATTGAATCTTTGATTTATAATTTCTAACCTGAATGTGACCAGAATGGCACTAATACTGCCATCTCCTGCACATTTCATGATTAACGGACTTTCCAAAGAAACAAACGGGTTGGTATAGTTCGACTATAATTGAGCCCGTTTTGCCCAGTACTTTGAAGTGCTTGAAATATTACTAGATTTATAGATAATGTTTCTTTTTTTTTTAAAAAATGGAGAAAAAAACACGCCCAACCTTGATGAAGTGTTTTATTCTGTCCTTTCCAAAAGAAAGGAATATGTCGAACTTTGGTGTGGTCTCCAGAAAATGTTGTTGACACACCGGCAGGCCACAGTGGAGAGAGTATTTTCTGTCAACAAACATGTATCTGTTGAGAACCTCAGCAGAGAAAGCCTCAGAGCTCATGAGCTAATCATTGGCACAATGGGAAAAGCAGGTGGACCTTTGGAAATCATCATTAGCAATGAAATGATGACACATGGCTCCTTTGTAAGACATAAGTACCATGCTTATCTGGATAAGAAGAAAGCAGAGAAGGATGAGAAAAACCAAAAAGGAAAGAAACGGGAGTTAGCCTTGGATGAAGTGGAAGAACTTAAAGCCTGAAAACTGCCTCTTGAAGCTAACATTGCCAGCCTACATGCTTCCTCTGTACAGAAAGCAGAAGAGGCAGAGTTAAAAGGACCCATTGTGCATGTCACAGTCAAATGCTCTTAGGAGAAAAGCAGAGGAAGAGATGACAGTGGTAGCGTCTCTTTCCAAAATGATTGAAGAGAAAAGAAAGCAAATATAATAATGCATTTAAAGCAATGCTGATGTCTGTTAAGAGAACAATTTATTTTGTATTAAATCTGACACGTATGTTACATATTTCTGAAAGAACAACAAATGTTTAACCTATCTTCCAGATAATTATCATACAATTTTAGGAAATTAATTATAGTTTGACTTTAATCAGTAATCAATATTGTAGTATTTGGCATTCATTTTTCTCGTATAACCTGTATACACAATATTAGCAAAAATAGGTCTTGGAAATCTCCGTTTGTGGTCTTTGAAAGTTTGGGAAAAGTCTTTGAATTTATTATCCATAGTTCAGTATGAACCCTGGGTATGGGGGTCTTAGTTTTGCTCGTCACCCCTGCCAAGGTATAGGCCGTCCACAAAAGATCGCCAGAGGCTTCTGTCCTGAGCATCCCCTCAAGCTGACTCCCGGTGTAACCCATCTTAGTGATGTCTGCCTCAAGGTCGCGTCACCATGTGTTTCTTGGTCGTCCCCTTCTCCTCTTGCCTTGAGGGTTCCACCTCAATGCCTGTCTGGTACTGTTGGTTGGCGGCTTACGTAGGGTGTGTCCTATCCAACCCCACCTTCTAACTTTCCGCAAACTGTTGTTCATGGTGTCTACCTCGTCTTCAAGCAGCTCTTGTAACACTTGGTACTCCTGTTTGATAGAAGGGTGGTCTGCTTTATGGCTTCCGCATGCATGCATGTATGTATGTATCTGGTTTAACAGAATTGGGGTTAATGTAATATTTTTATGCAAACTTTATTACAAAAATATATATTTTCTTGCTGTACCATTACTAATTGCAGTCAGCTTGTTCACGATTAGTAAACACTTGCCTAACTGTTGCATACCTCATAAAGGATGCACCACGACCAGAGTACAAACTTGACCAGTGTTTATTGATAGAAAAACACATTGTGGTCAAGTGTATTGACTTAACTGAGTGAAACAAACGTTTTTAGCTGAACTGGTCAAAAGCAAAGCGAAATGAAAGTATTGAATTTTGTCATCTGTCTATCAACACTTTTTTTGTGAACACTTTTGAGGCTTCATTTCTGATCAGATATAAACAATATTTTGACCTTGAAACCTACAAATTAAAAGCCTAAAAAAAGGGAATAAGACCTTTTACAAAAAACCAAGACCTTCATTTTATTACAAAATCGAATTGCTTTACCCAACCACACAAAAATACTTTTTTTAATAGTTTTTTTTTTGTTTGTTGGTTAAGAAAGCATATGAATTACAGAAATTAAAGACATCCCATCATTTTATTCCATCATTCATTTGATAGGACCATAATGGAATATCATTGTCAAGAATTTTGGAAAGAGCAACAGTTTTACTCTTTTAAAGATCTTTTTTTGAA
This sequence comes from Unio delphinus, assembly GCA_029339505.1. Taxonomy (NCBI): domain Eukaryota; kingdom Metazoa; phylum Mollusca; class Bivalvia; order Unionida; family Unionidae; genus Unio; species Unio delphinus. The sequence goes on along the minus strand of JAQISU010000051.1, from coordinate 12,830,116 downwards.
AATTGTAATTGATGCACAAGAATTTGTATATGTGTGTGTGTGTGTGGGGTAATTGTGATTTGAGCATGTAATCCAGACCAGAAGATGTATTGCCATCATAGTGGAAGCTGTATATATAATTAATGACATCAATCTGAAAAATCAAAAATCTTATAACACTGTAAAAAAAAAAATAGTCAACTTTTGGACCAAACTTGGCACACTATGTAACAATTTCGTAACTTTTGGACCAAACTTGGCACACTATGTAACAATTTCGTAACTTTTGGACCAAACTTGGCACACTATGTAACAATTTCGTAACTTTTGGACCAAACTTGGCACACTATGTAACAATTTCGTAACTTTTGGACCAAACTTGGCACACTATGTAACAATTTCGTAACTTTTGGACCAAACTTGGCACACTATGTAACAATTTTGTAACTTTTGGACCAAACTTGGCACACTATGTAACAATTTCGTAACTTTTGGACCAAACTTGGCACACTATGTAACATTTTCGTAACTTTTGGACCAAACTTGGCACACTATGTAACAATTTCATAACTTTTGGACCAAACTTGGTACACTATGTAACAATTTCGTAACTTTGCCATCTCACAATATGTCTTAGGTTAGATTACCAACTTAAAAAAAAAACAGACTTCTGGTCTGCACCTTTGGTGATTTTTAGCGCCAGCCTATAATAGACTTATAAAGACAGATTAATCCCATTATATTCTTAAGAAGTATTGTTGAGTATTCTCAGTTTTCAGGTGCAAGAATGCATGTAATTAAAAGAGTGAACAGAAACATGCATTTACATTCTCTAATTTGCCTGATCATATTTTTGGAGTAAATCAGAGCAGTGTGAATTCAGATTTACAGTCGGGGTCAATATAGCCCCCAAATTACCCTAGATAAAAATTTAGGAATAGCATGGAAGATCATGCATACTGTCACTGTCACCGGAAAGAAACAGTGATGAACATTGCAAACAGAAATTGCACAAGTTGATCAAATTGGACTAGGTCTTTTGAAGAAAAAAAATCCATATAAAGAAATGTTAAAGATCTTAGGACAGGATGTTGTGTACAGTGATAGTGTATTTTGTATTAACTGAAGAAATGTTTTAGATCCTAGGACAGGTTGTTGTGTACAGTGATAGTGTATTTTGTATTAACTGAAGAAATGTTATAGATCCTAGGACAGGATGTTGTGTACAGTGATAGTGTATTTTGTATTAACTAAAGAAATGTTATAGATCCTAGGACAGGATGTTGTGTACAGTGATAGTGTATTTTGTATTAACTGAAGAAATGTTATAGATCCTAGGACAGGATGTTGTGTACAGTGATAGTGTATTTTGTATTAACTGAAGAAATGTTATAGATCCTGGGACAGGATATTGTGTACAGTGATAGTGTATTTTGTATTAACTGCACATAAAACTGCAGGCCTAAATGTAAGGCATATTTTATCAGATTTTTAATGTTTTTTTTCACCATGGAGATAATCATGCAACTGCTTAGTGTCTTGAACATTAAACATATAAAAAAAACTATTAGCTTAAATTTTAAAACTTAAGTTTTAATCCTGTACTTAAGTGATGTAAATTTTGCCTTCTTAATTGTAAATAGTTACTGGATATATATAAAATTAAAGATGTTTATATTTGAAATGAAGAAGCAGTGTGTGTGTGGATGTTTATCAAGGTAGATGCATGGATCATGTAGAATATGATGTATACAGTTTATTTAAAGGTAACATCTGTTTAACATTAGACTTTAAAATTTTTGGGGAAGGGTTTATATCCCCACTTTAAAGTGGAGTATATTGTGTTAAAATGTATATAATGAGTTTTAGTTCAGAAGCGTATCTCATTATGATGCATGGATGGCTTGCACTTGGGGCAAGGAAGACCTAACTTTTGAGGTAAAAGTTCCTTGTTCACGTCACTGTGTGTGAAAGAAGAAAAATGGTTTCTGTACAACTTTTAGAATTATCCACAATCTACAGTTCCCAGCCTATGTAGATTGTATTTAAGCTTAGGACATTAGGATAAAAAGGTCCGAGGTAAGGGTCGCAGTAATGGTAAGGGGAAAACAATTGCTTATTGCAGAATAACATCAGTTGTTCATTTCACACCTAAACCAAAACTTTGTGAATGGCTTGTGCTTTGAGGTAAGTAAGAAGATTGTCATTTTCAAGGTCAAAATGCTGAATGACATGATCATTGCGATTTCAAGAAATGTGGTAGCTGAACAAAATGTTAAATTTTCTATATTGACAAATATTGTGCACAGGTGGGCAAATAATGTGCCATTCAATGTACCTGTATTTTCTGTTCCTTTATTGATTGATACTAATGTATACGTTTCTCTTCAGAACAAGCCAGCTGCAACTAAAAAGAAGTGCAAAGCTATGTATGATTTCCAACCACAAGAAGACGGGGAGTTGAAGATCCGCAGAGGAGATGTAATTCTAGTGGAAGAAATGGTTGATCAGCATTGGTGGAGGGGCACAAATGCATCCACAAATCAAGTTGGGCTTTTCCCTGTCAACTATGTACAGGAATTCAGCTAATTTTTCCTCACTCCAAAGAACAATGACTTTAACTATAAGGAGAACATGAAAGACAGAATAATTCATGTGACTTTATATGTAACATCACCTGCATCTTTTATTCACATGGATACATTAGTCAAAAGATAACAGCCGCAAAAACAAAAATCTTGTATGTCATATAACGACATCAGACTTAAATTATTTGTTCCTTATTTTGACCGGGGGTGGGGTGGGGGAGAAAAACTTATATGCTGTAAGTAGGGTTTTCATGGCCTTGCTTCAGAAAGTAAGCTACTTTTTAAAAAAATGACATTCATAATAAGGGTTTTTATGTGGAGTATCTCCTTTCTTACGTTACAATATATGTGATGGAAATGTACATTAGCACCATGATGTAGTTGGGTTAAACAATGTTAATGGATTTCCTTAACAGAAAGTTTGAAATAATTCAATTTCTCTTTAATTCTTAAATTTTTTATACATGGTGTGATGCAGTGTCCTTTATTAATGGGGATATGGGATAGGTATGAAGGGCATCCAATTATTATAACTATTTTCCTCAGTTTAAGCAGTGATTGACATGACCTTACGTTTTTATTGGCACATATGGGCTTGTGAGTCAATCAGCTAGTCCAAGATTGATTATGCTGTATTGATAGTCTTGCTTTCTTCCTATATGTTGCTAATATGAAAGTGTACATAGAAACAGAAAGTAGAGAAAACCAAAGGGAAATAACTGACCTCCCATTTAAGCATGTTAAGTGTGCCTTTCATTTATGCCCCTTGGTACTTTCGTATTTCATTCTGGAGGCTGGTTATACGTTTTCTGGTTTCTGGTCTAATAACTGGTTCTCCACAAGTTTCAATGAGTCAGTCCATGTTGTTTTGCTATTGTACATCATTTGCTTTTGTAAATAATATTCATTGCCTTCACTGTTATAATTAAGAATTTATAAATTCCACTAATGCCCTTGTTGGAAGAGATAAGCAATGGTTACTAGACGATGTGATGTTTTCTTGTACTTTTAAGTAAAACTTGAGTGATGTTTAAACTAATGATTTCACTTTCAGGTTTCATATACATACTTGTTTGCTATATTGTGCATTATCTTTTCTGTCTGTTACTAGATGTTAATAAAAATGTTTTTATTTACAACTTTATGTAGTCATGATGGGAAGAGTTATTAATTAGTGGTAATGATAATAAAGCTAATCTTTGTTGATCAGCTTCAATGTTACCAAACCTACATTCATAAAAATTTAACATTTTCTATTTTATATTACTGATTGAAGAACTGGTTCTTAAAGTTGCTTGCAAATAATTGCCCAAATCTGTTGAGAAAAAAAATTCTGACCATTGTAAGTGACCAAATAAATGTGTTGGCATCTACTTATATTCAGTTGACAAGCATTACCAGCAAATTTATACTACAGAGTTTTGAGAAAGATCACTGAAGACTGGTTTACAAAAGCTCTATATCACCTAGAATTGGAGATCAGCAAATCTTAATTTCCTTCTTAAATATATATCTTGTTGATTCTGGAATGGACTCTGTACAAGCCTGTTATTTGAATTTAGGTATAGTTATAAATTTATATACAAGTGTATATACAAATATTAGGGTTCATGTTAGCAGCTATGATAAAGTCAACCTTCAGAATCTAAAAGAGCATCCATTGCTTTACACTTTCATGATGGATTAAACTGATTTAAGACAGTTTATCAAATTGTTGCTTGTTCTTAGCCTCATTAGCACAAGAAAGCCTCTTCAAATGCCAATTTATCACTGATCATGGAAAAAAATACTCTGCTCAACATAATATCTTCATATTTATGAACATGTTCACCTCTGTGGATGGGTTAAGCTTAGTCAGTGCTCCTTAGTGAGTGTGCATTTTTTTCTCTTGGCAAAATTTGTGGGACAAGCAACTGCTGAAATCTGTCTAGAAAATCCTGATTTTAAATCATGTGCAGAGGCACCATGTTTCTATATTTAAGATTTAAAATTGGTCTAAAAGATGAATAATTTTATTTAGCACAACCATTAGTACACCTCCAAAGTAGAGAGTTACAAATATATGGAGAAAAAAAATCTTAACTCATCTAGCCTGTTATAACCTGTGATTGGAACATTGTTTGTATATCATCATGGTATACTTGATATGTGCTTAAACCTCAAGAAATTTTATCCAGGTCATTTCTAAAGTACATAGTGGAGCTGTTACATCAAAACATTGTACTCTGAATTGACAGGTGATCTTGTTTTATCAGAGTATGACATACTTATGTACATTGGGGATTGTATGTCCACTTGGGGCTACAGTTATAATATAATACAGTTCTAAGCAGTTGAAGAAGTACTCTGTTCCAGCAATATCTAAACTGCATTCTGTAAGATATAGATAAATACCTCTGTATGAACAATGACCTTTTAAAGTAAACATCTTGTTTTTACATTGTGATAAACTATTTTTTGACCGATTCAACTTTCTTTCTTCAAGTTTTGTAAACAGTTTAGCAGGACTAAGCTATAAATATTAGTTTACATTTTTGAAACTATATAGTTTGGTAAAGTCTGAACTACAGTGTAGTTATACAGTCTATTTTATTACTTTATAATGTTTTTTCCCCCAGTTTTTGACACAAAATTTGTAAATATTTTGCAGAATTGGAATTTTATACTTTCTATGCCAAATCTAATTAAAATGATATCTTCACAACCTTTCATTACATGGAGATCTGACAGGCACCTATCGGGAAACATTTTCTAAATTTTCTGAATTCCAAATATATTTATATCAGCCGTATTGCCCCTTTTCGTAAGCTTTAATTTGTATTATTAAGTATCCTAAGACATTTATGTTTTGTGGCAATACTTGAAGAATGGCTTGACTGACAGTGAGAATTCTAGATGGGTGTCTCAGAGAGCTCTTTGTAAGAAGGATCAGTGAAGGTCTTATCTGAATGAGATTTGTTCAATAGTCTTTTTTTAATATTTTTTAGTACAGTAAATAAGACTACTAGGCCAGCACTTGTTCAGTTGTGTGATTGATGTTTAACAGCATATTAGCATATGGAGGATTATTTAGGTTCATAGCCAATGGAAGTAAAAAAAAAACTCGCCTAGATGTGCCACAATAAACCATGCCTACTGGGCATAGTTTCAACCTTAAATTCACTGACTGTGAATCAGGTACACCACCACTGAACCAAAGCAGTTTGCAGAAATTTCAAATGAGAAAGGCAGAGTAAACTGAATCAATGAATTAGAAAAAATTAAGTGATTAGAATAATTTTTCCTTGTAAACAATGCCTCGAACATGGTTTGGTTTGGTGTTTTATGGTGCAGCAACAGAAACATAGGTTATATACTGCCAAAAGATCTGGGGTAGAGTGCCTTGCCCAATGACAACAGACCCCAACTGATCTGGTTGTGGGATTCAAACTTGCACCATTTTGGTCTTGCTGACCACTGAGCCAACATGGCTCCAGCCTCTATTAGTCGTTTCTGGCAACATGCAGGTCTTATTGGGTTTATTCTACATATCTAAGCCTGCAGGTGGTTTGCAGAGAAGAGATAACATATTGTTGACTGGTGTCCATTTTGATTGCCTTCTGATATGAAAGGCAAGGGCAGAACATTTATTTTATTGATTGTAAATGAAAGTGATATTAATCCCTTGGGTTTTTTTTTCTAGTCTATGCTGGTCATAGTGGAAGTTGTTAGTAAGCTCAGGTTTCTTTTTCCTGAAAGCTGTAAAAATGTACAGAAATGTATACATAATTGTATTTGCCACACCATTTGCATGTTGGGTGCACAACATACCTTGTATGTTCTGCCTAATACTGTAAACTTAAAACACGACAACTGTCTATTGAATGAAATACTAAATATACTTTTAACATGTTTAGCGCTAAGCAAGTGAAAACTTTAAAATGCAGATCACTGTATATTAACACAAGTTAACCACATCTAGAGTTCATTTGAGCATGTGTATATATATGGTCATTAACTTTCTGAATGGTCCTTCAATTTTACTATGTAAAGGAATCGGGTCCATCTAAGAATGTAGTTAGGAATACTTAAGGAGTCATCTTAAAGTTTGTGTGATATGATTTCTGAATTTTATTTCAACAGTGTTTTGAAACTTTTCAACAAAATTCAACTCTGTGATAGAAATTAAAAGTAAATAATCTGACTGAATTGGAACTATTAGACAGAAGTATGTAACCAGTTATAAGACTTTTAAAGAAAATAATTCAAATGTGTTGTAAATGTTTGATAAATCAGTTGAAACTTTTTCATCAACAATATCAAGGTGAGATATGTAAAGGGCTTCCAGAGACATTGCTATTCATTAATAATTGCATTCTTTGTGTTGGTGATATAACAGAGAATGCAGTGGTGGATGATTTCTCATAAATCTAATTTATTTACAATTTGCTTACAACTTCTTGACAAACTTCTTTCCTAAAAAAGACACATTCTGATGCAAACAAAATTTGTTGAATGTGCCATTTAATTTTTATTTAAAAAAATTATTTGCAATGGTTATCAGTTTTCCCATGTATTTTGTGTTAAAAAAGCCAATTTTGCTTGTGGATTTGAAATCAAGGTCAAGGTTACAGTGATCAGGATGACAACAGAAAGGATTGAAAAGTGCTGCAGAAATGTATATTTTGTACATTGAATGTGTGATATTTCCCCCAACTCAGTTCATGTATGCATACTTATATAGAAGAAAAGCTTGCCTGGTGTATCTTAATTTGAATTTTTTAAGTTTTCAGATTTTATCACCTCAGAAATTGCACACACATGAAAGTGTTGTTGCCAATTTGAAATATTTTGATTTGCTGTGGTGTATATGTGGTAAAAATAAAAAAGATGGTCATTTGTTTTGCAAATGGAGCTATTTATGTTCCATTTTAGAGTTTCTTATTGTTTAAACTGGACATGTGTTGTTGCTCAGAATATCGGGCATAGGCATATGATTTACAAGTAAAAATTTGCACACAAATTTATCATAATTGTTCACAATAAATATTTTTATTATTGCTGCATAATGTTTACGGTGTAATGATAATTTTTGGATTTCTTGTTATAGTACAATGCATAGGGATTCAAATAAATAAATTGCTTTTTTAATATACCGATTGAGCTTTTAATGAGAAAAACCACATGTCAAATTCTTTGTTAACAATAGACAATTTTATTTTCATACATTTCCATGACTGCCAGCCTTGTTTGTTAATATAATTATAAAAGTTGCAAACATTTATTACCTGTACAGAATTTTTTTTAAAAAAAAAGAAGAGAGTTGTAGAAGAGCCCTGTCAAAAGATTTTTTGGTCGGACCAAACATTAACTTGTTCCTAAATTTAAGTTGCTTAAACAACTAAGATTTCTTGAATTATTTGACTTCTGTTTTAAACTGGCATTTTAGAAAACGTATTATACCTTTCTTTGTAATTTCAGTTGTATTATGGTATTCTATGGATCATTTATCAATCCAGAATGTATATTCTTTAGGTGTTGCCAGCTTTTGTACAAATTTTATGTACACTACTGAATTTAATTGGCTCTGACAGTTAAGCTCATCCCTCGTTTCCTCAGTCCCTCTTACTTGTGGATCATACAGTATTCTTTATATACAGTTTTAACTTTTGTATATACAATATGAATACAGAGTACCTGGTAACTGTAGTTCGAAATAAAGTACAAAAATTAACCAGCCTTTCTCCTTTGTGCATGCTTTTTATCAGGAAATTGCTAGTGTCTCCACTATATGCATGTTAACTTAAGTAAATCAATGCTTACTCTGCAGTCTGATATATCTTTACACCCAGGTGGTGTTGTAAAGCTGTTAGATTTGGCATAAAAAGATGTCTGACCATCTGCCTCTTATCAATGAATGAAAAAAAATGGCAAATTTGGAAGAAAAGGATAAAAGTCTACAACAGAAAAAGTACAAAATCTTGGGAAAGTTATCGTGCTACACATCATCCTAGGAGGATTTGGTTGCAGGAAGTTGATGTGTAATTGTATCATACTGAAAATAATGAGTCTTTCTTTGTGTGGTAATAGGTGTCTATGATCTTCAACCTGACTTTTTCCTCTTACATTTCCAATATAATTAAGCTTTTCGGGAAATATATATCCAGCTGAGACTTTCACAATAAAATGTACAACAACGTTTGTTTTTAATAGATTTCGATTGCTTGGTCCCCCAACTTGTGTAAAAAAAATCACCTTTTAAAAATGTTAACATTTTAGTAAATCTTCCTTAAGAGGGATGTTATAATCGTGTCTGGCATTTAGCAGTGTAGCATGCTCACTGATATTTTGTTTGATGTTATTATCTCACCATGAAGTGGCAAGACTTGAGTATCATATTTCTGATGTAATTTTAAGCTTACTTGGCTGTTGTATTTCTGATCCAGTTTTAATAAAACTGAATATCTGCTGATGTCATTGAGATCTCAGATGAGTTCAGTGTTGAACAGATTCAACATATTAATGGAGGTAATCTTGCATCTAATCTTGTTACCACTCTGGAGGCCATGTTTTATCAGATATGTGATCAAAATTGTTATGTATGCTTGCATCATGAGAACTTAAGATAATGCTGTGATTAGCTGACCTTTTTACCACTTACAGTCACATTTCTTGGTCGCTATATGTTTTATCAGACATATCAAAATTGCAATGTAGCATACCACTTGAAATTACATTTCTGATCTGATTTTGATAAGCTTGAAATAGGGGCTTGTATCATCAAGATCTGGGATGGGTTTGTTAATGAGAAAGATACATGCATTTGATTGACTAAGCTACAACTCAGGAAGCTATATTTGTGCACAGATTTTGATCAAACTTGGATTATGTACTTTTATATCAAGATCTTTTTATCAACAAAGAAATATAATTACATCCCTTGCCAAACCTGTACACGCCAATCTAAAAAGCAGTTAAAAAAATTAGCAAACCAGTAGTAAAACCTGCACCCACATGGGAACAAGAAAGACATGTATCACCCCAAACCAAAAAATGAATAAAAATCTGCATCCACACAAGAACAAGAAGAATTTGCTGAAATTCAGAGCAGAAAAAGCAATAAACGGACAGCTATTGGAACAATCACATGCATATACAGAAACATAAAAAGATAAGCTGGAAACACTAGTAGAGTTGGTTTGTGTAGGCAACAACACGTAAAAAATCATGATTGATTTGTCAGCAGCTGCTCACCATTGAATCAATAAATAACGAGATCCAAGAGTATCACATTGGTGGTAAAGACTCCAAAATTGTCATACACCACTCCCTTGATAACTCGTGCAAAACATGTCCACAAACAGAAACTGCACTATAAGTGATGGCACCAGTTACAGAGGTACCTCCAAAAATTGAAAAAAAACCTGCTTAGGCTATACTTCGAGAAAACTGCGGGAGGTGGTGGGTAGGGAATTGTGCATTTTAATGACCAAATCGTTTTACAATCACGATAATAACTGTTAATAACATGCTTTTTCTTAAGGAAGTTGTTTGTTATTATGTATAAATAACATTTATTTTCAACATTTCCAACATGTGCAAGATAGTTCCAACCGGTTTCAACAATCATCATGAGTACACGAAAATATGTGTATTGCTTTTTGTTTTCTTGATTAGTCTGGTTCCCGGAGTGGTTTTTAATAGTATATTACAAAGTCAGGAGTCTGGGTTGCAGGGAACTAGACTAACTGTTGATACAGCACCAAACAAGATTCCTTTTTTTCAAAAACGAGCGACATCTACGTCGAAACTCAAATTTTTTATTGTTCAGTAAGTACAGAATTCATGTTGTGATTTCTTCAGAAGTGATAGTGAAGCTTCTTATTATCCTGGATGTGATAAGTGCCAGTTCAGGAATTATCTGAAACTTGCTTACCCACTGGTTCGCATCTGTGAATACAAGCTCTTTATTTTGCAAAGTATTCATTTCTCTTGGTTGCATTGCTATCTTTGATCACAGTTATGAACAAGTTGGGTTAAATAAAGGTAGTTTAATTATGCTACATACACAATAACATTTATAGCAGTGTTTGATTGAAGTGAGTTCACCCAAAATATAAACCAGGGCTGCTAGATTTTAACAGGGTTCCAATGCTGCGGGGAAATCAGGAAAAAGAAAATTTTTAATTTTTTCCCCAACCTTGAAAAGTCTTGGAATTTCACAAATATTGACGAAAGTCGGAGGAAAAAGCCGGGAATTTTCCGCCATCACTTGATGCTTGACATAATTGAGTCAAAACTAAACTTATTTTAACCAAAATATTTGGAGGGTGCAGTATGATCATTCAGGTGTTTGCAATAAAAAGAAATGCGGAGTCAATCCAAATGCGCAGTGGATTAGGTTCGTCACGTAGACTTTTATTTTCAAAGTCAGCTTGATATCTATCTTTCCTTACGTCAAAGGTATAAAAACTACCCTAGCATCTATAAGATGCGCACGTGCACACACACACACATATATATAGTAAAACTTGTCTTGAGAGACCAGGTTCTTCATATTCATATTTATTGATTATATAGTGTTAAGACCTGTTATGAGAGACCATGTTTTGGCAGAAGGGGTGGTCTTTCAAGATGGGTTCCACAGTGTGTGCGTTTCTTTCAAATTAAAGGTTTGAAACGAAAAAAAAACTAATTTATGTTCATTATGTTGTGCCCACTATAACAGCAACATAATGCATGTCAGCAAAATAAAGTTAAGAATTAGTATTTTGTACATTGAAATGACTTTACATGCCAATTTATAAGCACATAATCAAACTTGTTTTGTGTGAAACATTTTGTGGCTTTGTATATGATCATCTGTTCAGGCTTTGATGCTTTTGAGTCTTGAAAATCTTAAGATTTAGAAAATGCATGGTTTATTATGTAAAATGTTCTTTGATTCCATTCAGTAATGGTCATACGTAAACCCTGAACAAATTCGTTTCGTCCTGGAAATTTATCTGTAGAAAAGCATGGGAACCATGTTTTACATAAGCTGGATTTGCATGCCTTTTAACTTTTCTTTTATTCAACCTCCTTATTTGATTCAAAAGACATAACTAATGTGATAACACAAAGGAGGCCAGCTTTTAATTGAGTGCAACAATACAACAAATATTTCCGCAAGTCAGTTATCAAAGCACGGTCAGGACTTAATTGGGTTCTCAGAGAAACGACTTGGGGGTGCAAAACTGACACATTTTACATTTAAATAACGCATTGCATTTATGATGACTCACTTAAGAGGAACTCAATGATAGAATTTAAGCACAAATTTCACTTCATAAATTTTATTTAATTCCTACAGGAATTAGTGAAATTTTCGATCAAAATTTCCTTGAATATCTTTAATTACAATGTATTAAGAATATCGTTTGAAAAGAAACTGTAACCTATTATATCACTTCTTATGAAAAGCTGATATTTTCAAAATTGTGATTCAAATTTCCAGGTTCTATCAATGTTCAGTGAGCAATTTCGATTTTGATTTTTCTAAAGTTCAACAAATAGAAATCAATTTTTTTTGTACTTTCTGGTACAAAAAATGAGATCCATGCCTGACCCCGTGTTAGCAAGTTATCGAGGGAGTGGTGTACAAGTACACCAGTTTACACTCAGCTCTGCCATCTCAGTTGAACACCTCCACAATATGAAGTTGATATTGCAGTCACTTGAGCACCACCAAATGTGTTTATATTACCATCAAACCTCAGTTTCTAAAATCATCAGTGAAGCCACTGATCATATGATTTAATTATTGCAAATCTGACTGTGTTGATGATGGCCAAGTTATATTGTCAACATTGATACTGGATGCCAGAGATAAAACATTCAGTGACAGCAGAAATTGCATTTGTTGTTTACGCAGACTGAACCTTATGCTCATCACACACTCACACTAAAGCAAAGTTAATGCACAGATGACATGGCCAATAAGTACCCAACATGGTCTCAGCACACCAAAACACATTCCTGGCATTTTAATTTGGAGGCTGAGATGGAAATCAAGAGTATAGTGTGATATTTCACCAGGCAGGAAGGAGTGTTGGAAGTTTCTCATCAGTTAAATTGTTATCAGAAACCCACTGAAGAAATTTAACTTAAAAGATAACCAAGTCACATGTGCATATTACAAGCTATGGTCATACATGCATGGGCATCAAAACATTTACGTGGGTTGCAAATTCAAAGGACTTCACTACATTGCATCTGATTTATTCCTTTTGGTTTTGTATATGATCAGTCTATGGTTGATATGTATTTTCACGCACACCCACTACTCTCCCTGCTTCCCCATTTATGTAATACTATGCAATCTTGTGAACTCTAAACATAGTAATTGAACCTGTTGTATTTTCAAATAATAATTTCATACCCTGAAGTTACGGTTGGCCTTATCCCAAAGCATATTGCAAAACAAAGAGATCAATACAATTGCAGGCTTTTTCTAATAAAGTCAAACACAACTTAGCTTAGTTCAGCCAAACAAAAAAAACACCTCGATGACATTAAAATACCCAAGTAGTCAGATGTGGCACAAATGCAAAAGACTCGTGGAATAGTTTGAATTGTCATGGCTATTTCAGCACCTTTAGCAGCTGCAGCTCCTATGATTGCAAAAGTGGCTGAATTAGGGACTGTCAGAACTGCATCTGCAATAGCTCTAAAATCAACAGTGGGAGGAAACAAAAAACTAAAGGTCTTCAACTATCTCTTCAAAAGCAGACAAGGGATCAAGGTCTTTGGTTGTTGCCTCACTATTGACCAATTTTGTTTCACTTATGATGCCAAATTCAAACATTTCTGAGGTGTCTTTATGAAGAAGGAATGCAAAACCAAATATTTACAGGTGATAGTCTCAATCAAATGACAAGCGGTAACCTGGATTTAACAATAGGACCTGGAACTCGATGGGTCACACATACGGCGACACCCAAACATTGTTTGTATTTTGTCTCATGCAGACTTGTACCACCATATGAAGCTGTTGATTATTTAAACCAGGGCACTGGCACTGAATAACTGTTTTATTCAACACAGCCATCACAAACTTGGCTGGATGGCCCCATATGCAGACATCTTGTTGCTAAAGCATTTCATGCATTTGAGTGTTGACCAATCCCATAAATACTTACTGCTTTTATATTATCATTAGAAAAAAGGGTTAGAAATGAAATTAAATTTTACAATTTTAGTAAAAAAATTTTAAGGTTATAAAATATTTTTTTTAGGTCTAAGATGCATAACAGTTACAATATTATCTACTTGGTGAGCATAACATTACAAATCTGATAAAGTATACTTAGAGTTTATTTCCTAAATAGAATAAAAATAAAGCAAAAATTAATAAATCATTAAATTGACCAGATGTCTTTAATTTGCATCGTTCATGCACTATCTAGACTGCAATGAATGCAGTGAAAATCAGTGTGCAAAAAAAAAAAAGCACTTTTAAAGTCTGGGTAAAGGCATTCACACAATTTTTTTCTAAATCTTCAGGTTTTTATTTAAAAAATTAGGTTTCCTTCAGTCTTTTAAGGCCTTTTCAAGATTTCTAAGTGAAATGTCTTTGAGGTCTACTTCTATCCTGGTAGAAATGATGCTTAATAATAGTATATGAAATGCCTATTTGTATTTACAGCTTCTCAAAAACCTGCTGACACTGCTCTAATACGGGTCTAACCAGGTTTTCCACCTAAGTAGGTTTAACAGAGTTGACCAGCCAGGTTGTTGTTGAAATCAACATGGGCAAGTTGTGATTTTCCTTGAATAAATAAAACAAAATGTGGACATTCAAGATGTTGTTTTTAAGCTGCAAAGGTGCTGTCACAAAGAACCTGTCCAAAATCAACAAAGTTGGTAGAATCATGATGGTGGCTTTTTATCAAAAGATTATGTTGAAATAAAGAATGCCCAGTTGCTATCTTCCATACCCTCTACAATAAGCAAAGCAACAGCATGGCATGATATAAATGGAATAATTAACAACAAAGTAGAGAAAAAAATGGAGGGTGTAGTAAATGCTCAGCTTGTTTTCAAATGTAATGGGAAATGGGAAGGAACTATAAATATTTATCTTGCCCTTAAGTTTCATCACATGTGTATTGTTGTTAAGGAGATATAAATTTTGTCTAAAAAGCTTACTGGTACTTCAAAAGAAAAACATGAATTAACATACAAACTTTTTCTGTCAGTCATAATTTTTTTCGTCATATATTTAGACCTTTTTTTTTATATCAAGTCAGAGGCTTCAAATTTATTGCTTTATATCATGCCCCAGGAATTCGGATTTCTATGCCTCTCCTGGAATGTAGATTTGTATGCTCATTATAAATGGGGGTTTTGTATGTCAGTCTAAGAATTTATATTTGTATGCTCCTCCAGAAACAGGGATTTATATGCTTCTCCAGAAACAGGGATTTATACGCCTCGCCATAAATGGGGGATTTGAATTGTATGCCTCTCAAGGAATGTAGATTTGTATGCCTCTCCACGAATGTAGATTTTTATGCTTCTCCAAGAATTTAGTAGATGTATGTATTGTTGCCCTTGTCTATCTGTACCCATTCATTTTCAATGTATACAATTCATATGTATTTTTATGAAATTAATAACATGGTTCAGACAAAATATAAATACAAAATAATTTCATTATCATTTAGTTTTTTTAAATTAAAAAAACAGTATTCAAAAGTTTATTAAAAAATGGCACATTGTTATGCTGATCAAATGTACCATTTGTACTAATAGCTATCAATTGCAGCTACTATACACATTGTATAAAGCAAGTTATCCATAAAAGAAATGTGGGACTTGTAAGACTCCTTGTTTTTCAGTCAAGGTTTACTTCCATGATGATTCTGTGAAAGAAACCTCTAACAATGTCTATTTTGTTTTATATTAAAAAAAATGCCATTTTTCAGCACACGATTGGCTATACATGGCGGCCAGTATTACTGGTGGAGAAAGAACCCGGGAAAACTCCCAGAAGGAACCACCATCTCACGAGAAGCTACTGTTAAGCTTTCTCACATACCCACATTGGCAGAATCTGAGACTCGAACCCACTCAGACAGAGGTGAGATGGCAGTGATCTGTAATGGTGAGTGCTTTAGACCACCCGGCCACACCAGGTAATGTTGCAATTTACATACTAATACATGTTCACACAGTATGATAGATGTAAATCTTTATTGCTTTACAAAGTTATTTTGAAATAAAATGAATGTAATATTGTAACAATGGATAAAGACAGAAATGCATATACAATAATTGTGGACACTTTTCCTTCTAAAGCCATGTTGAATTTTGACTTTGAAAAGTGGTCATCTTGCACAAACCTGTTAAGACAGACCACCTTTTTTTGTGAGTGTTTTTGTTGGCAAAAGTCTCTCAAGACAGGTTTTACTGTAACAATGAACATGGGAATTTCTGGTAAGGATGATTCATAAATAAGTTTATATTATAAATACTTTATCCAGAATTTTGAACAGTGTATCAAAATATTATTCTGGGCATATCCCTTGAAGCATTATACATGAACTTAAATGCCATTTCCAACTGCACCTAACATATATTAAAACAATGTATTCATTTCTTTTGTCTAGAATCCTTCAGCATGTCCTGCAAAAAAAAAAATGCCTGTTGGGCAGATCTTGTAAAATGATCCAAATGTTCAATATCATCTGAATCTTCTTTATTTAGCAAAAACAGTTCATACATATTTTCCGTATCTTGTTATTGATACAACCATAAGCTGTCCATGCTATTTTCCGTATCTTGTTACTGATACAACTGTCAATATCCATGCTTCTTGTTTCCAGATCGTATTTTCTCTTTCTTAGATACATGTTTATGTTTATGTCCATGCTTATGTGGCCAATTTTTCCGCTTAAGATGTTCATTTTTCAAATGTTTCTTGTCAAGTTTCCTGAAAGAAAATGAAGAAAATGAGTATACAACAGAAGTATGATTATCCAAATCTAGCCAAGGACATGACAGAAGTTCAGTTTTCATAAATAAACCTTCATTTATCACAAGACTATGTGATATACCCTATTGTCTTCATTCTATAAACTCAGCCATTCTCAAGTGTCTTAGTTTGACATCTCATGTCTCACTAATTCCATGCTGATGACACTCAAATATACAATTCCATGCCAAGTTTTCTGGGACCAAATCAGGGAGGTCAATGTAACAACCATTTTTGTCATATATCATACCAAAACCAGGTAAATTAACCATAACAAAAAAAAATGGTTACTCAACTTTATTAATTTTCTTATGTTTTTTTCCCTATGCTTCACACATTTTAATTTGTCTATCCAATCACTGTTGAACTTGCAAACAAACTTCTTTGTTTTTGACAGCCTATTTTCCTTCTAATCTGTTGGAATATTTGAACTAAAATTATTATATTTCTAAATACTTGTATGCATGTCAGGTTGCCTGCAATGTGCTATACATTGTTCAATATGAAAATATTGACTATTCAAACAACTCACTTGTGTACAATAAATGCATCAGTGCACACTGTGCACCATGATTTGATTGGTTGTTAGGTTAATAATTTGACTGATTGATTATGATAGCCATAAAAAGCCCAGTGATTTTTTTTAAAGCTGGTAATACCTATGCCTGGCAGATGTTGTTTTAGCTGGAAATACCTATACCTGACATGTTTTTGCTTGAAATACCTATGCCAAGCAGATGTTGTTTTAACTGGTAATACATATGCCAAGCAGATGTGTTGCTAGAAATACCTATGCCTGGCAGATGTTGTTTTTAGCTGGAAATACATATGCCTGACAGATGTTTTAGCTGGTAATACATATGCCAAGCAGATGTTGTTTAGCTGGTAATACATATGCCTGTCAGATGTTGTTTTAGCTGGCAATACCTATGCCCGACAGATGTTTTAGCTGGTAATACATATGCCTGGTAGATGTTGTTTTAGCTGGCAATATCTATGCCTGACAGATGTTTTAGCTGGTAATACATATGCCTGGTAGATGTTGTTTTAGCTGGCAATACCTATGCCTAACAGATGTTTTCCCTGGTAATACATATGCCTGGCAGATGTTGTTTTAGCTGGCAATACCTATGCCTGACAGATGTTTTCCCTGGTAATACATATGCCTGGCAGATGTTGTTTTAGCTGGAAATACCTATGCTTCGCAGATTTTTGATTTCTGGGAGTTCTTGTCATTAAATTGGTAGATCAAAAGGTTGTGGCCAAAATCAAAACACTACCAGACAATCTGGCAGACTTGGCATATATGCTATTTTAACTACATTAACAGACTTTTTTTAAGACTTATTAATGCTTACTTTCTTAATTATTGCCAGCATGTTTATGTTTGTAATTTAAAGGTGTTTGTTTTTGTAATCTTGTTATTTTTTACATTTTTATGTGTTATCTAATATTGTAATGTGCTATGAGCTCCTAAACATTAGGTACTGTACTAGGTGAACATTATTATTATTATTATTATTATTATTATTATTTTATGGTAAGGTCACACTACTGTAAAAGAAGAAGCAACGTAGACAAAAGTGAACAAGTATCAACAAAAAAAATCCAGATTATTTATTTTCATGAACTAAGTGAATATTGTAAGAATTTCCTTGCCAAATGTTATAATCAATCATACAGGCAATCAATTTATAATACAATATCAACAATGTGTGTGTGTGTGTGATTTGGATTTTTAATGTAGCTTTAACAATGTTTCAGTTATATCACTATGATGTTTGCAGTGTGGCAGTTTATAGTGATGTCTAGCACTAGGGAATCGTGCCAGACATGTAGCATCATGTACAATATCAGTCTATATAATAATTGGCTAAATACAGTACAAGTTTGTAGAGTATTGATATTTATGATTATCAAAATAGAGTTTGCAACATGTTTTATAAAGAGGATTGATCACAGAAAAGAAATATAGCAAGAATAAAAAGTAATACGAGAACAAGGCACTGTTGGTAAAAAATGTCATTCCCATGATTATATATACTATGAACATATACATCTTAGAATTGTTTTCTTGTACCCACAACAGCAAGAATATTTGCCTGTAATACACACAGTGTATGTACTGAAAATTACCCCCAAAACCTGCATGGCCTAATTGACCATTTAAACAAGTATAATGTGATGAGTTTACAATAATAAGGTATAGTGAATACTGGATGTAGATATCATTTCTAGGGACATTGTTTTAAACAAGGATAATCCTTGTAATAGGTTGAATACTGGATATTCAAGAATACTGGCCTTTTATATTGATGACTTTATGGAATTAAAAAGTATAAACCTTTTTCTTTTTTACATACATGCCAATAATATATCCATGTATCAAGCAAATTTGCACTGTACCTATTAAAGACTAAGTATTAAATGTTATGGTGCCATGATTATCAACATGATAGAAGGAAGCAGGTTTTTAAAAGTATTTGCTACAACAATTTCATTAAATACTTTATTACATACCCAATTCCATCTTAAAAGGTTTATATGATATTAGATACAGATTTTCGATCTGTTTTGTTTTTGTTTTTTTATGGTTTAACGCCATTTTTCAGCACAATATAGGCTATACATGGCGGCCAGTATCAATGGTGGAGGAAGAACCCGGACAACCCCCGGAAAGAACCACCGATCCACGAGAAGCTACTGGCAAGCTTTCTCACATAACTACATTTGCCGAATCTTAGACTCAAACACACGCAGACAGAGGTGAGATGGCAGTGGTCCGTAACGGACAGCGCTTTAGACCACTTGGCCACTCGGAGCCCCTATTTCGATCTGTATTTATGTATTACACACCAGACTGGAGCTTTATAGGTGGTTTCTCTGATGTCTGCACAATGCAATTCTTAGACATACCAAAATATTGAATTTGTATAAATCCCAATTCATTTTGAATTTCATTTACAAAGAAAAGCTAAAACATATTTACTGTTATGTCATAAAAATGATATCCTTGTTATAGTAACTGCTAACACACAATAGTTATGCCACACTAACTGTTAAAACATTTCATATCTGCCATACTAACTTGCTGACACATCCTATCTGCCACTACTAACTTGCTGACACATGCTATCTGGCACACTAACTTGCTGACACGTGCTATCTGCCAGACTAACTTGCTGACACATGCTATCTGCCATACTAACTGCTAACAGGTATTTCTGTAACAGCTAACATATCTATGTCATACTAACTGCAAACATATGGCTGCCATGTAAAGTGAAGACATATCTCTGCCATACTAACTGATGACATCTCTGCCATACTAATTGCATATAAAATCTCTGCCATTTTAAACTGCTAACATATCTCTGCCATACTAACAGCTAACATACCTCTGTCACAGCAACTGCAAGCATATCTCTGCCATACTAAATGCAGACATACCTCTGCTATACTAACTGCTAAAATATCTCTGCTATACTAACTGCAAGCGTATCTCTGTCATATTAACTGCAGATATAACTCTGCTATACTAACTGCTAAAATATCTCTTCGAATTTAACTGCTAAAATATCTCTGCTATACTAACTGCTAACATGATATCTATGTCATAGTAACTGTTAAAAAATGATGAGAAATACAATGGTCTTTTGAAATGATGACACAAGTTAATTAACAGACTGTCACCAGAATATAACAATACATTAAAGGTACTGACATCAAGGTAGAATAATTTCTTGATAAAATTACTCTGCCAAGCTACTCCACAGTGATCCATCAAAAAAATATCTACAGTAATATAAACTGTATTTGAGATAACTTTGATAATTATTATAAAACACATAATTTTTTCTTTTATCTCTTTGCAGGTGGGAATGGGGTAGTTTCAATTTTTGTTAAAAGTCCAAATGTAGTCTTTCAACACTGTACAGCTGCTATATGCCAACTGTATTTAGTACAAACAACATGGAGATGTACACAGTTACTACCATATGCTGACAAAAAATGAAGTGGCATGTCTTATGGAAATAACCAACAAAGGATGAAAAGAACTCTTCTGATGAACCACATGACAAAATGACTTTCCACTAATCTGGCCATATTGGACATCAGATCAGCATACATGCCAACCCCTGATGAGGAAAAAGCGTAATCCAAGTAGTCAGAAAGTGGAATACTGGCAGAATAAACCTAATCCACATATAACATGCTTAAATTTTAATGAACAATGATTTATTTGCCGCTCATGTCTTTTAACATCCTTTACTGCTTCAAGTTTTCATATGTATCACTTTTTAGCTTTACACACATATCGACTAGAATCCATCTGAAGACTTTTAGTGCCAAATATTAAAATTCTTTCCACAAGGCCAATAATAGACATCCTGTGATGTTGCCCTCATGGCTTCATATTTGGAGGATTCTTTTATTACATTTATTTTTTGCCTTTTTCTAACCCATCTGTGAAATTATTTAAAAGGAAATAATTCTGCTCTCATACACACATCAACTAAAATAAAATATAGTTTTTAGCGCCAATTACCTTTAGCATGGTTCTGTAATTAAATATGAATTAGAACAAAGAATCTGCACATAAAAATTAAAATGAGAAAACCAGTTTATTCTCTACTCACTAATCATTCTTTCTGGAGGAGCAGTGATAAGATTATCAATATGGCAACTATGACAGTCATACTGGATGACAGATCATAAATGTTTTCACCAATGACCGATCAGACAGCGTGTGAAATTTTATGGTGTTACCTCCATGTTAATATAACTTTCTGTTCTAGAGGAGTTCCAACAACATATTTTAAAGATGGCTGCTGTTTTTTTTCTCCATTCAAAACCAACTAGATATCAAAAGAAGACTTTTAGTGAAATCTCCTTGTAGATACAACCATATATTCAGAAGTGACAAAAAGTACATTTTTCAAAATGGCCACACATTAAATATTATAAAATAATTGTTTTCATTTAGGAGCAACTAGACAATGGGATATATATGTGTGTACCATCCTCAATACAGTTTTGGAGGATTAGCTATACAAACATGTGCTAACAAAAGGATGGACAACAGACCAGCAGAGTTAACATTGTACAGACAGGGTCAGGTCTGGCAGTTTATGAGTTTAATTCAAGCTATGAAGATCTTAGCTTATTGACTTTTTAAATAAAATGGAGACATGTGCTCTGATATTTAAACTGTGGCAACGCAAATTATAGTGGCAAATGAATTTGTGAGTACTACAAGTCAACACACACACACACACACACGTCGTCATCAATGCATTAACTTGAATATCTGCTAATATTAGTATTCATTACATTAGTGTCTGTGAAGGCTAGAGGAGATTATAATTCTCATGAAGTAAAAAGATATTTTGGCTAGCATGCCAAGCCCTTCCTCCCCAAACTAGTAACCCATATTGTTAACCTCACTATCTTACATCTTCGTCCATGCTTTGATCACTGATAAAAGACCCCATTTCTCACAAGCTATCATGTGTGGTGTATTATCAATATCATCACATCAATATTAATACATACTTTAGTGCCTTCTTTTTCTCTTCTTGTCTTGGTAAATTCACTTGCCCTGTTTCACTACTGGGATCATTACTATCTGTAAACTGAAAACAAAGGAATTATTTTTAAGGGCTATTCGTGTAAAATAAAACATACTTGGGACCCACAGATGGCACATTAAATGTATTAAAGCCACCCATATGCAATTTTATAAAAAAAATTTATCATTTGCTTATGGGCTCTCTGAGTATTCTAAGTACTGACTATCCTGACAAAAAATTTCAAACAAGAAGCCCAAGTGGACCTGACACCACTTGTATTAGCTAATAGTCAAATGCCAGAGCAGTTAGTCAAATAGGATGCTTTATGAGGACTGCATAAGCTGTAAAAACAATTGTTTCAAGTTCAGATTTTATATTTTAATCCATATTTAAGGATAAATTAAACTCATTTATAAATTACTGAAAAGTGTCAGGATGCAGTGTGTTAAAGTTGATCAAATTCTGTTCAGCAGTTTGTTTGCAATAATGTTATTTGAATGTGTTGTTGTAGTGTTTAACTCCATTTTTCAGCACACGATAGGCTATACATGGTGATCAGTATTAATGGTGGAGAAAGAACCTGGAAAAACACCAACCTATGAGAAGCTACTGGCAAGCTTTCTCACATATACCCACATTGGCCAAATCTGAGACTCAAACCCACACAGACAGAGGTGAGATGGCAGTGATCCAGAACAGAGAGTGCTTTAGTCCACTCAGCCACTCGGGGCCCCTGTTTGAACGTGCAAAGTTGTACAAACATTTGAACACATCAAAATGCTTTTAACTTTCAAGATTTTCTAACCTTTTTATTCATCAGCAATATACTAGATTCCAATGAGAAAATTTACTTAAAATATTTATTTACATTTGGGGTATCAGATTTGTGCTTAGAAAATTTTCAAAATATGTGGTCACATGGAGCTAACAACTGAGTCAAATATGGGATGCAACAAAAGCTGAAAATGTACGAGGTCAAATCACATCAACATCTGAGTCATCCATATTATCTTGCATATGCTGTGAATACAAAGTGACATCAAACCAATAGTTTAGTAATTTATGAAATGTTACTATGAGGTCACATCAAGTCAATTTCTTGGTCATCATAAAGTTGTTACACAATCTAAGAATACAAATTAGCATGAAGCTAATCATCTATGGAGCTACACCAGTTGAGGTGATGTCAAGTCAACAGCTAAGTTATATTTATTTTCACTTATTAATGCTAGATTTCAATGAATAAAAAACAGTTTACCTTGTACAGCATATATCTAATTATATTTCTACACTGAAATACTCCAACATTCCAAAATGAAAGAAATCATGCAGTCATGTAAAGTGTTTTGAATCCCACAAATCCAATCTAATATGTATTTAAATATGTACATAAAAAATATGAATGAAGTCCACTCTAATTACATAGTTATCAGTGGTACCTCTCAAAACATTCATTATCCACACATACATGTATCTTGGTATGTGCCTAATACTCAAGATGAAGTATATTCCAAAAAATACCATTTATGTCCTGCTTTTGGTCTCTCATTTTTTTTGGGCATAATTGTTTTTCTAAGTTAAGATTTTATGCCAAAATTCAACAAAAAACTTTAAAAAAAAAAAAACTTTCATTACTTAGTAGTCCAAGCTCAATAACTGAACCAACATCAGAATCAAAAGTGCCGGTCTCAAACACACCAATTTCAACATTCCAGTGTGGAAGTGTCACTGCCTCTTAGTCTGATTCAAAGTTATTTGCACCTTGTGTTGAAACTTGACAAATATCAATAACTGATCCAGTTAATAAGATTGATCCATTAAATTCTTCTATGTTGCTTACATTAAATGCTTAAAATGTACTCATATTTTGATCAGAATCCATCTTTATCTCTACAACATGTGTTTTATAAAGTGCAGTAAATCTTGTCCTGTGTGTCTAATTTTTCCTTATCACATTTCAAACTTGTATCAAAATGTTGAGTAAACAGTCCTCTCATTGGTCATGATAATCAAAAGTATGTCAACATTCACTCTTTCAACCAATTAATGCTCAGTTCACATAGCATTAATGTATGCATCTATGGGGCACTTGGATTTTGAGTAGTGCTGGATTATACACAAACATAAGTCAGTATGTGTTATCTCGACTGCATATATGCAGCAGTGGCAGCTAAAGGAATAAACAGACAATAGTTGTCTGTCACAAGCCTAGCAAAAGAGACTTGAAACATAATGGACAACACTACCTAACATCATGCATGCATTAAAAGGATTACTCTTTGTCCATTTTTGTTTAATGTTGGTGAAATTTTCAAAACTGAAGTTTGTAAGTACATTTTCACAAGAAAATGTGTGTTTTTTAAAACGAAATTAGCTTCGAAATTATTAGAAGACATGCATTGGTTATTTTGAACTCTGGCAAGCAATATTGACTGATGAAAGATTGGTAAACAACATTGACTGATGACAGATTGACAAGCAACCTTAACTGATGACTGACAGGCAAACAACCTTAACTGATGACTGACAGGCAAACAACATTAACTGATGACTGACAGGCAAACAACATTAACTGATGACAGCATATAGCCATTATTGTGCTGAAGTGCTGTTAAATGCTAATACATACATATAAACTATAACAAAAAGCTAGAAGGCAATACAAAATGCAAGACAGTCATTACAGGGCTAAAAGACAATGAAAATGCAATACATACATTAAAAAGCTAGAAGGCAATGAAAATTCAATACATGCATTAGAAAGCTAGAAGGCAATGAAAATGCAATACATACATTAAAAAGGTAGAAGGCAATGAAAATTCAATACATGCATTAGAAAGCTAGAAGGCAATGAAAATTCATTACAGTCATTAAAAAGGTAGAAGGCAATGAAAATTCAATACATGCATTAGAAAGCTAGAAGGCAATGAAAATGCAATAGTCAATAAAAAGCTAGAAGAAACTGAAAATGCAATACAGTCAGTAAAAAGGTAGAAGCCAATGAAAATTCAATACATGCATTAAAAAGCTAGAAGGCAATGAAAATGCAATACATGCATTAAAAAGCTAAAAGGCAATGAAAATGCATCAGTCATCAGAAAATCTAGAAGGCAATTAAAATACAAAACAGTCATTAGAAAACCAAGAAGGCAATGAAAAATGCAATAGTCTTTAAAAAGCTTGAAGGCAAAAGAAGTTTTAAAAATGGCCAGTAACCAACATGAAAGTCTCAATGAAATCAGAATTTGATGATCACATTGATTTGAAAGAAAAGTGGCAGATCAAAGAAAATTTGAAAAAAGAATATGATATGCAAATCTTGCAATTGACACTTTGATGAGCTTCATTTTGAAAAAAAAACAATGCTTTCACATTAACAAAGACAATGCCTTCTTAACAACCTCAGAAATGCATGTAACAACAAAGCTTAAAATGAGTCCAAAACACCATTTCTTTATAATTGAAATTGGTCTTCATTTCACCACTGTTAGGAGGTGAATTCTTGTGTGAGATGTTTTGTACTAGCATGACAAAAGTACAGAATCATGAATACCCCCAACATGTTTAATGTTCTATGGTAGCTTTTCAATTTGCGGCAATTTTCAATATTACCAAACAAGTAAACATACAAAATGTTCATTATTTACATATTTTGTGTTTTGTTGTGTTATTTTAATTTCTTTTTAGCTTATCATTATTATCCATGCACTGATGATAGACACTTTACTTGATTTGACCAACTATAAATTTATAATCTTCACTTGGTGGGTTGACCTCAGTTGGACTTCAACCCCACCAAGGAAGTCACACACACCCTATCATTTACAGATACAAATCATTTCAACTAAAACTGTCAGATGCAGGTGTTGATCGGGTAAATACAATAAATGTATGAATGACTTTTAAGATATTGTTCCATGCATGGCGCTGTATATAGGCGACTTATGATTAAACAGATGCTGGACAAATGAGACTATGTTGTACTTTAAGTGAATTGTTTTCGGAATCTTACATTATCAAACTTTAATGGCCAGTTAAAAGCTCCTCAGTAGTTATATTTTCCTTCTTTTTTTGCACTTTACTAAGTTGAACTCTAAGACATTTAAATTGAAAACCATAATTACTGACCTTGTTTTTCCCAAGATGAAAGCCCTTGCATCCTGCAATATCAATGTTCGACATATCTACAATGGTGATGGTATGATTTGGCAGCTCCTTCACCTCGACAGATTGGGAAAACATTTCTTCAAGGTCATCAGGAACAGATTGGTGATTCCTTGCATGATGTACCATTAGCTCTTTCCGCTGTAAAATTACATGTTTTTTCATTCATTCATTCATTCATTCACTAACCTCATTTGTGAAGCCATGCATTTTTGTTAGCCATACATATTTCTGTTAACAACAATAAGATAAAAAAAAGCTCTGAATAAACACTATAATCTGTCATATATGAATCCAGGTAACTTCAAATTCTTATCTAATTGCAGAATAAAAAATACTGCACCTGTTATCTTGAAACATATTTTCTGGTCCTAAAAGTGTTTAAGGTAGAGAGGATTCACTGTGCCAACTCTTCTGGTCTCAGAATATATATATATATATATATATATATATATATATATATATATATATATATATATATATATATATATATATATATATATATGCAATATTAAACATCTTATGAACATGTAATGAAAACTCCAAGATCATGAGTAGATATGAAACTCTTATTAATACAGGTACACCCTGTTTTACATTTATTAGCTGAATGCTGTTTTTGTTGTTGTAGGGTTTAACACCATTTTTCAGCACACGATAGGATATACATGGCAGCCAGTATTAATGGTGGAGGAAGAACCCGGGAAAACTACTGGAAAGAACCATCAACCCACGAGAAGCTACTGGCAATATTTCTCATATACCTTCTCTGCCCGAAGAACCTCCTGAGAAATGTTTTTGTTTTACTTCATCAAATAATTTAGACCCTTTGTTAATGTATTTCCTTCTTTGTGATCTACTTCTTGTGATGGTGAGGACTATCTTTATGTCATCGGAATATATTAAGAAGAGTGCCAATCAATGTTCCCTCTAAGCTGTGCACATGCAGCTGCTTAGGTATCCCAGTGCAGCTGAATTGTCAATCCAATGTTAAATTTTGCTCAATCCAATGTTAAATTTTGCTCAATCCAATGTTAAATTTTGCTTGTCTCTGTAATGCTTGCGCAATGCAGCGAGCATTGCACGCACATGTACCATTCACTTAGAGGGAATGTTGGTGCCAATATTGCAACACAAATGTTGTCTGCACACTTGAATAGAAAACAGAGCAGTGATGGCAAAGATCGAAAGGTAGCTGTCTCTGTGAATAAATGACCTGAACAAAAAGAAATGCCAGTGAGCCAGCTATTTATTGCAGAGAAGGCCCCTTTTTGCAGATGACCAAAATTCCAACCAACGGTGAAGTTCCATCTGCAAAAAAGGAGTTTGTTGAAAGTCGCATTAGTGTAATTGCTTCAACAATCAGTTTAATCTTTATAACATGAAGCTAATTGGTGAAGTGTCAAGATGAAGAAGCTACTACACACTTTTTCAGGCAAATCAAGAAGAAGTGAGAAAGATACACTGCTAAACAGATCTTTCATATTGACAAAATTGGTCTGCATTGGAAGTGGATGCAATCAAAAACATTCACCTCATATGAAAAAAAGACTGCTACAAGACTAAAAAACCCTACGGATAGTTTGACCCTTCTCTTCACTGCCAAAGCTGAAGGCGACTTCAATATGTGTGTGTGTATGACTGTTATTAAGATTTTCAATGTAGCTTGAAACAAATTTCAGTCATATCACTACAATGTCTGCAGTAAGGCAGTTTAAAGTGATGTTTAGCGCTTGGGCATCATGCTACAGACATGTAGCATGATGTCCTACCCAGTCACATTAAGGAAGTTTGAATCGCTGTGTCACAGTGTCAAAGTAGTATTCATAGTACACAACATCTTGCAACCACCTGGCATAATAGCAAAATTCAAAATTTCTTCTGTAGAACATTTCACAAACTCAACACCAAGTTGGCAGGTGAAGGCAAGCAGCTAACACTGAGGTCACAGGTTTGAACATTGGCAGAGTCATACAACAAACTTATAAAAATGGTACTAGCAGCTGCCTCACAATCACACATTTTTATACCATTACATTGATTTAAAATGTTCTTTATGTATGTCAATTAAATACATAAAACAGCTGCATTTTCTAAAAGATGATTTATTTCTTCCAATGTACACTCATCATCTTACTAATACAGTGATTATATAAATAAACCCTTCCTGATTTCATGCATTCATATGTGAGTGCATTGAAACTATGCTTCAAGTCTGATATAATTATTTCTTAAAATGCTAAAAATGCAGATGTAAACTGTACATCACTCAGATATTCATGAGCCAGATGACACTGAACTGTTATTACAGGCTACATGTCAAACTTTCCACATCCTGTTTTGAATGTGCAATAGTCAGCATACGTTATAATCTGAATTGGGAAAATGTCTTTTTCCTATTATTTCCATCATATTTTTCTGAAAAGGACCTGATTGCTGGGATAGCTCTTTACAAACCAAATCAAATGTAATGCTGCCAAACTTGCTACAAGTTTAATTTTTTTCAAAGGAGTTATTCAAGTTTAAATATGAGTTTCAAAACAGAAACTTCCAATGTCCAATTTGGACATTTTAACAGTTAGTGAACAAATTAGTTCTGATGGATATGTCTGTCATGCATGACCAATTCCAGAACCCTGAATAATACCTACCTTTTACCCAACCAGAAAATTTCATGGAACTGTTGACTCTGTGCACTATGTACAAATAGAGCGACTGTAAAACAAATACCACAACCATGACACATCCAACACTACCATCTGTACCATCAGGGTCCAGGGATAAGAACATCCAGGAACAAATGTCAGCTGCATATCAGAATTAGTTTTTTTCATACTGAGTAAGTGTTAATTACAATAATAGGATGGGCTCTAAATCTGTCAATTTTATGCTGAGTAAGTGTATATTATAATAGAATGGGATATAAATCTGTCTTTATACTGAGGAAGTGTATACAATAATAATGTGTGATATAAAAAGTTTCTAAGTTTTAATATGGGGCCACAATTGCATACTCTTGGACATGTGACCAGACTCCCTCAGACATTTGTTGAAACTTGAGGTAAGTGATCATACAAACCAATTTTCAAATATGCTGGTCACATAATTTAAATGAGATAGCTCTGAAAGAACTAGGCACACCTCCCCCTGTTCACTATTCTCCATTATATGACTGGATCCAGTCCATTAAACCTATCTGATCTCACCCATGTGTAGACCCCATCTAGAAACTCATGCTTCTCTTCAAACACTCAAAATTTGCTTGTTCTCACTGTTAAAACAAAGGCATAAGTTCTTTTGCGTACCTGGACTCAGTCACATTTAACAATATTACCCATTGATCATAGACACTAAGATCTCATTCAAAAGTGCTATTGAAACTTACCAATTTCAACTACAAGAACAGACTTAAAGACATAATAATGTTTACTTCCTAAATTATTGTCAGCTTGTTTTTGTTGTGTCATTTCATGGTGTTTGTTTCTGTAATCTTGTCGTATATTTATTGTGTTAAGTAATATTATACAGCACTTTGAGCTTCTAATGATCAGGTACTGTACTAAGTCCTTATTATTATTATTATTATTATTATTATTATTATTATTATTATTATAGTCATTTTTACAGTGACATAAAACGACCCCACACCCTATAACCCCAGGTGTTGCATGAAAATTTGAAAATCCTTATATACCTCTAAAGACTGTCCATAATCATATCGGAAACTTTGCAGCCTTTATTTTAAAACGTATAGGATAAATCTGCATGACATTACAAATGCACATACTCCCACATGCATGGATGAGCAGGATCACATAATCCCCAAGGTGGGGATGACAAGTCATATGGTTCTACACAAAATCACATAAAACGTTTATTGGCTCTACACAAACCTAGTTTGAGATAATCATAAACATGGTATATGGCTGTTCATTATACAAGATAACAAAATTACCTGCCCATCATATTTAGATCTTTTTTTAACCAATGATTTTTGCAAAATTTCATCATGATGGATCCAGGTTTGAATCCAGTAGCAACAATTTACATATTGCTCTCAAGTTACTGTCTTTTCAAAGTAGCTCCAACTTCCCCTACAATTTTATTCTACATGACCTTTACATAATTTATACATACATTATTTTCCCTTATTGTATCAAATTAAAGCAATGCAAAGAATTCAATTCCTACTAATATAATCAGACTGATGCTCATGAATTCTTAAGTGTGTCAAACTTGATTTATTGTCAAAACCCACTGCAGGATAGTTGACTTATAAAATGGAACTAACAGCTGCCACTCTCGGTACTCAGTATTAAGAGTTAGTCTAAGGACTGGTTGACCTAGTGTGAGAATAATGTGACTAGGTTGGGCATCATGCTATATGTCTGTGGCATGATGCCCCAGTGCTAGACATCACTATAAACTACCACACTCAAGACATCGTAACAATATGACAGAAGTTGTAAAAGCTACATTAAAAATCCAAAATCACATATAAAAACATACTCAAAAACTGTAACTATTATGGCCACAAAAATGAGTTCATCTTAGCATATCTATGTTGATTTGATCACTGAATATTATGGATCAATCTGGCCTCCATTTGTATTCCCCTTTGTTACTGAATCACTCAGGTGCAACTCGACTACTGTACTCACTGTAAAAAACGTGTTATAGTATAGAAGTGTTTATATTAGTTTCAGCAGAGATAACAATAGGTATTCCAAACTGCCTAAGTTCAGCTGACTAGACATGGAAAACCACTGGTTTTTGCTACTTTTCTTTTTCTTACTGTGAACTTTTATTTTGTCTAATCAATAAAATATTTACATGACAGTAAAATGTGTTCTTTCTTCTTTTGAATGATATTGTTTGTTTTTATCTGTGTTAATTCTGACCGTTTTAACGAAGTTTTTAAAAACGTGTTTAAGCACAAAAAAATCCCGTGGTTAGAATTTTATCGGTCGGGAAAAAACGGTGACCTTTTTTAATCGGATGGTGCTACGCGCCTATCAAAGCTATTTCCACATATTATATACCGACGAATAGAGAACTGAAAGCCGGTTTTACTAGTGTAAATATCATAAATCTAAAACTATATTTTCAACCAATTTTCTTAAGATAAAGTGATAACAAAATGTTTAATGCAATTTTTGTGGACTTTCCGTTAATGTTTTCATAAAAAAAAACATTGGAAATAAAATATTGTTCATTTTTCTCTATAATTTGAAAGTGTCAAAAATATTGTGCGAATAGGCGCGTAGCCCCATGTGTCTAAAAATAGCATACGATTCTGCGCATCTTGGCTTCTGCTCTTGTGCAAATGGCGTCCAATATGACCTACTCATCATGAATGGTGGGTGCGAATCCATTTGATATGGGAGCCACAGTCATTCCATTGAATGATTTAAAGATGCTTGTCAGTAAGTATTATTGATGATAAATTTAATTTTAGTTATATCTGCCTATTTTTCTTCAAATTTATCCAACAGTTACATGTAGAAATAGACGTAAATTAAGATATTTACAATCGGTGACCTAGATTTTCACATGGCCTTCTTTGACTTCTTTTTTATTTAATTTTTGCCCACAATTACTTGTCTAAGCCAGATATTTTGGTCAACCAAAATGATTATATTGCTTTATCGTTGATTCAGTTTATAGCTTAGCTGTTTGTTTCATATAGTATATGTATTTTCAAAGTTACTGACACTTCCGGTTTGATACGGTGTTTTTGTATACATTGACAACTTCTTCATGGCACTGACCGGCCTTCTTGTTTTTAGTCCCCGATCTTGATGAACGTGCATGTAAAGAAATATTTCCATACGAAACTTGCTAGATCTACGTATCTAGAAAAACTAGAATGAGTATCTGATATACTATCTTTATCATGGACTCTTGAGTATAGATCGGGTTCTTGCATCACTTCGAAAGTTCAAGATGTCTTAGAATTTATTATTTATATAAATTTATATATGGAATCTCCAAAACCTTGTTTCGAATGTTTAAGTCTGAATTGTTTTAATTTATTGTTAAATAATCATGTGTTATCATATTAAAATACTTATAAAAGTCAGGTACTACCCAATATTTTTCATTTAATTAAAACATTTTAATGGTTATCTATCACATTGGGTATTGCAGTACCCTTAAATGAATGACATTTTAAAGTTTATTTCAGTTTTGGTTCAAAATAATTAGAATAATTTGCAAACAAACTGCTAGTACCGTATTTACCGTATGTTTTCGGACACTGTATGTTTTCGGACACCGTTTTTTTCGGGGAAAAATCATATTTAAATGCCTTGTAAGTTTTCGGACGCTGCTCCGCTATAATTGTTTCTACAATTTATGTTTTCGGACACAATCTTGGATGATCTGCTTCGTCGTTTTAATGTAAAATTTACAGCGTGTTTGCCGTTAATTTAACTGATACAAAGTTCGCTTCATTTGGTCGCCAATTATTTAATGCGATCATGAACGTCCATGAACTAATATAATTTAAAATTATTAATTACATGTAATTCGGGATAGTGACAACACCTGCTGCATTAGTCGGACGTGTTACACGAGCTCTAAAGTGTATATCAACAACGGATTGTCTTGTTAAATCAAGATGTTCCAACGAAAAGTAACAGATCGGATATAGATTTCTCAAATCATATTGTGATATTTGCAGACTGGTATCGACATTTTGATCGCGTCACATATATGACAACATACGATGATACACGCGTGCTATTTTATTTTGATCAGACTCGTCATCTAGAGCAGCTTTCTTCGTAGGCGGTTGTTTTTGTGATGCTTCCTCAGAATCATTAATTCGATGTCGCTTCTGTGGACGGCCTACTGGTCTCTTTGAAAACGATTTTGGCAAGGGCGAGTCCCTCCAAGAACTAGGCAGTGCCTCCTCACTTGTTGCATAACGTATGATAAACTTATTCATCAAATTTATTACAGTACTAACAATATTATGTTTCACAACGATAGCTATCCAGTATACTAACTTTTGTATGTGGTGGGTATTTTATTTATACTTTTTATTTTAATAGTTTGATTCAGCTAACAAAAATATAATTGGTTGTCAGTATAGACATTGTTGCACACGAAACCACTTCATACAGGTGTGACAGTTATGGCTTTGATTAGAAACCATGACCCCTGCTTTATATCATTAAACAATACATCAGAGTCGGTATGGATTAGTAAAATTCATTGGCATTGTCCAACAAAACAAACCCCTTATCCCTGAGGCATTATATACAAAGGTTTAAACATAGTTATTGTTCTACAGGTAATAAACCTCTTGGTAGATGATATATTTGATTGTGGGTGCTAAATGTTAGGTACATCGTGTGCTCTTTTAATAAAATCCAGATGGCTGCCTTTTATTTCCGAACACATCTGTCAAAGAAATCCCACCAGTTATATTATTAACAATTAACACCCAGACACTTTGAAATCTCTGACATGCATCACTACAATCTTCGAGCAGTAGATCATTTCCAGCCGGCAAGCTTTGCTCATTTTAATCTACCCTCGGCTAGGTGGAAAAAAAAGAAGAGAGAACCACAACAAATGCATAACCTTTATTTAAAACAAATATCAACATATTAATCACGCCGACGCGTATATTGCAAATTGCTTTTTATTTTTACCCTTCGTAGGCGTACATACAACACTCACCCCATTTGGAGCCTCTCACCCTTGGTGCTCTAAGAATAGCCATCATACATGTACCGGTGTTTCGACTCGCGATACTAAAATGTTTCTGCCCAAAATATCTTAAGAATTATAACTCCAAAATCTTTTCATTTAGTTTGTATTAATATCTTAATTACACAGAAATAAAGCTTGCATGCGTTTGTAATGTAGATTTTAATGATCATTAGCAGAAGGTTAAACTGGATTGCAAGATTACTATGTTAATATGGCGGTTCTTTCGGAAAATACGTACACAATCGTGGCTCTAATACATGTATGGCTTTGTTTTCTGGTGGATGGACATGTATCAAATTGACAAAATAGGCAAGTAATGCCAATTTTTCATTAATTATCCTTTCCGTGGTGTTAGACAAAATACTTGTTTTACTTCATGGCAGCACGTTGTCATGTGAGCTAACGGTAACTTCGTTATGGACGGGTAAGGGGGGGGGGGCGGCATAATTCTATCTTCAAATGTATGTTTTCGGACACCAAATCAAAGAATTTAATATGTATTCGGACAACAAAAAAAGTAATTATTTGTTGCAGTCCGAAAACATACGGTAAATACGGTACTTGGCTTTTAAAAGTAGATTAATATTTTCCATTGCTATTTTCTTTCCAAATGAATCATAATTTTTTTCTAAAAAATTCTTCAGCTGATGAAAATGCTTTTGGTGATCTTGACTTTGACAACGGAAAAAGGCGCCATTGCTCTCTCCATCACCGTTCTACTGTTCAAATGTTGAAATAGAACAGTACCATCAGCTGGCTTAACACCAAAAATGCAGATGATGCCTCAGAAGTCATGTTAAAAGCCAAAGAGAAAGCTCAGGTCTACAGACAACACCATAAGAAACAAGAAAAGATTGTCATGCTGAAAGTTCGAGAAAAAATGATTGAAAATGAAAGAACTAAAAAGGAGAAAGAATTGAATGAGGCAAAGAAAAAAAACAGACATTGTTGTAGAGATATCCAAAAATGGAATTATGATGAAATAAAGGCTAAATGCATTTAAATTTTGCTAACTTTTTTGCATATGTTGAAATGATGGCTAAATTTTGTCTTTTCATTGAAGTATAGGGCTGATATGTGGGCAGTTATGTCTATTTTATTTCCGTATAATTCTTTATATCTTTTTTAATTTTACTTCTTCTGTGATGCATGTAGTTTATTTGGATTGTGCTTAAAAATACACAAATTTTGATATATAATTTGTCCATGTAGCTTTAAAATTGTAAAAGTTGTGAACATTTTTAAAACATGTATCCGTCCAATTGGGCCCAAAAGTGGCCCGCGGCCAAAACGTGATGTTTATCCCAATTTGTAATGTTATAATTTTTTAACCGTTGAAATTATGGCCTTGAAAAAAATTGAGTATAATCTGTAGATATATCTTGGCCTTTAAATATCAGTAGCTGCTATGAATCTTCAAAAATACTGTTATTGTGTGCCATGAAATGTGACCTTCCAGAGCATTTGCTTCAGCAATTGAGAATGGAGGATGTTTTTTTTTGCAAAATTGAAGCTGTGCGGCTTGCTCATTTTGTACTTTACATACTATAATTTCTATTTATACATGTTACTGGGGGTAGTAATTGTGATTTATATTGTTTCTTTGTATGTAGGTGAAACACTAGCTTGATTATCTTATCACAAAATAGGTTGTCGGCCATGATTTTGTACAGATGTGGAAAAATCTAAGTCCAAATTTACGTTTTGTTTTGTAAATTCTCACCTAATTGACCAAAACAAATAAATTTGGTATCATTGTTTTCAGAAAAACAAGCTCTATCTCTGTATATGTCTTGTTTTTGTCTGTTAGTTATTTTTAAAAATGCCTTGGAATACCTAATAACAACAAAGAAATAACAATTCCAAGAAAAACCTACTAATACAAACCTTTCTTTTCCATTCCTTATGTTCTTCTTTTTGTTTTCTTTCCATCTGTTCATGAGCTTTTTTTCTCCTTTCATCCTTTCTCTTCTTGAAACCAGTTAAGAACTCACTGCATTGAGAGAGAAAACAAATATAAGCTTTGTTTTCAGAAGCTTTCAATAGAAACTGATGGTGCTAGAATTTTTTGATACACAACAAAGTAGTCCACAAATATGTTGCACTAGTTCTTCTTTTGCCATAACAGCAGTGATGCATCATGGGATATATAAAAGATGCCTGAAGACAAAGTCTCACATCAGCTCCAAATTAATATATTTATCCAACAATAAATCCACCCCCTCTAATATTTAAAAAAGTTTGACAAATATTTACTGAAGATTTCTTTATCTGATAATAATCTCCCTGCTCCATCTTTTTGGAAAATTCATTGGGCCTGCCACCTGGTCTTATCAAGCTATCAAAGTCTGATAATATGTACATCCCTACATCTTGAGAAATTCTTGAGGCTTGCCCCCTGGTCATATCATGGTTCTGACAATATGTAAATCAACTTTTCTTGACAAATCCATGAGGTTTTTCCCTGGTCTTATCATGGGTCAGATAATACCTACATCTTTACAAATTCATGAAGCTTGCCACCTGGTCTTTTTATGGGTCTGATGTTAAGCACATCTCCACATGCTAACAAATTCTTGAGGCTAGCCCCTGGTCTTATCATAAGTCCAATAATAAGTACAACTCAGCATACTGGAAAATTTATTGGGCTTGCCCTTGGTCTTATTACAGGTTTATTAATAAGGAAACAATAAAAAGTACATCCCATTATACTGACAAACCACTCTGATGGCCTAGTGGTTAAAGCGTCTGTGTCTGATGTGAGAGGTCATGGGTTTGATCATTGGCTGAGTCATACCAAATACTTTTTAAAATGGTACTAACAGCTGCCTAGCTTGCTGCTCAGCATTAAGAGGATAGTGTTAGGACTGGTTGGCCTGGTCTCAGGATAATGTAACTGGATATCATGCTACATGTCTGTGGCATGATGCCCCAGTGCTAGACATCACTATAAACTGCCACACTGCAGACATCATAGCGATATGATGGAAACATTGTTAAAGCTACATTAAAAATCCATATCACACACACGCATATTGACAAATTTATTAGACTTGCTCCTGCTCTTATCTTGGGTCCAATAATAAGAACATCCCTATATCTTGACAAATTCATTAGGCTTGCCCTCTGGTCTTATCATAGGTCCAATAATAAGTACATCTCTACAAATTCATTTGACTTGCCCTTGCTCTTATGACAGGTTCAATAATAAATACATCCCTACATCTTGACAAATTCATTTGACTTGCCCCTGGTCTTATCATGGGTCCAATAAAAACTAGATCCATATGTCTTGATAAATTCATTAGAAATGCCCCTGGTTTTATCATGGGTCCAATAATAAGTACATCCCTACGAAATGACAAATTCATTAGGCTGGCCCATGGTCTTTTCATAAGTCTAATATAAAGTGCATCCCTACATCTTGACAAATTCATTAGGCTAGCCCCTGGTCTTATCATGAGTCCAATAATAAGTGCATCCCTTGATAAACTAAATGCTTTGGTGGGAGAAAAAGATACTGTTACAGCCTGTAAAAACACAATGGTACATAACCAGCAGATAAAGCAGGCTGCAGTACTGGTGAAGACTGTTTGTGATTTGCATTTTTAAAGTACCTTTAAAACATTTTCAGTCATATTGTTATGATGAATATCTGAGTGCATCTGAGGCAGATGCTCTAAAAACTATGACACCAGAGTGGTCATACTGGACTAGATAGTAAACAGATGATCTTGTGTAAAAGGTAATGCCAAAACAAACCTCATTTTGTGTTTGAGAAATTGTGCATCTGTTGATCCTGAAACATGTTTGCTAATGATGTATATTATACATCATTGAAAAATTTTGCATAAAACAAGAGCTTCAAATTTCAATGGTGATGCCAAAAACAAATATTGGGGTTGAGGACTTACATTGTTGGACTAGTACTTTTATCACAAAAAATGGTGATGTTCATTGTTTTTCAATGTGGAGTTATTTTTTAAAAATTTGCCATTTTGAGAAAACTGTGCCCTGATGGATTTGCGTCTTTCTTGACTACAGTTTTACTTAAGTAAACAAGGCCTACATGGCGTGTTCAGAATTATTCGATAATCGCGTTTGCCACGATAATACAGCGTATTCAGTGAAATAGAAAACCACACAGGTGCTCTGTACAATTTTTTTAAAACTAGTTTAGCCAGTGGATAGAGGGCTTGGAACCTATATAGTCCTACCTGTAAGACATAGCACATGTTGATTTTGTTTATCAGCGTCGGGTCTTATATGTAGGACTAAGAACCTATGACAATGTTGAGGGCTGGACACCCCGTGCCCTCTATGCACTGGGCGATACCCTAAATTACGTTTGTAACGAATCATAGTCCTACAATGTAAGAAATAGCACGTTATTTTTTGTATAGTGCTAACGCCCAAAACAAATATCAGCGTCGAGCCTAGGACAGTGTTAAGACCATCAGCATGGCCACATTTCTTCAAGTATTTGATGCTTTACCGCTACAGATGAGATTAAAACTAACACTCGAGCTGTTTCATCAAACATAACAGACGACTTCGTTTTTCTGTTCTTAGTTTTCCTCTTGCCTATTTTCTTTGATTTCATTGTTATTTACAATTCGATTTTGCAATCTAGTTGCTCTTACTCAAACGATGTAAAAGGAAGGTAACTCTTATTACCATGTGTCGCAGCAAAAATTGCGATCCCGATGATACTATTCGCTAGCAGCGGGAGCAAAGACCGGACACTCAAAACCACTGTTCTTATAAAACATCCATGGCGCCATGTTTTCAAACAAAATCTAAATCTCTCAACATTAAAAAAATATGTACGTAATTTTCCAATTTTATGTCCCTTAAAGTACCAACCTTTGCGACAACACTAACCCTAGGATCAATACAAACTTTTCCTACATAAATCTTGCAAATGATTTTTTTGGGGAGGACAATTTACATGCTCTTGTAATGCAAATGGATATTTTTTGTTTTCTTCTGAAAGAGATGATTTCAATGACAAATGTGTATTTCTTTATAATTTTTTTCAAATTGTATGCATAAGGAGATTTGTGAAGAGTTTTGCATTAAAAAATTAACTGACATTCAGAAGAAATGAACTGGCATTTTTGCTAAAGGTTAAAATAAAATTGCAAAGTAAACTTGTTAAGGCTTTCTAAGGATCCAAATTTAGAAACTAGCCTAAAAAGTCATGTACAGTACATATGTTTGTTTGTTTGTTTGATTAGGATTTTTAACGTAGCTTTAACAATTTTTCAGTCATATCGCTACGATGTCTGCAGTGAGGCAGTTTATAGTGATGTCTAGCACTGAGACATCATGCTGCAGACATGTAGCA
Organism: Unio delphinus; assembly: GCA_029339505.1. Taxonomy (NCBI): domain Eukaryota; kingdom Metazoa; phylum Mollusca; class Bivalvia; order Unionida; family Unionidae; genus Unio; species Unio delphinus. The sequence continues at coordinate 12,790,741 of JAQISU010000051.1, read as the reverse complement.
TGATGTCTCACCCAGTCACATTATCCCGACACCAGGCCGACCAGTCCTAACACTAACCTCTTAATGCTGAGCGTCAAGCGAGGCAACTGTTAGTACCATTTTTGTAAGTCTTTGGTATGACTCGGCCGGGGATCGAACCTACGACCTCCAGCTTCCGGGGCGGACGCTCTAACCACTAGGCCACCGGAGCGGTTGTGTACAGTACACAAGTTAAAGCTTTATATTATTATGTTAAACTCAGAGATATGATGATGGGAGGATTTTTTTATTAAAATTATTTATTAGAATTACAAAGTGCTTAATTAAATTTTGGACTAATACACTATTTTGGGACAGTAGGACTTATCCAACGATTCTTAATAATATAGATGTGACACATCAGAACTTTTGGAATTCATTTGGAACATTTAATAATTTTGGGCACATGATAGGAAGTTTTCTGAAAAGGGTTTTGAATTTTTAGTAATATTGTCCTTATTTGACAGCAAACCAACATTACTGTATAAATTTAAAGTTTTTGTATGCTTTCTGCCAGATTTGGTAAAATCCTGTTGAGCAACCCCTGAGCATGTTTACGTCATTCAAATATTTATCTATTTGTAATACTGTTGGCCCTATCATCAGCATCATGTGCATACATGTTAAAGGTCTTCATTTCTAGAAGAGTTCATTCAAATTTGCCCAATTTCTATAAAGCAGTTTTAAAGCAGAAGTTGCTTACATTTTCTCAAAGTTTAGCAATGGTGGTCTTGTGTGATGGAATTTATTCATTGCATTTTCAGAAGCTGGTCTTGTCTAGTTTGGCAAAATTCCATTTCCCTACCTTAACAGCTGCTAAAGATTGTGTACTTCTAATTCAGACTGATTTTTTAGCATATTGGAGTAATTTTGGTAAACTGTGTTCTGAGATCATGTACAATTTTCACAAGTACAATATCCACACAGGGGCCCGGAGTGGCCGAGTGGTCTAAAGCACTTTCCATTATGGATCATTGCCATCTCACCTCTGTCTGTGTGGGTTGGAGTCTAAAATTCAGCCAATGTAGTTATGTGAGAAAGCTTGCCAGTAGCTTCTCAAGGGTCGGTGGTTCTTTCCGGGGGTTTTCTCGGGTTCTTCCTCCACCAATAATACTGCCCGCCATGTATAGCCTATCGTGTGCTGAAAAATGGCGTTAAACCCTACAACAACAACAACAATATCCACAGAAGTTTCTGCCACAGTACAAAAAATAACATACAAGATATACCAACATTCTCTCCATTGTGATAGTTGCATATGCAAAACAACTCCACCTTACAGCTGTTGCTCTCTTAAAAGTTCAAAATATCTGTACAATTCCTCCTTAAGTGTTCATTCAGTTATCACATGCATAATGACGTATGCAATTAGATGGATGCATAGCAAACAGACAGAAAGATGGATTTTCCAATAATTTCAGGCAGATAATAAGTGTTCAATTCCACCTGACAATTCCAGTCTGAATAAAGCAGATACCATTCAATAAATTATTAATTACATCGATAACTTGATTGAATACAAAAATGCCTCTGGTGTGCAGTTCAAATTGACCTTAACATTTGTGAGTTTTGTAAAGAAAAAGGTTTGGACTACTTTTGGGAATTTCAGTTGAATTTAAATAGCCTACATCAGCATCTAACACTTCTATTTCTTGTTCCCATAATTTATCCTTCTAAATTTACTAACACTGATATTTATTTTATTGAATTTACACTTTTGGTGTGAAATTCATGTAATAGAACTTTATTTTCTGCTTGTGAGTAACAGTTTTACTAAGACTGGTAAATCATAACGACACATGAACCAGACATGTTTAGTGCAACCCTTCACTGTAACCAGAAACCTTTGTGAACTGGAACCATTATAATGAATTATTATAGTTCATCTGCACCCAAACCTGAAACTTTATGAATTAGAATCCTTATAACAAATGATTATAGTGAATTTGCACCCAAACGAGAAACTTTATGAATAAAAACTTTCAGCATCAAAGGTTATTGTACACTAGCACCAATAAATCTTGAACCGAGATTAGATTCCTTTCTGTATCCCCCTACCCTGTATTGATGAATAATGAATAAAATCAAAACATCTATTAAACACCCATAGCATGCATGACTTAATACACTAACAATACGAGAAATAACAAGCATAGTTATTTTAGTCTTTATTGCTAGTTAGTTTCTTGAAACAATACAGCATGCACATACACTTCATGCTTCATTTCTGTATTAAATATTTAGAAGTATTTTTCAGTTAGAATAGCATATGCAATTCTTTTGTGCTTGCTGTTAGTCACAGCTTACCAAATGCTAGGACCAAAATCTTGTGATACTAACTGATGCAGCTTTTACTAGCAATGCAATGTACTTCTTTACACCATAATAAAGTCCATTAATCATGCTACTATTTCAGAAATATTTCATGCAAGTGGCTTGACTTGTATGGCTCACCTGTTCTATTATTAAATACCGTTACCTTTGATGCCTCTGTTCGTTGATTGCACCCTTAAGATACAATAGTATATTCTCAAATGAACCTAAAGCTGGTGACAAGATGGAGTTACTAAATCTATTGCATGTGGGGTACTGACACTAAGACAGACAGATAACTTAAGTCCTTTAGATCAATCCATGCTTGCACCTCTGCATTTGTATATGTAGGAATGTTTTGGATGAAAAAGCAAAGAGCTGCTTAAGCATCTTCCATATATATGGCTTGCTGCTACAATCATCTGGTTTGGGGTGGATCCAGTATGATGAACAGTAGAGACTGAAAAGGCTCAAAACGCCATTTTTTCTCTAGGTATTAAAAATAGGGTTCTGTACATTATTTCTAATCTTAACAAAACCCAATTTGTCAGTGACCAATATCCTACAAGTCTTTAGTGTCCCCAACAGACAAACCTAATTTTAGGCAATATACCAGCAGCAATGGTGACGAGTGCTGTTGGGTTTACAACAGGAATAGGAAGTGCAAGTCCTATTGATTGACAAATGAAAGAATATGGCTGTGTACTTTTTTGAAAATTCTGCAGTCTGTAGTTATGGTACACTGAATGAAAGACATAACTGGTGAATCAAAACTATATTTTATGTAACATGTTATCTCTATAATGCATAATACTGAATTGTCAAATTGACAAATAAGAGATGGGTAAAAAAAATGAAGGTAGTTGTAGAGAAATTAAATGATTAACATTGGGATCAAAATGACACCTGATCACTTTTTAAAATGACCTTTCATGCTTTTTGCTTAAATTTGGTTACAGTAAACAGAAATCTCATGTCAATGATATAAAAAACTCCACCATTCACCTGATAAACAATATGGTTCAATGTAAAGAAAACTTTAAAAGTGTGCTGTTTTTATTATGCTACCTAGATCTATTATATAATATACCTGCTAAGAAACTTTAATTAAACACATCTATAAAGTACTCATCCATTGCAGTAGAATGTTAATCTTTGAGAAAAGAATACATTTTCTACTAATTCCATTGTAGGAAAGAAAAAATGAATAAATTCATCAAGCCATTTTGCGGCCTCTAAACATTCTCAACTACCTCCTGAATAATGTATCATTCTTTGTAACAAATGATCTATAGATGTCAAAAGAAATTCTCCTTTCGAGAAATAAGAAAAAGTCTGAGACAAGATTCCATGTTTTTCTTGCCATGAAAACTAAGATGCTGTTGATCAGGAATGTAGGTTGGTCAGTTGGCATTTATGAAAAGGTCATTTTGCGATTCTCTAATTCCAGGAATTAGTTTTTCCTTTGATTTTACTGAGAAATATTGATATTTTTTTTACCATTTTGACATAGACATGCCATTAATAATCTAATTCATCCGATTTGCAATTTCATAGGTCATTCTTTAAATTAATTTTAATCAAAAGAAGGGACAAATAAATGAAAAAAGAGATGTAAAAGTTTTTATACCCAAATATGGATTGAAAATGATGCCATAAGAAATACTGCCTTCCAATTTTTTTTACATGTATAGACGTGTGTATATAATTAAAATGCTAGCAATATATAGTAAATAACAAATAATTACACATGCACTATTTTTCAGATTTATTGTTAAATAAGAAATGTTTAAAATCAAAAGATATAGAAAAAAACAATCAATCAGAAATTGCCACTGAAGATGTTAACATTAGCAATTATTAAACATTTTATGATGGCAACTTCAAATTATGCACAAAAAAAGAACATTTCAACAAACAATGCTGAACATCTGAAAAAATAACTACCAGTACAACTTATTGTAAAATATAATCTCAGCCAAGACCTACAAAAGAAGGTTTAGTTATAATGTGTGAAATGCTATCTCAGTCATGATCTGTATAAGGAATGCTAAGTTGCAGTGAATAAAAAGAACTGACACAGTATTACGTACATTCTAAAGACCGATATATCAAGCTGTGATTGGTGTACCATTTTCTTACAGACAAGGAATGGATATAAACAATTCCTCACTATAATGTCCATCTGTCTACATCTGACTCTCTTAAAATGTGGGAATGGTCATGGATGCCATTAAATTGGCTAAATTCTGTTATATAATTACTGAGTCATTAATTTTAAAAATGGCTAACGATAATTTTAATGTGGTTAACAACAAATACCTTTTAACCCCCCACATCCCTGGCTGAACACACATGTAAAAATGGTTCCCTCAGTTTTAACATAGGTCATTTTCTTGATTCCATAGAAAAGTAAAGGGACATTGGTTTGGAGCTAGCTGAGGAAAAAAGCTAGTAAAATTTACTGTGTCAACTTGTGACTTTTCTTTATTTTATGCAGCTCAACATATAGTATTTCTTTAGTTTTCAAAGCTTTTTTATATACATCAGAAAAACAATATTATTTCCTGGTCCTTCATACAAGAATGCCATGACTTCAATAGTGTGAATCTTCTGGACTCATAAAAAATTGATTAATATGCTAGCGTTATAGAAAACTTAACTATGTATACACCACATATGGATTACACATCTGGATTTATACACAGTGAAGTAAAATGTTTAGGTCTATGTAACAAGTTTTCTTCATTAATTATTAGAAAAGATGACCAATAATCAATATGAAACTCTAAAGCAAATGTTTTCATAAAGTATAAATGTAAGAGTATAGATTAGGATTTAAATTCTAAGTATGGATGTACAAAGGATTTTAACCCAAATCTATTCTTCAATGATCTTAATAATGTTCCTTGGGTTTTATATGGTTTACACCTGGAATAAATTATTTCTGAAAGTCTTAAATGAATATGCAACACTCAAAAGAAAATAAAATATATAAAAAAAGCAATTTTTTGAAGGAAGGTAAATATATTAAAATCAAAATCAGCAATTAACAAACATCAAACATAAAGATTAAACTCTACAATTTGAAAAAAACAAACATCAAACATAAAAATTCAACTCTCGAGAAAATGTGGCAAATACTGTAAAACATTTTACTCAAAAGGCAGGAATAAGTTAAACAATAACATCCTTGACAAATGTATCAATACTACTGAGTTTTAGAGATACAAGCAACATATTTGATGAAATTCAGATGTACCAATCCTGACTGATTTAATGGCAAATAGGTCAGAAATTACATACAGGAAATATTTTTAATGAATTCTTTACCCAAATTGCCATGAAATACATCAAAGTGTGTAACAATCCATGTAATACTATAACAAGGAAACTCGAAAGGTTTTGTATCAAACAAATTGCCAGATGATATTAAATTTGAAATCCTATTCCTTCTCATTTAATCAATTGGGGGCTTTAGAAATTCCACTCTTGTCCTTAGCATTAATATAAACTACAATTTCTTTCACCAAGGAATTAGATAGTTAAAATCTTACTGGTGTATTACTGTTAGATTTCAGAAAAACATCTGACTAGTTAATCACTATATTCTACTACAGTAATTAGGAATTTATCGATGTCCAGATTTAACAATACCTATTAGGCTCATATTTAAACATACCTCAAACCATGTTCATTCTAACATAGAAGTTTCTCAAGAGTCAATTTTACGACCACTGTTTTTTTGACTACCAGTGATATTCATTTGGTATCTGACCATAAAAGATATTTTTGTGCATGTCGACGACACATCTGTACAAGATATAAATGTGAATATTTGTGAAACTGACATGTCAAACTTGTCAACTTGGTGTAAATAATATCCATAAATTCTCAAACAGAACCAAATTTTGACTAATTGGCATTACACAAGAAAATGAAGACCACCGTAGCATGAATGTGTCACTCATTATCCACTTTTAGGAGATGCAGTTGACAATACTGTCATGGAATAAACAAATCAAGTCATTTTCAAGCAAAATTTCTTTCAAGTCATTTAATATGGGGACATTGTTCACCGTATCATTAAAGGTATTCAATGCTTGGAAAAGAATATAGCTAGAACTCTAGCAGATGAAAAAGATAAAGATTCAACACCATATATGAAAAAGTAAAATGACTACCTTTTAAAGACAGTGTAAAATACAATAAGTCAGTCTTCATTAACATAATTGAAAACAACTTGGCACCAGATTATATGATTATTTTATTCCAGTTCCTTTAAGTTCATAGTAGAATCACATATTTTTGTACTAAAACTAAGTATTCCAAAACAAGACTGAAATGTTTATAGGAATATTAAATACAATGGTATTTTAATCTGAACCATTTTTCTTAATGATATTAAATTGAATTATTAAATTATATTAAATTATTAAATATCAAATCTTGCTGCTTTTAACTGCAACGTAAATCACATTTTGCCCCCAAAAATAATAATTTTTTTATGAACTTGCCATATTTAATTTCTTACTGCATACGATAATACATGTAAGTAATTAACTTTTATTTATTTTACATAAAGAGAATATTGTAAATTTTAAGACATCTGTGCCTTTTGTGAGACAAGTTTCTGGCTCATCAGTCCAATGAGAATACATATTGTCTATTATTATTATTATTATTATTGTCGAGCTAATGGTGGAAATTTGCAAAACACTTTTGAACAAAATACTTCTGAACAAAACTGTTTTTAAAAACATCAGCATGGATCTTCTGTGTATGAAATGTGACAACGCTGTCTCACTTCGCTACAAATCACATCTCAATAATACTGGTGGTGGGGGTCATAGTTTACATTTTAACATTCTATTTTATCCACTTTTAACGCTCAATTTTATCCACATCCTCAAAGATGACTAATATGGACAGTCAAAAACCAGGGGACCATATTACTGTAATATCGATTGAGAAATTTGGCAGTACTATTCAAGCTAAAAATGCAGGACTTTGTTTTGCTAACAATGGCATACAATTTTCTGAAGAAAAAAATATTCAAATTAACTGTTACTAATACTGGTAGAAATACTTTGAATTCACTATTCTTCACTGCAAGAATGCACATGGATTTCGTGATTTCTACATAACATATATCTTAAAAGCCAATAAATAACATGTTTCCAACTTCCCTAGCCAAAATACTGACAAAAAGTCTGATTTTTTAAAAACAAAACCCATCAAAACTGATCCCCTTAAAATACACTCAACAGGAACAAAATTACTGTATGCATGTTTCTGCATCCTGAAACATCATTTTCCACTGTCTTCTCTTGAGTTTAACAAAATGGCTGGGTACTATTCTGCCTTTGCGTGTATGTGAGTACACATACACAGATATAGAGCAAAGATAGCATGGAAAATAATGAAAGATGGAATATTTGGCAAAAATGAATTCATTCCCTGATTTATTATCTCTCTTCAAAACATAGTGAGATTTATTTTTATCCATATAAGATGTATTGACATCAGAAAACAAAATCTGTTGAACATGTAAAATCAAAGTATTGGGAGTACAGGTAACTTGTCCGGATGAACTGATAATTATTCACATAAAACCAGATGGAAGATAACATAAGAGATATTGCTACTGTTATCCTCTTTTACTACAATAAACTTACTGTTCTATGTAAGTTTATATGTTACTAAACTCTTCTTTATATGGCACTAGAGAATTTATATTTCATTTTATTTGAGGAAGTGTGGCAGTGATTTCCTTTTAAAAGTATTATTTGATATTGCTTATAGTATAACCATCAGCGGAACAACATCCAAGTGAGACGACTGTTATCAGATCTAATAATTTACAACTCTAACTTGTCACCATGACATGTAAAACTGACTTGAAAGACAAAAATTTTGCAGTTATTTACAAGTTGTACAAACAATGCCATATTATAAAATTATTAGGTTGGAAATAGAGTCATTAGTAGGTCATTATTCAATTAAAATATTTACCAGGAAGACAAGATACCAGTGAAGATGCCATTGTATTCACACATATGACAGTATTTAATCTTACTTAAAAGAAAAACTACATGTTCATGCAGTGTCAGAGATGGATATCCCTACACTGGAAGCATGTTCTTTAAAGGTGTTTACTTATGTGGCAAACACCAAATGCACCCTATATCAAGGCACAAAGAAAATTCAGAATATTTCCCCTATATTTGCACATGTCCAGAAATAATACTGCATAGGGGTCCAAAAGTGCTGAATAAAATATAGCAGCATGTATAATAAAAAATATAAATAATTCTCAAAATGCCCTTGTTCTGAAAGTTTTTCAAGAAGACAAAAGTAAAACCTTTATTAACAAATACAACAGTTACATATCTAGTTTACACCAGCTACACATCTTGTCCAAAAAGTCTCAAAGAAATTCACCAAGCAGTGAGGAATGGCAAGCTGAATTCTCAAAAAAACGTTTCTAACAATTTTTCAAGAAATTTCTTCAAAGAGGGGCTTGAGGAAAGATATAAAACTTTAATGCAAAACTACACCAATCAATTAAGTGTTGCATTAGTAGAAGTGATGACAAGCTTTGTGATGGACAGACAATTCAAATGGGACAATGTTATCCATGCCTTTGGCTGAAATATGGGAAAAATAAAAGGAAAGACTAAATGTTAAAAAAATTAGGCCTAATGGCACAAAATATCCCAAGCCAGTTAAATTTGACTTGAGTCTTGTGTTTCTAAGCATAAACTCAATCAACCTCACACGATGGCTTGGTCCAAGTATGTAAGTTACTAATACTAAATTACCAAGTTCGTATGGAAAATACAAAATGTTGACACCAGAAAGAAGGAAAATACATCTACAAATCAGTCATGTTTTTGGAGTTAACAACCTAACTCCATGTATATACTATTATATTCTTTACTACAAATACACTGTGCAAAGCTTACATAAAACTGCTTGTTACCTTTCCTTAATCAGGCTGAAAAATAGTAAGTTACAATGTACAGTTCACCAACATTATCTCTTTATAAAATATCACAGACAGAAGAGAGATTAGTTAAAATTAAAAGAACAAATTAAAAAAAATAATTCTTCTGAACCTTTAAGAACTGCATAGAAAAATACAAGTGAAAAACAACAGTCACTCAAAGTAACAGACGCTCCACTGACCAAAATGAATTTCAGATATTCAAGACCTTTACTTTTATTATAGTTCTGTTTGTTCAAACCATCTTGGATGTTTTGGGGCAATAACAAGATTTCAATATTTTAGCCACAGAGGCAGCCATATCATATCAATTTGGGATCATTTTCTATTAGGACCAACTCAACACACATCTCCTGAAAATCCCAAATCAATAAGACTTTCAATTTAGAATGAGAAACAACAAAATTTTGAGATGGTTGCAGTGGTGGCCAAAATGGAGTTTTGATTGGCACCATTTTCATTGACAACCTAGTCGACATAATACGAAGTTGTTTTGGTTGATATGACTTTTGTTTAGAAGAAGCTAGACATCTCAAGAAATCTTTGGTTGATGTGACCATCTATGTAGAAGAAGTAGCAATAATAACATTTTCCAACATGGCTGCAGTGATGGCCACATCTGATGCCCAAGCAGTAAAATTTTCATGTAGGACAAACTTGAGTTCCTTTGAAATCTTCTGGTGAAAATTCCATGTTGATTTGACTTTCATTTCAGATGGAGTGGTGATAACAATGTATCCGATGTCGCAGCAGTACCATGATCATTTAGGACCAATTAGACCAAGGGACAAGTGTGTAATGTTTCATGGCAATCTTTCAAATAAATTTGGAAGAGTAGCCATAACAAAACTGTGTACAAAGACAGATGGATAATGAACAGACAACAGGCCATCCCATAGGCTTTGGTCTACCATCAATAGACCTAAAAGGGAAATCCCACTCTTATCTCCTAATATCCTTGTGTTCTTTAACTATGACCTAGAGTTCCATGGTTCACTTTCCAGGTCCAATATGGAGTCAAGTTATTCAATCTGATGCACCAACACTGACATCATTTTGTGGTGCAAAACATTATATTAATCTGTATGGCAAACTTGGTATCAAGCTATAGGACAGACCGTTGTCAATCCAAATGCAAACTCTATCATCAATCTATGTGTCCAATTGAATCTTTTGATCCATATACCTAACTTGATATTAATCCATATGACAAATTTGCTATAATCCATATGCAAATTATATTGCCAATTTAAGTGCCAAATTTGCTATAAATCTGTATGCAAATTCTGATGCCAATCCATGTGCCAAATCTGTTATAAATTATGATGCCAATCCATGTGCCAAATTTACTATAAATCCATATGCAAATTTTGATGCCAATCCATGTGCCAAATCTGCTATAAATTCTGTTGCCAATCCATGTGCCAAATTCGCTATAAATCCATATGCAAATTATATTGCCAATCCATGTGCCAAATTTGCTATAAATTCATATGCAAATTCTGATGCCAATCCATGTGCCAAATTTGCTATAAATCCATATGCAAATTCTGATGCCAATCCATGTGCCAAATATGCTATAAATTATGATGCCAATCTATGTGCCAAATTTGCTATAAATCCATATGCAAATTCTGATGCCAATTCATGTGCCAAATTTGCTATAAATCCATACACAAATTCTGATGCCAATTCATGTGCCGCAATGTGCTATAAATCCAAATGCAAATTGTGATGTCAGCAAAATTTGGATACTACTTTATGTGTCAGGATTGATGTCATATCCAAATGTCAAATCAGACGTCTATCCAATAATTAAGACTGGGGATTTGATTCTTTCCAAAACTTTAAAACCAAATATTGATGCCTCATAATATCATTATTACAACATTTGACAAAGAAGAAGAAAGAAAACAAGCTATACATAAAGCATTTTAATAAAAATAGTGATCACAGAATATACTTTACATCCTGATTAACATAAAACCTTTCAGTTTTACTACAAAAATACAATTCAGCCAACTTCATTGAGACCTTAACATTCTTAAATCATTTTTATATTAGTAATTGAATATATGTTATTAGTAAATAATCCAACAAACATATATCAGTTCACAATTTCTGGATGTAGCTGGCCAGGTATGTCTCTAGATTATGATCAGCTCTGGTGAAGTCCTGCATATTGCTCTGTCCACTTTCGAGCTGTGGCATCAAATTTTCCCCGATCTTTCTTATACATGTCTGCAATCTGTGGCACAGCAGGGTTGTCAGCATTGGGATTCAGCAACAGAGAACACAGGGCCTGAAGTACTGTAATAAAGTGTTCCAGTCTTTTTATTTGGATGTAACTATTCTCAATGAAAATGTCATATTAAGTCAGCTCACAAGTTCAATTTAACCTATAAATTCACTTGTAAGTCCAACTGCAAACTGCACAGACCTACACCTGCCATTATATAATATGCCAGCAGATTGGAGTCTCTTCAGTTTGCTAGGAATAATCAATAAAACATACAACACTGACTCTGATCTGCGTGTGTGTGTGATTTAGATTTTTAATGTTGCTTTAAAAAAAATTCAGTCATATCACTACGATGTTTGCAGTGTGGCAGTTTATAGTGATGTCTAGCACTGGGACATCATGCATCAGACATGTAGCATGATGTATGTCCCACCCAGTCACATTATCCTGACACCTATTCTGATTAAATTTGGAGTTGTATAAATGATATATATATTGCCTAGACTTGTTTAAAACTTTTGAGATGGACTGTACAAGGTAGTGACCATAGGAGATACAATTACAGTATAATGTGTATATAACATACAACTTGTCTTATATCAAAAGACATAACAACACATAAACATATAAATTCTTTTTCACAGTTAAGAAAATACACAAGTAAAGCTTACAAAAAGGATACTTTTCAAAGTGACTGTAGGACATTATCTAAGCTCCATATAACAGATCAAGTAAAATCCATTGTTTGAAAGTATGCGAAGATTACAAAATTTTATTGGGCAGATTATAGATTATAGATTATAGATTATTTGTGTATCCTTTTAAACTCTATCTAATGGATAATTATAATGCTTTGCAAATTTACAGAACTCCATTTCAAGTTATATAAAGCATTTTACGTTTGTTTAAAACCTATGAAAATGAAGGCAAGCAATGCACAATTTCAAGTCTACTGTCATTGATAAAATGTATCGCAATAAGAACATGACTGACCCCGATCTGAATGCAGATTCCATAATATCAGAATCTGGATCTATTCTGTTACAAGGCTGGTATACGTTACACAAAAGAAAATATGGCACTCACTATACATTACAGTAAAGCTTGGTTTCCACTCAGACAACAGAAAGTCAACACAGATCTTTCCATTTTCATCCACATTGGGATGAAAAATTTTGGTTGAAAACCATACCTAAAATAAAAGGAAAAAACAGGACATACAAAAGTAAATGCACAGTTTCATAACTTACAAGAAAATATTACATTTTTTTAAAAATTGTTATGAGAAGATAATTAGTGCAACACAAAATTTGAAAGGTCAAAAACTGATTTTAGTAGAGAAAAATGTTTCATTTGGTACAGAATAGTAAATTTGTCCATGCAGTGTAGTTAAAAGACAGTCACTGTACAATGAAAATGTTTGTGCATAGTTTGAAGTTCATGAAATTAGACCAATATATCAATACCATAATACTGTCCATTTCATTCCCTTGGATAGGCCATGGTTCAAACAGAAAAACTAGAAATGAAGAATGCTACAAACTTATGTGTTGCATCACCACCAAAGCATGTGCATTTAAAACATTTCATTGTGGTTTTGTTTTCTATTTGTCATCATTACCTTCTGATGCACTAATATAGTTTGTATGTCAGAAGGCAATAGTTAATTATAATAGCAATTACACTGCCCTAATTATACTTATCATGTAATTATTGTTTGTGTGCTGACGGAATAGATAGTTCAACTCTACAGTCCCATTCATGTCATGACAGGTTAACACTTGTTGGCAACCAATCATTATCTTTCCCTTCTGCTGTTAAAACTAACACTTGTACAGTGATTGTTTCAAAGGTTTTATTTGTAAAAGTTTGCAAAATTTATGAGAATAAATAAAATAATCTTCTGCACTGCCTTTTAAATGTCTGACATCTCTCAGTTTGAAGCAAAACAAACTGCATGGATTATCAAGGTGAATCCAAGAAATGCTTCATGAATGCACAAAAATGTTTTTCTTTCTTCAAAAACTATCAAGATCTCTGATACTGATACTAAACTTGTTACATCAATTAATTTGATGGCTTAAGAGTACTGAAGCATAAAAGGAACAGTTAACATACATACAAAATGAACATTTGATGTGCACTGCCACATATCTTTTTCACCTAGAAGTTAATACATGTACTGACAATCAAGAAATTAATTACTTTGGAAGTTTGAATTTGTCAAAAAGTAATCACGAGTTACACTGTGGTATCTGAGAAGTACATCTTCATCAGACTGGCTGGTTTGTTAATTAATACGGGCTATGCATTAAAAACATATACATTTCACTGAAAGCCAAGTTTAAATATTAGGTGATTCTGTCAAGAATTTATTTAAATAAAAATCTTGGTTTCAAAAAGGTAAATGTACCCAAGTAGCATGCATAGAGCCAGGTTTTGGTTGTGTACCACTTAGTTTGAAAGTTGTTGTAGTTGTTGTAGAGTTTAATGCCATTTTTAAGCAAATGATATGCTATACATGGTGGCCAGTACTGTTGGTGGAGGAAGAACCCGAGAAAACCCCCAGAAAGAACCACCGACCCACGAGAAGATACTGGCAAGCTTTCTCACATAACTACATTAGCCAAATCTTAGACTCGAACCCACGCAGACAGAGGTGAGATGGCAGTGATCCATAACGGAAAGCGCTTTATTAGTTTGAAAGAAGAATCTAGTTTATTCATATACATCTATTGACTTTAATGGTTCAGTTCATTGTTGATGCATAATTAATGTAATGTTTTACCGGCAACAATAAAAAAAAGTGTCATTTTTTATATTATTACTACACCACTCCCTCGATAACTCGTGCCCTGATAACTTGCAAACCTGCTTATAACGTAGAGTTGGGTGTGGATCCTGATTTTTCTCCAAATACAATATATTTTAAATATCTTTCAACATATGCTGAACATGAAAAGAATTGGTAAATTAAACCTTTATACATTTCTTGTGTTATCATCAAACATGGCGATTAGCGTACATAAAGATAGATTTCATATTGTGAAATTTGAAAGTTCTAAATACGATATCACATTATGTTAGGGCATATTTGTTGATAAATAGTCATCAATACATTGTAAATAAACAGATGGAATAGCAATCAATGAAAATGGCTGGTAAATGCTAACAGGTGGCAACAGAGAATGAAATAAACAGCAATTAAATATCTTGCTGTGTGAAAACCACTTTCTAATCCTTTATTTCTGTTTCAATGTAAACATTATAATTGTAACATATTCTTTTCTATGAAAACATGAAAAGAGTCAATCAACTGTCACATTGAAACCATGTGAGTACTTCTGTGAGAACCTAATTACCTGCTAGTTTTGTTTTCATCAACAACTTGGTGAAGTCATTGTTGCATTAAAATAATCAATTAAAAGAGACATGTTGTTTTATCACTTTTAATGTCTTTTGTAACTAATCAAGCAAGGGAGGATTTTGCTCAGCAGCAGAGAAATCTAGGAGTAACACAAATAATTAACCAATGTTTTCAAAAGATTAATTGACATTTGTAAAGCGTATCACAACCGGCATTTATTATCGTGCTCTAATTTTCACTGTTTTAAATTTGTAGACCCATTAAATTCATGTTGGTAATGATTAACCCTTGTTTTTCAATTTACTTCTACTGCAATCAAATCTATATATCAATCGACATTGTTTCTCAAAAAGAAAGTCAATCATTTGTATAAAAAAATGTCTGATTTGGATCAAACAATAAAACTAGAATGTATTCAGTTCAACACAAAAATCAGTGATGTAGCACACACTGTGTGAAGTGGTGCACATATTAAGTGAATGGAAACCATGTGGAATAATGTTTTCAATGATCTCCTCAATATACTGTAATTTTTCCTGAAACTAATGCTACTCTATGAGGAAAACATAAACTACACCCTTATAATGAGATATTTATTTACAGTTAATCTCAGCACGATTATAAAGTGAGTATTCAACGCTATAATCTGCCACACACACACACGCCTTTGTGTCGATCCCTTTATTGTATTTTTTTTTATTATAGGTCCCTCGATAACTCGCACCTCACTCATAGTGGGGTCAATGTTTTTGGACCCTGATGTGCACAAGTTATCGAGGGAGAGGTGATATATAAATTTTGAAATTATTAGCAGCATACGTACTCCTAATTATTGAATATTTAGGCAGAGTACAATCACCTTCACTAAACAATTTCTTGCATTATTCAAGGTCTCACTTGACATACTTGAGAATATTAAAGATTATCACAAACTTATTTCATCATTTTCTTGTTATTTGCCCTTTTAAAATAACACATGAGTTAGAACAATTATGGCATATATCATAAGTAATAGAAATTAGCAAAATTAATTGCAACACAAGACATTATATTTCTTAATTGCGAATGACACTGCTATAGCACGGAACTGAGGATCATGAGTGCAGCATTTAAAATGAAATACTCAGATGAGTTCAGTGTTACAGGCTTTGATAGTGACGAGACAAATGTGTTTCAACATTGCCAGATTCTGAACTATAAGAGATTGAAGATAGATAGTAGTGACATTACCGGTAATTTTAATCATCTTAGTGATGTGGAACAGTCATCAGACAAAGAGTACATTGAATTAGACAATGTCCCTGAAAGGAGTAACCAGGACAGTCAGTCAAGTTGTTGCAATGATGATGACCTTTGGTCATCAGCTGTCATTGCTGTTGACTTCTGAGTTTAATGAACCCAATGTACCAGCCCCTCTGTGATTTAAGTTGGAAATGTGGTCGAAATTACGCATCATTTAGGAGTGTATCAGGCTTTCCATGACATGGGTCATGTCATTTGGATTTGCAAAACTAACTAGAAAAGTTAAATCTGAGTAAATTCAAGATGCATAAATGTAACTGTATTTATTACCATTCTTATTACCAGTTAAGAAGACATCTGTTTCTGTCATGTTATATGCATGCTTGCTATTGGAGGGACCCCAGCTAAGACCTGTATGATATATAGTCTATCACTAGCCGAACACAGTATCAATATAGTTAAATGGGGAAAATTGCAAAATTGCTGTGTGGCAGTCCATTTTGCCAGGGAAATAATACTTGTTTTGTCTTCTTAGTTTATTGACTCTGATGCTCTTAGTTTCCTACCCAAAACTTTTCAATTCCATTTCCCCCCCAAAAAAATTTGTGTTTTGACTCACTGGTTCATCTCACTTACATAGCCCTTGGCTGCAAAATGCTATACTATGCTATTTGTATAGCTCCTAGAGAGAAAATGCTTGTTTAGTTAATTTAAAAACAAATCCAATTAACCAAAAGCATCTATAACATAAGTCTGCATGGTTTGTTTACAAAGAAGTTTCTAATACAAAATACTATTTTTAGACATGTGTCGTGCAGTATGAAGCCATGCAGTATAACAAATTACTACATGACTGTGATAATGTAAAGTTAATGTAAAAAAAGGCATTGAACAATCAAGAGTATTCAAATGAATGAACATAACAATTATACATTTTATACCTTCAGCATATCTCTATATTATTTGACACCTGACCCATGCTTTATTTGAGTGTGTGTGATTTTGATTTTTAACATTGCTTTCAAAAAATTTCAGTCATATCATAATGTTTGCTTGTTTGTTTGATTAGGATTTTTAACCTAGCTTTATTAAAAAAATTTCAATCATATCGCTACGATGTCTGCAGTGAGGCAGTTTATAGTGATGTCGACACTGAGACATCATGCCGCAGACATGTAGCATGATGTCTCAGCCAGTCACATTATCCTGACACCAGGCCGACCAGTCCTAACACTAACCTCTTAATGCTGAGCGTCAAGCGAGGCAGCTGTTAGTACCATTTTTGTAAGTCTTTGGTATGACTCGGCCGGGGATCGAATCGACGACCTCCCGCTTCCGGGGCGGACGCTCTAACCACTAGGCCACCAGAGCGGTTCACAATGTTTGCAGTGGGACAAATGGATACAATATATCATATTGCTATTTAAATGATAAAACTCAAAACTTAATAATCTTCTTACCTTGAATATTTTTAGCATGCTTTTATATTTTCAAGTTTCATAGTGTTTTATTTTTAAAATCATATCATTATTATATGTGTTTTAGATGCTGTCTAGTGTAGTAAAGTGCCAAGAGCTTCTAAAGATTAGGTGCAATACAAGGTCCTCATTATTATTATTGGTAGTAGTATTAATATATATTGGATGGTGATTCAATATCCTTTTGCTACATAAATGATATACTGGGTGACGATACAATATATCAAATTGCTACATAAATGACATACTGGGTGGTGATACAATATATGCGAATTGCTATATAAATGACATACTGGGTGGTGATACAATATATCAAATTGCTAAATAAATGATATACTTGATGGTGATGTAAATATAACACTCCTAAGACATAACCCTGTAATATAATTGTGACTATCTTGGATGGTGATGCAAAATATTATACTGCCATTTAAACATGATACACCGAGCCAAGACACAATATACCATCCTGCTAAATAAATACAATATGCCGAAGATGATACAATATATCACACTGCCAATCACTGTATTTTCACAGCTCTTTTGAACATTAAATAACAATTAATGCTTAGCTCTTGATAACTCACACCAGTCACTTAAACTAGAAGTTTACAATATAAAGTCTTTACCTTGGGAGGCTTTAATGGATAGTCAGCTGAGAATTGTATCTTGAGCCAGAACTGACCACCAGCATAGGGGCTCTCTGCCTGTTAAATATATAAAGTACAGATCAATGACACAGAACTGTGTTTTACATAATTCCTCTGAATCTGGTAGACTTGTAATATTTGTTCTAGTAAATTGGTTATTAATCAGTCCTCTGTCATCATGAGGTTGTACATGGGAGCCATAGAGAATACTGTCTTACAGTAATATTGCCTGGTAATGAATTACATGATACAGTACTCCCTTCTTACAATGCTGCCCATGAGAGCCACAGAGTATAGAACATTACAGTAAAATTGCTTTGTAATGAATTACATCATACAGTACTCGCTCATTATAAAACTGTCCATTAAAGCCATAGAATAAAGTACCTTAGAGTGACACCATCTGGTAATGAATTACATCATACAGTACTCCCTCATTATAATTCTGCCCATGAAAACCACAAGTAAAGTACCTTAGAGTGACACCATCTGGTAATGAATTACATGATACAGTACTCCCTTATTATAATGCTGCCCATGAAAGCCATAGAATAAAGTACCTTAGAGTGACACCATCTGGAAATTAATTACATGAGATACAGTAATCCCTCATTACAATGCTGCACATGAAAGCCAAAGAGTCTAGTAACTTACATTGAGAACATCCGGTAATGAATTATATTATACATAATATTTTACTACCACATAAAAAAGCAGGAGTAATTATGATATTCACCTTACAATGGGAACCACATTACAATTAAGGGCATTAAAGTGAGGGATAGATGTAATAAAAACCATACAATGGGAACCACATTACAATTAAGGGCATTAAAGTGAGGGATAGATGTAATAAAAACCATACAATGGGAACCACATTACAATTAAGGGCATTAAAGTGAGGGATAGATGTAATAAAAACCAAAGATACTGAGACAGAAATCAATCCTGGTTAGGTAAGAAGCCATAACATACATTTATGAGCAAAACAGACATGAATACAAATTGATTATGGACCAGAACACAGAAATATTCCATGAGATGGCATGATTGGCTCATTTCAAAAGCTTCAACTGCAACTAGAAAATAAGTGTACATAACTGTAATCTATGTTCTAAGGATCTGAATGTTTTTTCTCAAAACAAATTCACTTAAAAAAATGTATGACTGCAGAGTACCAGAGGCAATGAGCTAAATGCATACAAGTCATACATATGGAACCATGAACATCTTTCAGGAAGAGATGTGCCTCCTTTCAAGATCATCTCATACATGTATCCCTCACTATGAGATTTTTAACAGTGTCATTAAAAATGACTGAATACAGTCCAATGTCTATCAAAATTAAAATTTAGCTAATTACTGATACATATAAGCCAAAGGTCTACAAATGTTAATATTAACTAATAATTGATACAAATACAGCCAAAGGTCTACATATGTTAAGATTTACCTAATTACTTATACCAATACAATCAAACACGAGATTATCATACCCTTGTAATCCTGATACATCAATTCAGTTCTACCTTTTCACCAATATTTGATCCTCCAGATGGAATCAAAATCATTCAATGGGTTTGAATAATCTATACTTTATTGCGAGGGTATCAAACCCAAACAACGCTGAGGGCATTTTCAATGGTCTGCGGGCTGCACCAACATTGTTATCTCTCATGACACCTTGTGATGCCAATCGTTTTGCAGGCCACAAGATATGGATTGGCGGGCCACATGTTTGAGACCCCTTCTTTACTGAATCACTATTCAATTATATTATGAAGTCCATGACCATCACTGCCTTAAAGAACTGGGTTGTGTTTTACAAAGTTTTTTTATTTTACGGGAACACAAAATATGGAAATTTATTAATTATCTTCGCTTGACAAGCCAAACTTTCGAGTAATATTTGGGGTCTCTGGTGCTCAGGAAGTATCTTATTTTCATTTGATGAGCCAACCTTTTAAACACAGATCAGGGAGTCTCCCTGTTGATCAGGGATATATCATTATCTTTAATTTGTCTTTTACCAACTATGAAACATGCAGTATTTCTCCAATGAAAAGCTTAAGGGCCCCTCAAGAAATGTTGTCAAATTGCTGGGTTGGGCTTATTATTAGATAAAAATATCCTTTGCATCAGTTTCAAATAAAAGGCATTATTAAAACAAAGGAAAAAAAATCGTTAGGCTATCTACTGGACCAGATTCAAATATACAACAATTAGACGAGAAGAAAATAAATGCAATTATCTCACTTAATCTTAGACTGTGAGGTAAAGACCATAACAATCAAGTAAGCTGTTTACTAGGAGAATGAACATGTTCACTCTCACCATTCTTTCCTCCTATGGACAAAAGTGGCATGGATGCATCCCAATATATCATCCATTGCAAGCTGAAATTCAAAGTTGATTGTGAAAAATTAAAATGATGTTAAGACTCCTAAAGTACCATGTACCATATGTACTCACACATCTAAATCTAAACAACATGTCCTGATCTGCCACTACATAATGAGCCAACAGATCAGGGTCTATGCTGAATATTCTACCAATTAGTTCTAACAAACTGCATAGTTCCAGATCTGCTGGTGCAATATGCAATGACAGATGTGGGTCTGGGCAGTCTGCAGTTGGACTTGACTTGTAAGCGAGTTATCAATGGTATTTTAAGTTAATGTCCTATCAGGAAAATTAACTATACACTGGTCCTTGTATTAAAGAATTCTCAGCATAATGTTTGTTTCACATGGTAAATGGAGAATTTGTAAATGTCACTTGTGTGAAATGACAAAATGATGAGCACATTAAAGTGGCTCTGGTAAGATAATGCTAAAAAGCTTTACATTAGCATCTATGTGGAATTAGTAAGATATAATTATAAAAATGACACTCACTGGTCCTTGAATGGAAGCCTGCCAATGTAACACTGCAAGAAAAGAAAGAATTGGTGTATCCTAATCTACCTTAAAAATCAATGTGGCAAAAATATAACAAAAACATGTGACAAATCAAGTTAGAGAAACTTAGGTGATTTGCCATGTTCAAACTCCACTCCTACTTTACTGAGATTTTTAATAGAGTACACAGTATAGTTCATGTAATTTTCTGCTTCTCCATGCATCAGAATGAGGCAGTTAATCCCTCGAAGCACACTGTCTTTCAAATCTCTGCGGTACAGCTGTAAATATCTACAAATCAACACCATGACTTGACAGGTGTGTCTTGTGCAACTCCATTCATGGAATGATTAAGATGTCCGAGTGATTCATAACTGGATAATCAATCATTATGTTAATAAGGTATAAAGACAAAACAAAAATCATTTCTAAAGGGTATTGTATATTCAATACAACTGTGTTTCAAGATGGCTGATAGAGTTCTATGCAATAGTTCTATTTGCAGTTGCTGCTGATGTCAATCATGTGCATACTTGTTGATTCTGCAAACTAAAAATAAAAGTCCACTCTATAATTCCAGACTGTAACAATTCATTTTATGTACCTTTTACCCAAAGGTTTAATGAAATAAGCTCAGTCATTAAGTCATCTGTCTTGGCAATTCTGCATACTGCTCTCTCCCCCTCTCTCTTTTTTTTTTGGAACTCATTACTGCAAGCTTGCTAAGGTAAAAAAAAACAACAAAAACAGTAAATCATGCCCACTTTACTGACACCATGGCCATTTTATGGTGATCATTGGATGTGACTTCATGAGAAAGTCTGTAGTGCAGAGCTGTTCTATGAGAAAGTGTGCTAGGCTAACTCCAACAGGACATGTGAGGTGATGGTGAAGGGTCGTTTTCTTCTTCCCTTCCATGCTCTATCCAGCTCCATCATGATGCATTGAGAAACAACAACAAAAAAAACATGAGCTGTATTAAATTAGTTCCATACTTTTCAAAGTAATGGCCCTTATTTATCAATAAATCTGTCAAAAAAATCCCACTGCCAATGTGGTTCAATTAAAGACAGTTTTTTTTCCATCTGCAAAATCAACATGTATTAATTTCATCAAACTAGGACCATTTCTTTTTAATTTTTTGTTTCAAATATTGAACAAACTTTGACCCAGATGTATTTAACAGAGCTCTATACAATAAATGTATTTACACAATTTACTGAGATGAACTGACAAAAAATTCATAAGGATATAAATGTATTCAAATTACACAAAACAATTTAATGTTTGACATTTAATACAAAGTTGTTAACATGTATATTAATCCTGCTTTAGGCAAAATGTTTTATGATGGTGCATTTGATGAATATATACTATGCTATCAGTGTTAAGTTCCAGATGTCTGTGTATATTTGAAACAATAGAACAAGATGCCGTGAGAATACTCACTCAAATATAACTAGTATGCTTGTGTTTTGTGGTGTTCACAAAATACTGAATCAAATATTTAAAAATACCTTAAATTCCAATCCATGGAATAAAATACCCAATTTCTTAAATCTTTATCTTGGCAATGATTTAATGTAAAGCCTCATACAAAATTAGACTTCAGTCCCTTAAATCCTTCCAAATGAATCTTGCCAAGACCAGATTTGAGATGGATAAATGGACAAACATGGATTTCACCAGATGCCTACTTGATAGATATAACAGTGAGTGGCATTAAAAAAACCGAAGCTTGCTCAAAACAGTCATGTAATGTACTTACCTCTGCAGAACAATCTGTGAATATCAGAGATCTAGATTAGCCATTAAAAAATCCAGTTTGAGCTTCTTGTTTTGATTTGCCTTATAGATGTATGCTGTTTGTACTTGGGCATACAAAAATAAAGAAAAATGTACCATTGGAATAAGAAAAGAAAAACAACAAATCCCAGTCAAGTAAGAACTTACAGTCATCTTCAAGTGGACCTGCTGAGAAGCCATCCTCCACACGTAGCTCATTGTGTACCAGCTCTAGTTGCTAAAAAAAATAATGGCATGCAAGAATTACCAAGCAGTTTTGGCCAGAACTGAAACCAGTCCATAGATATGTGGGGCTAAGAATTTGAGGTGTTGGGATTACAGTTAGAGTGAATAAAATGAACGACTAAAAAACAACATGATGGCACACTGCTTTTCTATAACGTTCTAGTCTCTCATGTTCAGACATGAGTAGAACCCATGTAAAGAATATCTTGTTGTTGTTGTAGGGATTATCGCCATTTTTCAGCACAAGATAGGCTTTACATGGAGGCCAGTATTAATGATGGAAGGCAAACCCGGGAAAACCTGCGGAAAGAACTACCTACCCACAAGAAGCTACTGGCAAGCTTCTCACAAACCAACATTAGCCAAATCTGAGAAATGAACACATGCATACAAAGGTGAAATGGCAGTGATTCATAACTGAGAGCGCTTTAGACCACTCCAGGCCCTGACAAAGAATACGTTGATATGCTACCAAGTGTTTGTACCATATACTTACATCATGATACATCATCATCTGATTCTGCACTTTGATTATAACAGCAACAAAATAAAATTGATCAATGATATAATATAAATTTAAAACAGACCCTCATCCCCCACAAATCTGTTTCCTATTCAATGCAAAGCTCTTAAGCTTTCAAGAGTGCTTTTGAGTTCATTGATTTGTCTCATATTTTATGTATTATAGATTCTTCTATACAACTGTATTTTTTTCTCAGTGTAAATCATACTCACTTATATTTATTTAGCCCTCCTCAAACCCCTAATTTCAACATTTGCTTACAACATTTGCTTAAGTCAACACTATTACCTTGGTCACAAGGATATTGAGATAAACGGGTAGTACTTTAATATGAAAATGTCAACATTGTTTTAAAAACAGGCAACAAAATATTGAGGTAGGCGATTTTGTTTCTGACAAATTTATTAATACCAGTGCCATCCCTGATTAGGAAGTTGATAAGATCATCAAAAATGTTATTTCCTATAAACACATTTTTTCATGTAATTTAAAATTTGGATCATAAACCTGGATCCATTCCACAAATAATTTCCAAAAATTTTCAGTAACTGAATGGTCTCAGAATACGTGCTAAAATTTTTCTTTCATTTATCATTTTCAATTAATATTTTTGGGAAACTGGTTTGTGTAAATATTTCTATGTAGAAATCTAAAATTAAAGCTTAGACATTTTGTTTTTTGTGCAAAGTTTAGCCCAAACAAGAGTCTGACCATTCTTTTACACCCACTGGACCACCCTAACTGCCCGGGTCAAGTTCAAATTTAAGATTTGGCTTTTGTATCTTGGTGAAATCTTAATAAATAAAATCAATTTATTATTTCCTCTTACCTCTAGAAATAATGGTTTGTCAAGTAGTACATGGTAAACATTTCTACTTTCAAAAACAACTTTAAATTTTCTGTTTACACTTTCCTGTCATCTTTGTGTCAATTATTATTGGGTAGAGATTCTTCTGCATCAAAAAGGTATTTGATCAGTACACTATTTGTTCCCCACCTTGCAAATGATTTAAAATTGTCTAAATTAGGAATAGCTTGAGACCAGTATTCCTGAACAGTTGATAGTTCATTTTTCCATAGTTAAAAGACATAAATAACATGATGCCAAAAAATATTGTCTAAAATATTTCATTCAATTTGGTTTTTTCTAATTTTAATAACTGTATACCTCCACATTTTTCAAATATATGTTCAAAACCCAGTTTTAGCCAAAAACCATCTTCATTAATAGGATTGAAATCCAGGAAAGGTTTATATAACACATAAATGAGTGAAAGTGAATCATATTTAATCCCTCTCAGTTTTGCCACCCCAAAGGAAACTGAAAAATAATGTATTCAGTTCATTTTCTATATGGGGTGGAGGACTTGGTAAAGCAGCAAAAAGATGAATGAATTTAGGCAAAATCAAGGATTTTATCAAAGTAATTTTTCCAATAAAGGACAAATTTCCTCAGCTCCACCAGAAAAGCAATTTCTTTGCTTCTTCAACTTCGACAAATAATTTACGTTCAACCATATCCTACAAATCCAGTGAGAAATCTACACAAAGTAAATTTGAATAATACACTGACCACTTAATATCAATGTTGGAACATATTTTCACAAAACAAATTTATTTCCAATCCAAACAGCATTTGATTTCAAAATATTGCAGTGCAGACATAATAACATTGCAAAGTCATATAAAATTTTGATATGCTTTCTCCAAAGACAAAAGAGAATATTAAATAATAAAAAAAGTGGTGTCAGCATACTGCCTTATTTTGAAATCAATTTCATTATAGAAACTGTATAATAATTGTGTTCTTTTATAGTTCTATTGCATGAAATTCAATTCTCCCTGGTGAGAACAACTTCCAAATTGAAAAAAATGAGATAAATCATAAAATGACCAATATTAATGGCAAGATTTCCCAAAGTTTATTGATTTCTGGGCATTCTCCAGAAAGGTCCATTTAAACAAGTCAAAAACCTTCTTGAAGTCCATTAGTTGGAGACAACCAGATTCATTTTTCTTTCTCAAGATACTGCATCAGGTGAAACAAAATTCTTGCATTTTCACAAATGAATCTCCTTTTAATTAAACCCTTTTGGCTGTCACTAATAATAAAAGGGAGGACTTTCTTCACCCTAGAAGTAATTGATACCGAAGCCATCTTGTAATCTACATTAAGTGGTGAAATTAGTCTAATTAATTAAATTAAAAGTCTGCATAAATTATTTTATAAAAGCTTAAATATATGATATAAATTTCTAATGTTTATTTCAAGTCTAAATCAATCTTGAATTTCTTTTATATACAGTGGTGAAACTTACTAATGATTTTAATCAAAGCCATAAAAAGAAAGAAGCCCTTGAGAATGGTACTCAGGAATACATCTTAAGTCCATGTCAAGAACTTCCTCCTGGAGTAAACATAACTTGAAGGAGTATTGGTAAGAAATCAGCAACCTTAAAAACCAGCAAAAGATAAAGATAGGTCAAAACTTTTTGGCAAGATGATCCTGTCATTAAAACATTTTTATACTGATAGAGTGGACATTCGCAACATTCAAAATGATTAATAGGGGAATCTGGACTAAATCATTTTTTTAAAGGTGTGAAGCTTAATAATCATAATGAATGCCATCAGTTGTCACCAACAATAATCTTGTGAAGGAAACTAAAAATGTTACTAGAGTGTACTGAACAAATCTCTGCAGTGAAATATAAGAAATAACTCCCCTTTTTTTCAAAAATTGACAATATAATGACTTGTATTATTAATTGTACTGTAGCATAACCATCAGAAACCAAACCTGATTTAAGTTCAAAACTTGTTGATTTCTTAAATTGTGAAGAGAAGACATAGTAAGGACCACCCCCATCTCCCAATGCACTTGTTTTATTTTAAATCCCCTTGAAAAAATGAAACGTTTATGATGACAATGATGTAAAAGCTGATTTAGGAGCAAATAGAATGATCAAAAGTTTAAAATATACTGGTTTGAAAGTTTGGTTGTTATATGTATGGCTTTGGCTTAAATGTCACATTCCAAACTTGTGTAATAATGCATTTATTTCAGATGTACAAATCTTGTCCAACAATTACTTATAATTATACATGTATTTTAAGAACATGATCATGCTGCACCCTGATCATGTTGCACCCACGTCAAGTCGCACACTAATCAAGGTATGTTGCACCCAATGCTAAAGTTATGTTAAATTTTTATGTGTATATTTCACTGGTGAGTCTTAAAATAAAAAGGAATATACAATGAAACGAACAAAGAAACAGAGTCAGATGCATGTAAGTTCATAACTAAAATAGTAGAATTCAGAATATAAAAAAATAGAAGATATTTAATTGAAGAATTGGAAAATAAAAGATGCAAATTACCACAATGAACCAAGATTGCTTTTTAATATGGTCTTTAATTTCCTGTTTTTATTATACACATGAACTGAACAATAATACAATCACCTACATAGCCGATAAATAATATCCCCAAATTAGAGGATAAAGTCTTTGTTTGCTTTAACTACTAAATCTGGTTAAATATCTTATCTTTAAGTATCATTTTTAACACATTTATATGAGCAGAGCAGCATAGTTCAGAGTATACTGCATAGTTAAGTGTATGCGGCATATTGCATACACTAACATTATGTTGCTGCAAAATGGACCCATTTAAATTGCTGCAAGCAGACAACATCTAGGAAATTGACATGCTTCTATTGTTAAAACTGTTTCAATAGGTAAACAATTTTGCTTGCATTTTTCAAAATAATTTTCCCTGTTCTCTCTCCTAAGTTTTCTTCAGACAAGAGCCGCAGTTGAATATTTATAAACTGGGCCTTAAAATAAACTGCCAATCAGCATGTACAGTGGAAGTTTTCCCCTCTTTGCAGCTGAACTGAGCCTGTGATGCCATCTCTTTACATTGTTGTTAGTCCGTATTGGCTGCAAATAAATACTAAGGTTCAATGAGTAGAGGTGAATAATACAGTTGTGATCCATTGCCTTTCTAACTTCTAAGTAGCTACAGAGATCAGATTAGGGTCTGTTATTGGTGATTTTCTCTTGCAGTGCAACCATAGTTTGCTCTATGTATTCCTGTGGTAAAAATGGCAGAGCCATTAATTTCTGGATGAAACTATGAATGGACTTGTTAATTTTATACATTTTCGGAAGGCCAATCTCCACCCACTGCCTCCAAATAGCTATAGTAAAATGAATGACACAATCTTGCATCTTTTAAACTTCTTTAAAAAAAACATGACTGCTTTCTACATAGCTGCTTCAAAGTCTGCTACCACTTTTTCACTTTGGTTCAGCATTAATCATATTTTTAATAACTTGTAGCACCTTTTTACAATCCTTCTTCATTTTCCCCAACATCAACGCCAAAGCTAGAAGGACTTGTTTTATTTCTCCATCTTTTTTTTAACTAAGTCTTGGACACTAAATAATTGGGTAAACAGTGGTTCTATCACATAAAAAGTGTCATCTATATACCATGTTTTGCCTTTGGTAAGATTTCCATCATTTGGTGTGTCTTAAAAAATAAATGGTGTCGATCTGTGCACTTAATGTCTTTCTGAAGAAATAGTTCTGGTATGTGCTCAAGCTCTAGATCAAATTCCAATATTAATATGCAAGAACAATGTGCTGAATGGAATAGTACCTTCTCACTGGCCAGCTGAAAAAAGTTTTAAATAAATGCAGGACATAATTTTCTTGTAACCAATGAGAGGACAGAATTCCATTCAGCAAGATCTCACTTGCATATTAAGCGGGCGTGATATCGGCCATATCATGCAGTAGTGTATAAACATGGTATGGGCTTAATTAAAATGATAGTAAGCCAAACTTTGGATATGTATGCAAAGTCGAATGACTGAGCTAAACATTGGTACCAAATTTATTACAGTGCACGAAATGTAGCTTGAAATAATGTTTATTATTAACTGGGTCATGCAAGAAAGGAGAGAAGTGTCCTCCCTTGTAGGTATTGTATATTAAATTTATGACAGGTCAAATGCAGGCAACGATACATGTCACTGTGGCTCAGTTGGTATGAAATACAACTTGCCATTGTGAAGATATGGGACATTATTAACTAATAATCAAGATAAATGCCAATTAAAATATTTCTTTTTTATTAAAACAAAGTTCATGACTATGCATGCACTAATGTTAGAGTTACTGAACTAAATGCAGAAACATAATGTAATTAGTGGAGTGTGAAATGTTATATAATTTGGCCTCATTAATTATATAAAACTTAATTAGTGAATTAATACATTTAACTAATAATGGCAAATGCTGTTGAAACATGACATGATAACAATCAATTCGTTTAATGATATAATACTGATGGGTGCGACTTGACTATATCAGGGTGCGACATAACTTTATATTTGGGTATGACTTAACGGGTGAGATAATACAGGGTGCATGACGACTCGGTTGACTGTGACAAACGCGTTACATGAAAAATTCGGCTTATACTCCACCTTTTAATACTCCAAAAAAAGAATTAAAGTTAAACCATATAAAAATAGAAGTGTAAATATTACCTTTCTAATCAGTTTGAGTGCCATGGTAATTGAAAGTCAAACAAATTAAGTGCTTGAGTCCATCACCACTATTCGAACCTGTTTTCCGGAGTGTAAGGGAAGGTACTCTATTAAATTTTGAAGGTTCATGCTAGACTGCTTTCCTGTTGAAGTTTATTATAAAATTACTAAAATCTTCATTAGTTACGGTTTGTTTTTATAACCGATCACATCTGTTCACAGGTGCTCGACGCGAGCTTGATGTTAAAAACAAACATGCAATAATCTGAATGAAAAAAAAGTCATACCGAGTGACAAATAACCTCAAAATGACCCCATGACCTGTATATCATACTGTACTTGAGTGACCAAATTACTTAATTTCACCCCACCCACCTACATGACCCGTTCTGACAGGACCAGAGAAAGCGTGTACGCGGGGCCTAGGGCCAACCATAACCGCGAGGGGCCTGGGGCAATCATGACAAACTCATAAGGACAACCTTAACTTTAGGCCTGAAGCACGAAAGCCCCTAAAGAACGGGACCTGTTTCGGTCGCCCCACTGGCCACACCCAAACGCCGTTCATGCATAGGACCCTATATATACAGTATCTTAGACAGGGTCTTATGTCATAACATGGTCATGGCGATAATCTGCGGTAATCAAGTGTGGAGTCTTTGTTCCGGACATCACGGCTGTGTACAGCCACATTTACACTTTCCGCTTTTTGATTAGGATTTTTAACGTAGCTTTAACAAATTTTCAGTAATATCGCTACGTTATCTGCAGTGAGGCAGTTTAATGTGATGTCTAGCACTGGGGCATTGTAACGCGGTCGTTCGGTCCCAAGCGTTATTGTTACAATAATGCACAAGCCCACTGGTCAGAGTTATTGCGCAACTTGGAAAAACAACACCCGAAACCGTCTCCCGCTAATACTCGTTATCTAAAGGATGACCTCTACGGTGTGATTTGCCCGGTTATAGAATGGATATGGCAATCTGAGTCGGTATCTTGAACAAAGACAACACACGAGCCCCCGTAAAGATAAATAAAGAATTTAATCAAAAGAATCAAGAGAAGAAAGACACAGTAAATTACAATTTTCTTTCTTTCTGAATACTCTTAGTTCAGAAGCACTCTAAAACCGAAGTTTTAAAATAATTAATACATTAACTAAATTTCAAACACTAATAAAATATACAAATTTAGCCGTTAATGGCTGATAGCAAATTTCATCACGAAATTGAGTGTTCATTAACATTTGACCACTTGGTAAATTCTCATGACCTGCTCGTCGACTGTTTTTCTGCTTGCGTCTCGACTTTAACTTGCCCTCCGGATGAACGTGGGGTTCTCACAACTCTGACTTCTAAATTCTTTTCCCTCCTTTGGATCTCGACCTCCTCGCTATTCTCTCTCTCTCTCTCTCTCTCTCTCTCTCTCTCTCTCTCTCTCTCTCTCTCTCTCTCTCTCTCTCTCTCTCTCTCCAAACAAACTATTTTCCTTGTGGTGGTTTCGGCGTCTTACAATCGTTCCTAGATTATAAATTTTCCCTGGAACCACGATTTTACGGACGTCTTTCCCTAAAGTACCGTCCGGAGTCTCTACTGTGTATTTTTACTTCTTTTTTCTCTCTCTCAGAGAACTTCAAGACTGACGAAAATTCATTAGATCGGAGAGTATATTCCCTCCACGATTCAGGGATCGACCCACCTCTCATTCCACATTTGACCAATCGGAATAAATGCTATTCCTACAGACATTTGGAAAACTGCTTATCAATGTGCCAAAAATGCCACCTTGGGTTGTATTTAACACCCTATCGTTTCTCTCAAATCACTTTTGACAGATTTTCGTGTGAATTTCGCCTTTCTAGCCTGTCATACAACTAGTTCGTTTTTACTATAAACATACTAACAGTGTGACCCGAGTTAGGAAAACATTTCTCCTCCACAAGATAACAGTTAATTGTTGGCTAGACTAAGAATTAATTAATGGATTTTACTGACGAAAATTTTGGTACTTTACAGGCATCATGCGGCAGACATGTAGCATGATGTCCCACCTAGTCACATTATCATGACACCAGTCCTAACGCTAATCTCTTAATGCTGAGAGCCAAGCGAGGCAGCTGTTAATACCATTTTTGAAAGTCTTTAGTATGACTCGGCCGTGGATCGAACCCACGACCTCTACACTTTTCGCAGTCATATTTTTCCGTTCTACTGGTGTTAATGCAGACAGTAAGCTGCTTGTTCAAATAATTCGCATTTGTAGTTGCGATGTAGATATTCACTTTAATGTACATTTGTTGTTTGGTTTTTTTGGGGGTTTTTTAATATCTCTTTGGCAAGATTGATACAATCTGTCCTCAACCACAGGAATTATCAATTTGCGATTGTTATAGCAACAGAGAGAACGAACATAACTTTGGAGCAAGGCCTTATTTGGAAAGCTAAAGCTTCTTTCGAAAATTAAACTATAAGGTCAAATAAAGCCAAACAGAAACATGTTAACTAACCCAGAGTTTATCTAATGGGTTAGTTGATTTTGATACTGTCGTTCTCTTAGTGGGTTTTGTTTTCAAAGTATGCAAGCGCGTTTATCCGCCGTGACACTAATTTGTGGTCGCTCCTTCTTTGCTGCTGTGAATTAGATCATTATTATATATCAATAATAAAACACCAGCGCTGGAGTCTCATTCATTTAGATTAAATCGAAAACGATTACAAGCAATCAAGAAATTTCTTCCAGTCCGTGATTCTGTTAGACAAAAAACTGCAATAAGTTCAATAATCTCAAGTTCTGTTTGCAGAAGGTACAGAACAATTGTTTAGGTCTCTCACAGCGGTTACTGAAAAAGTCGCAGAAGCAACTAAAAAAACCTGGAGAGCTTTTAGAAGATTTTCCAGCTACAATAGCTGCCGCACAACCAACCGTTGACCCTGTAAAACAAGAATATACTTGAGGGTATACGTACTGAAATCGCCTACGTAAAAAAAAAAGAAGAAAAATCTAAACCAGGAAAAGAAAATAGCGAACTGTTTAGTAAATTGTCGAAGAAATTAAAAATACATACAATTTTAAAACCTGGTCATGCAATGTAACTGAAGATAATTGTATTAAATGGATCTATTGCATATATCGCAACAAAACGCAAGCCAGAGATGATGAATTAGAAAGCAGATGACTTTTTGAAGAAGTTCGAAAACTTTACGATAAGACAATAAAATAAATTCCTTAACAAAATCTTCCTCCACCGCAGCAACAAATAGAAGAACAACGATCTTCTTCACGGCAGCAAAAGCTGATGTTGACACGTGAAAAGGCTAGTGAGCAACTTAAAAAAGCAAATGAAGAAAGATCGCCCTTAAGAATAATTATAAAAAAAAGCGAAAACAAAATGTGAGGAAGAAGGTGAAACCGGAAGTGCTTTTTCGTACTTGGCTACTCGATGACGTGATTATATTGCTTGTCTCAACAATGTTCTTGATGACCAAGTTCGACTAAAAGTTCTGATTGGAGGAAAACGAGCATTAATAATTACCCAGAAATTATTAATGAAGCAGCTGATATTTGTCAACTATTATTTAGAGAAGGATTTATGAATAATAATGTTTATTGATCTCTTTTTGATAAACACGCTGATGATTAAATAAATAGTACATACGATGATCGTACATAATGCTCAACGTAGACCCACAATGATCAGGGTGATACATTTACGATTGACAACATATAAAGCAATTTACGGAGATGGACTCAGTGATGTTATTCAGGGTTTATTTATAAGAATAGATATTTTTTTAAAAAGCAATACCGATTTCAAAGCAACTAGGAATGAAAGCAATTGATGTTATTCGTGCTAAAAAGCTCCTGATGCTATTGGTAATGTTGCTGGTAAAGCGTTCTCGGCAATCGAGGATATACTAGCAAGATTAATACGCAGACCGAATGCGGTCCAATTGCAACCAGTGAAATTGCCAAGTCCATATGGTGGATGTCGTCATTTATCACTGGTAATTGTAAATATATAAGATCAAATATTGCGGTCAATCTTGTATGTGATGTAATTTATGGCAGCTATCAAGTAAATCTTAAAGAAACAACTCAAGCTCAGGAAGGATATATTTTATATACTTTTACACGTCAAGTTCTTTCCGAGGATTTGATTTTACAGGAAACCATAAATCCGGTCTGTCTACGATGGCATAATTCGTTTATTATCAAGAATCTTTATTAAACTAACTGACCAGACTGGCAACTTGCTGGATCTACATTATAAGACTGAGTATAAATCGCTAAGTAAAATCTTTACGAATTAATATTTTTTATACATATTGTTACTTGAAAATGCCATGAAAACAGTGTTTACATTCTCCTCAGTCGGGACATAACAACTTAACGTTGACATAATTCATGATAAATACGGCAATGAAGACCTTTTATTAACACAGGAACAGTTCAATGAACCACGTCGATATCATATTATTAAGATTATGTGTGACTAAGATCAGATTCTGAATTATGCACATTTCTGTTTTGATTTTGATCGGATTAAAAAATATCAGATTGTTGAGTGTACTGTACTCTTGACATAATCAAATCATATATTTGTAATATTTATTTTATTGACAAGTCAGATAAAAATGTGTTATAGCTGCTACTTTCACTTCTGGGAAAGTTGCTACTTTCACTTTCACTAGACAGTCTTTCGGTTGACATATTTTTTAGTTGCCTTATACATCCATTGATAATCTGTTTATATCATATTCGCGAGATAATTTTGATCTAATGTTTTCAATCGCGTGAGAGACAGATATCAAATTATCCACTTGTGTTTCTTTCACTACAGCCAGCGAAGAGAATATAGGCTGCTTAATTTGTTTAATGAAATTAACTTGGATGGTGTGTGTGTGTGTGTGTGTGTATTCGAATTGACGCTCTTGTAATGATGATTTAAAATCATAAATAAGTTTTCCAAGATCTAGTTTATCAGATATTTTTATGCCGTCGTTTTTTAAATCTTTAATTGCAAAAATAACAACATTTATATTTTCATAGTTTATTATATAATAAATAAATTATATATCTCAACCATGATGATGTAAAACGTAACCTCTAGATTACAAAATAATATATTTAACTTACCTTGATCACTTCAGAATACAAACGTTCAGACTAACTGAGAGGCAATAATAATAATAATTAGATGACTTATAGCGGCCACCGGACACACAGGACCATATGGGCAGCTTTTATAGTTATCATATCGATAACCTTTTATTTTCCCTCGGGGAGGGTTCGCTACTCCCTCCCCTCGGGCATTTGTGGTGCAAACTAGTGCACTTAATAATGTAGGCATTATGCTGGGTCTCAAAACGAGTTCATTGCAGCATAAATGAAGGCCCTTTGGGTGGGTAGGAATAGTACCCACACACACACACCCTATCTACCAATCGGATATCACAGGTAGCGAGGGAAAATGTTTTCTCATTTCGCTAGTAATTTGGTGAGTCGGACGAGGCAAAGGCGGGAAGGGTCCAGGTCCAGGAGGGCGTCGACACAGCGGCACACACCAGAGCACGCAAACAGCCAGACAGCACAGCAAAGGACGCAGTACATACCTGAAACGACAAGGTCATACTAAAGGTCAAATTCAGTCCAGTTGTACTAATGGACAGCTTAACATCCAATAATGTGTTAGCCACCTGTGCAATTACTCAAATATTTGAGTTGAAGAATTATTATTTAAAGTCCTATCATTCGAATAAAACTAGTACATAAGTGTACATATAATAAGTCCCTAACAAATTTTGAAATTTAAAATGTCGAAGTGACATATAATAGTGTAGTCAATGGTAGATAATTTTGGTCTTAAATTTGTTGGAGGCGGTACCAATAAGGTCTAATTAGCTTTTTGGGGCCACGGCTGAGACTCTCTGTCTCTTATAGACGCCTACACAGAAGGTTACAGCGAATCATGTCAATTCAGAATGACTCATTACGTAACTTTCCAAAATGATTCATGTAACTTCACTGGAAACTCCTGTGTAAGCGTATGCATCTGTAGGAGACGGAGAATTTTCAATTCCAATCAGACTAAAGTGCACAAGGTATGTGAAATATTTTATTGAATATGTTCTGTTAATTATCATATATAATTGCAGACACAACACATAATTACACAGTAACAAAGATAACTACTTATTAAGCTACGGAAAGAACTTAACTTTACACAGTTATCTCCCTTCACAAAAATGAAACGATATGTTTTGTTTATACTTCTGCGAAAACGCCGATTTAGTAATATTTTGAGCGACATATTGTATCAAACACGGGTTAATATAAAAATGTCTTCCAACTGTATTTATCGATGAAAGTATTATTTCTCCACCAGTCTCTGTATTTACAGACCTATTCGCTCTTCTTGCAATTGTCTACATCTCCCAGATTTACACCTGCAGAATTCTGACTCTGTTATAACTCTAATACTAAGCAAATCATTATGTTTTTGGCCATCAATATGTTCACTCACAAGACCCTTTTCGATTGATCAGTTCAAGCATTCGAATTTAAATCTGTGACAGTAATATAGCTTCTTTCCAGTTTTAAATTGGAGATAACCAATAATATTGACAGCACAGACAGTTTTTTTAGTCAACATTGTCTAATAATACCCTCACGAGATGCTTCGTAACTTTCGATGATAGGGTAAATCACAAAATCTTTTTCCTCCATTTATGAATAATATTAATTGACTAAATTATTTTCTTGAAAATCTTGCTATATAGTCTTCTGCTCTTCTTGCAACATTTTCAATATTGTCCTTATTTTTTTTAAATCATAATATCGCTTCAGCTGTCTGTATTTTTTTGCAACCACATTGTAAATACATCTGTGTTTAACTTCTAACTCAATATAATATAATATAATATAATATAATATAATATAATATAATATATAATATAATATAATATAATATAATATAATATAATATAATATAATATAATATATAATATAATATAATATAATATAATATAATATAATATAATATAATATAATATAATATAATATAATATAATATAATATAACATAACATAACATAACATAACATAATACTCCACTTTACATATACATTTGCCCTAACTATAATGTGGAGGAGTTTGAGAGACTTTCTCAATTCAAACCTTTTAAGTCTAGATTTGATCTTTACAGATGAACACTTGACTTACCGAAGCAAGATCTGTTTGATCCAACAAATGATTTGATTTAACGTATTCGTGGCGTCAAGAAAGACTTTCGCAATGATGGTACATATCATGTGTGGTTAACATACAAAATCATAAGCAGCACGAAAAGTGTTGACGAAGTCATCGCTTAAGGTAGCAATGGTACAATAAACGACCAGAGAGTGGCAAGGATTATTAACTATCTCGACGAACGAAGATATATTCTCAAAACAAAATTATCGTATTAGCCGAAACGGACAATAATTATTGGATTATCCTTGACAATGTCCTTACTATTGAAAAAAATGCTATATTGAGCAAAAACTCCAAGCCAGGAATATTGACTGGTATTGACAAACAATATTATACTCGAGCGTATCCTTTAATCGCGGTTATTTATCGGATATATCCGCAAAATGAAAATCTCAGCGTTGATGAGTTTGCGCCGATGAAATTTTCAAACATAAACTCTGTAGCCGAACATTTCACAAATGCGATACGTGGAAATGGGTTAACGGATCTACGCTGTAATTAAATAGATGAGTGGGCTGAATCAGTCAAGAATAAGAAGCTACAATTAATTATGTCTAAGTTAGAAAAAAAAAACACTAAAATTCGTAACTACATGTATATTAAAAGCGATAATATGAGAGATCTTGTACTAATCAAAATATAATTCGAAAGGAACTTCATTTGAAATTAATGATCATAACGCGCAAGCGTGGACTAATGCAGTATTTCCACGAAATCGAACCGAAAGATGCTATGACGGTGATATATTTGATTTTATTAAAGAAATAAGCAAAAACGATCTTTCATCCATGTGTTTGTTTTCAAGTTCCGATAATGAAAACTACGGTCACTTTGTACGACCTAGCGGAGACTTTTATCGTTGAGAATCTATCAATGAAGAAATGAAAAATCTTGCGCAGAAAGTTTCATCACAGACTGACAATACTGAACAATTACTGAATATGTGTTTCACAGTACCATCAGTTGCTGCTTAATTTGCAAGAGAAAAAAAGTTCGTGGAAGCCTTCACGATTTGAATTTCATGAAGACGTGGAGCTAAGCTGCTGTGGATATGGACACGGCGGATTGTGGAATACTTTTTACAATCATAACGACGTTAACTCGGTTGAATTCACAGCGTGTTATCCAGGAAGTTTTCTTTGAATGGAAGAATGTCGTAGATATTTTAAGCGATTTGGACATCCAACACACGAGATGACCAAAGCTGCAATAAATGGAGCAATAACAGATTTTGACATGACTGGATTCGCATGTATAGAGTCATTCGAGTTTGCTAAAGGTCTTCATCCAATTTGTTATGTCTGGTTTGGCAAAATAAATTGTGAAAAGAAGTGGGTACCAATAGTTTTATTACGATATATGATCGATACAAAAATAATATTATTGTATTTGGCGGTTGTAAATGAAGCAATTATGTCATATCGGAAGCAAACCGAAGTTTGGTTACCAAAACAAATGGAATATTCTGATAAAACCGATGAAGCAAATAAGACTGTAAAAGATCTTGGTAAAAAAATAATAATCGGTAAATCTACCCAAGAAGGACGATATAATTATAAAGACACTACACAAGATTAGTTATAGACGATGTTGAATTCGATTTTATGATTGCCGATGCAACGAAGAGAAATCGATTACTTGTCTAACGGAACACGATTAGGCACAATTGTTGGTTACACTGATCGCGAGTCACCGTAGTTTATACTTTTAAGAACCTCAATGCTCGCGTAAGTTTCGATACATATATTATCGATGGTGATCATATTTCCTGACAACGCGGATAGAGTCTGTATCCAAAGAAAATATTAAAAATTACTCACTCGATTTTATACAAGTATTGATTACGATATAACATGGGGTGAATTGAGAATTAAACAAGAAATGTTACATAATTATTTTAAATCCGCCTACGTTGAAATCAAAGATATTTATCGCAGAAATAATCAGATATCAAAATTATGATCAGCACCATCTGTATATGATCCCGTGACTAGACATAATATTGTTTATCTAAACGGACCAGGAGGTTCTGGTAAACAACTCGAGTTATTTAATTATTTCGGCAGAGTTCTGTTTACATTGCTGTTTTAACACCTACACATAGACTCGCAAGAGAAATGAACGAACGAAGAGTAAAATCATGTACATATAATAGCTTCTTCCGAATGAATGGAGACGCATGGACTCCTGCTCGAATGGGCGAGAAATATATTCCGAGGATTATCATTTGGGATGAAGTGTGCACAGTGCCGCTAGAAACGTTAAGACTATTTCTCGATTGGTTATTGTTGATGAATACAGCTGTGGTTATGTGTTGAGATCATGGCCAATCACCACCTTTTGTTGGGTTGTCTCCACGTGAATGGTGTAAAACGTTTGTAAATTATTATGAATAGATAACTAGTAATCATAGAGCGCTTTATCCAGAACTAAGAGAGTTTAAGAAATTAATCAGACTACAGCCGAATAAAATTCAGTCTGAAGAAATGTGGCGTGAGATAATTTTAGAAACTCCTATAAATGAATTTTGGGATGGGTGGAGACCAAGCAACTTTATAGTTGAATGTAGAAAGATAGTTCTTGATACACTTCAGCAGAAATTATTTCAGTTACAACAAGAGACTTTTTCAAAATTGCATGTACCATTGTGTTATCGACCAGCAGATACCTGACAACAGAATATCGATGTTGATATACGAGGACCCTTTAAAGAGTATAGGGCGAAACAAAATATTGTATTGCATGATATTGTTTTAGTTGATGTCAGTGCTGTTGATGATGCGCTGAAAAATGGATCAATCTCCGTGGACCTTAGGATACGCAATGGCTATTCATTCATCACAAGGTGTAACCATCTCTGATAAAGTTGTTTGGATCGTTGATGATCGTATCGAATGGTCAGACTTAGTTTCTTTGGCAGTGTCATTTACAGAGGGTTATTGTACATTTTACAGAAACTGCTGCCACCAGCTTTTAGCGATGACATGTTAAGAAAATAATTAGTTATCAAAACTGGGATAAAAATAAAATAAGCGCGACTTGGATCTTGACGATGAATTTATCATGACATTACAATAGCTGCTTATTGTAATACAGTAATGTTGTAGAGCAGTATTCCAAATCATCCAAGACAATTTCATGTAGATAGAATTAATAGTAGCCTCGGTGTTACGTATATTGGATTTAAATTATTTATTTTTAATTGTCAAATCCAAATTTGTCATTTAGGGTTTAAAATTCATTAATTGGGAGATTATTCTGGAAAATTTAGACTGACCTAGACTCTAGCTGAAAACACAGGTTGATCTTGGCTTGTTGACCTCATTTCTGACCCTTCTTTAGAGAATGTAAACAAGCCTTGGAAATGATTGGCTAGATCCTAAAATATTTTTTTATTTTTAGTAATTAGTGGCTGATTTTCTTCTGGATCATTCTATTAGTACGTGATTTAGTGAAGGTAGCTTCTTTCTTTGACCTTGCATGAACTTCCAGAAAAATCACGTGATCCCTTGTTTACATAAAAAACGGGTATTTAAATTATTGTACTGTGAGAGAATATTCAGTAGAATCTGGGCTTTTAAAGTTAATAGTTGTGTTTTCTGTTTGAGTTATAATTTTAATTACCTTGTACTGGAAATTGTGTCATTTCGTTGTAGCAAGAGGAATTATTCTATTTAACTGGAAAAGGACATGTGTTTATGATTTTCATTTGGATTATTTTAAAAACAAGAACTGCATCACGTGACATTGTCAGTCATTTTGGATTACAAGATTCGAACCTGGAACTATTAGAACATTTATTTATCAGGACTTTTGCAATTCCATTAGTGGATTATTTTTGTGAATTCTATATTGGATTAATGTTGGATTTGATTTTTTAAAACAGTAAGTTTATTTATGTTCTCTTATACAAAATTTGTACTTAATAAATTCATTGTTAAAGTTTTACAAGCTTATTAGTTTTCACTCTTTCTGTGTTGCTGCTTATTGAAGCCTAAGCACGTAACACTTGGTCACACACGTGAAAAGGTTATGCTGACCTGTCTTAAGTGTAATCAACGAAGCTGTGCTAGTTTATTGAAGATGGTGGTAATTGTGTATCTTCGGTAATTACTGTTCATAACTATTCACGTACAAAACCTCGCCGAGGAGCAGTTGAATCTAATATGTATATTGCAGGTCTACTCGTGGATCTTACGTATGCTGAAAATTGTATGTATTATGATACTCCAAACAGGATAAGTTGCTCTCTTTTTTACCACCTTCAAGTTCACCTGGTTTATATAAATATCTGAAAGTCACATTACCTAATACTGGTTGCTTTGTAAGGTCATCTCATTGTATTGGTATATGTTTATAGTGTGTAATTGCATTAAAGTGTTTCATAGCAGTTGCACTAGTAATTTCATTTTTTAAATGCAGGTATCACACTTGGTAGTCTTGTAACCCATTCGCGAGATCTCATATCTTTTTGAGCTATTTCTTTCGTGTATTGATATAAAAAAAGCGTTCGAGTAAATTGCTCAAAAACATTGCCTGATCACGATGAGTTGCGGTATGGCCTTGTCGTAGTTTGGCGTTATGTTGTTTCATGAACAATGGTACTGCACCAAGAGATGTGGTCATGGCGATCCCTTGTTTTCCAGATCATCGCCGATAAATTTGTTGAAACGCAGAAGCAACTTCAAAAAACTGTTTTAGTGAATAACGGTTCTGCAACTTTATATCTACTCGCAATGTCAATGACAGTAATCGCGTATTTGTATACGTTCTGACGTCTTCCAATCGTGTGATAAAATTAATATATCCGCCTGATGAACGTCATTCGGAACGCTGACGTCAAAAAGTGCGTATTCGATTCATTTAGGCGGTGGTAGATAAATTTGCCATATTGTCTGTCGTGCTAACCAATCTGAAGCAATAACACGTGTAACATGCTGCATCAGCGAGTTTACTGATCGCTGCTCTACCTTTCCAATATCCTCTTGGTGATAATAAATCGATTCCATTATAATAATAATCCGTTGATTAATTACCAGCCCCTAATGCTAGTTAACCTTTTATTGAGGATCATACTAACCAGTTAGCTAATGATTCTCTGAAAGATTATTATTTTACAGAATTTAATGCATGAATCAACTTCACATATGCAATATGTCCTTGTTATAAATCTTTAATTGTATAAGCTACATCATGAATGTGACACGCTTTATTAATTTCATTTATCAGATATTCACCATGTCTTGGTTGATATTATTTATCGAGTCGGATATCAAATTTGTTTCCGGGACCACAATAATTATATCCTGGAAGATGTTTTTCTCCTGGGTAATTTTCCTAATGAAGTAGCGATAACACCACCTAACTTTTGTCGCGGAGATAGATTTATATTTTTTTTACCACATTGCGCAAATTTGCCTGTGACCGCACGCCTTTTATTTTTTGTCACGATTGTTGTTACTCCATTTGTAGAGGTGGATGCTCTACATTTTCCGAAATATAGATCCATATTATTTATTATATTCGTATAAAATGGATGCCATTTATTTCTCAGCGACATGCAAGCAAGAATCAGCAGAACATCATCCAGCGCTACCAAATTATATCAGAATGATAATAACAGGTCCATCTGGGTCTGGTTAAACGCAATTGCTACTTAATTTAATAATGACATGGCTCACGTTATATTTAGTAGCTCCGCAGCTGATGATCAGAGATGTTACGATGCGTTTAAAGATTTTAATGAAAACGCAAAATTTTTGGACGAGGACGGCGATGTTGTTGTTGAATTTATCACCGATATTGATGAACCTCCGTCTGTAGATGACCTTGCTGGATTTATTAATAATCTTGTTGCTTATGATATGATGCTGGATAAACAGTCAAATCCAGCTAGAATATTTTCCAGAGGCAGACATAAAATACTGATATCATTGATATAACTCAGCGATAAACACAGATACCTAAAGTGATCAGAGATAACTGTAATATATTAGTCGTAATTAATGGAGTTGGTAGACTTACTTCAAGAAATATTCATCAGACTTAGTGTAGCGGAGACATGGATATAATTAAATTTAAAAACTTCTTTCCGCGAGCACAGTCAACTTCACACGGATTTATGACTACATTTACATGATCCTAGAACAAGATATCTTATATGACTTGATACAACCTTTGGTACGACCACAAATATTTTTTCACGCCGAATAAAGGAGCGTGCACACTTAAAAAAAATTAAATAAATAAATTTTTAAAAACCCCATTAAGACAACGACAGTAACAAAACTAAGCCATTTAGTGAAACTCTCGGTTAGGTAGAGGATTCGATTTGGCGTTATTGTTTCATTTTCGTAAGAAGCTCAAGTTTTCAACACACAAAAAAAAAGGACTCGCTCCAAAGTTAGTCTTTTCGCCGTCTCTGTTGCTCTTATCGCCAATAAAACGTTCGTGCGCTTGGAAAAACTCCAGGATGCACTACTGACTCTCAAGAAAATTGTTCGCAAGAACTGCGAGAGTTGCTTTGCTTGACCTACTTTCTTCTATACTTTCTAGGAGAACCTCTCATGGCGTAAAATCATATATATATATATATATATATATATATATATATATATATATATATATATATATATATATATATATATATATATATATATATATATATATATATATATATATATATATATATATATATATATATATATATATCTTCCTTATCGAAAAATGGAAAAAGGGCTCCAGTTACACAATCCTTGTCTAATTTACTAAAAGCTATAAATACTTTTTTTTCCCAGTTCTGTCATGAGTTTAAACCGAAAACAACCGAAACACATGAAATGTGCAAGAAATACTTGTACATGTTCTTTTTTGCGATAAATACACAAACGACATGCGCACTTGACTTTCTCCAGCTCTGATATTAAACTTGATACGGTTGTTCAGAAGACAGTGTTTCATCAAAAGTGTGTGACAGTTATAAATATAATGATTGTTATGTAGGGTATGGGCAGGCCCTGCCTTAGGGCAAGGCGAACGAGGCAACCGCCTTGGGGCCCACGCTTTCAGGAAATCAACTCCGCAATTGAATTTTTTGTTTGGGGCCCCCGCGCTCGCTTGCTGCATTGTATGGATGGGGATTACCGCCATAATTATGTGCATGTATTTCCTAATCTTCCTTGGTGCATTATTGTAAACGGCTGCTTGCAAGTGCTACTTTCATAATTATGTCAATGATTATTCTATTTCAATGATGCAATTGTACGTGGCAGTCTACAAGTGCTAATTTCCTTCTGCATTATTGTCAATGGCTGCTTGCAAGTGCTACATTCAGAATGTTAGTCATGAATTTTCTATTCATTGATGCAAGCTGTAAATGGCTGCTTGCAAGTGTTTCGATCCACTTTCCTTATGCGTCACTGCCTCGGATGTGGGACGTCGTGGGTTCGATCCCTGGCCGAGTCATACCAAAGACTTAAAAAATACTAACAGCTGCCGCGCTTGTCAATCAGCATTAATGGGTTAGTGTTAGGACTGGTCGACCTGGTGGTGTCAGGATAATGTGACTGGGTGGAACATCATGCTATCACAAAGTGGCCAACCATTTTACTAATATGAGGAGGGTAGTGGGTATAAAACTGTTTAAACAAAACTTTTCGGCTCTTCAAAAGCAAAAAAAAAACAAACAAAAAAAACGTTATCGTTGTCAGAACCGTCTCGGATGCAGTTTGGCCATGAGATATGCTTGTCTCTATAGAATAACAAATATAGATATCACATTTGGAGCTAACCATTTCTATCTATCTTAAATACGTCGACGGAGTCATACTTGACTATTAAGCAGCGGGTGGTACGTGGCCAAAGATGAAGTAAAGACGGTACCGATAGCATAGTCAGAAGAGTAATTATAAGAAAGGCAGAAATAAGCA
Source organism: Unio delphinus (assembly GCA_029339505.1). NCBI lineage: Eukaryota > Metazoa > Mollusca > Bivalvia > Unionida > Unionidae > Unio > Unio delphinus. The sequence continues at coordinate 12,746,223 of JAQISU010000051.1, read as the reverse complement.
AAGAGTGTCGGTGTACGTTTTCATCCCTTCAAACTCAGACTAATCCGGCTGCCCAAGTGGTGTTGAGATAATGAACCTCAACCGGCATAGCCCTGCGAATCACTAGGCATTACTTGTAGCTTACTGGTTCATTAGAATGTGATTTTGGAAAGCTCCTGCTTGTGAGATCCCAAGTCAGGAGCTTCTGCAATTATAGATGGTCATTTGTTCCAAGTCCTATTAGAAGAAGCACATACATACATACATACATACATACATACATACATACATACTCCTGTGATCTTTAAATCGGCATTATTAAACCGTTTCTTTTGACATAGCTATTAATAAAGAATTCTTTTTTGATTTTATAAAGCCGACTGAATGCATTAATAAGCAATGTCAAGTGTTCATCTACAAAAAAAAAATACTGAAAGAAACAAAGTTGCAGGAGAGAGGCTGGACAGACCATTAGGTCTACGAATTATATAATCCAGTTAGAGAAGGAGGCAAAATGGACCTATAAGGTATATAGTGATAAATCAAGGCCTCAAACGCGTCCGGAGGCCCATAGATCTGCGCGATATCCTTCCCTGCTGCTGTAGATCCGGTGGTAGATCGTCGTTGATTGTCAACCAATAATGTTATCGAGACAAATGCGATATCGTGACCTAGGATCATGTAGTTTTATTGTAATAAATCTATGCGGGATTTTCTGCGCATTTTCCAACAAGTTGTTTTTGTTGTTGTTTTAAAAAAAATACATATATAATCTAATCATATCCATATAAGCTGAACACCAAGTCTGATGAGTATTTTGCAGCGTGTGTAAATAAATACTATTGAAGAAAACCAAAAGAGTGCAGTTATATCTGATGACTTTGGGAATCTGAATGTATCGTTGTGTGACGTAGATCACGTCGGCTTTTGTGTCTACCTCGTGAAAATACCCGGGCAGGATTTGTTTGACGGTCAAGCATAATATCGTCGTACACAACTTGATTGTTAATGTCGCCATCAAGATCTTCAACCTCCGGGCATCATTGATGACGGTGATAAAGTAAATATTATCATTGCTGCCCTCGTCCAATGTCTTTGAATTTTCACTGAATTCCTTAAAACGGTGCCACTTAAAATAAAGCTTGTCCCATTTAAGCCATCTCATTATCAGGTTAAGTAACAACTGGGTGTTACCACGTCCAGAAGGACTGAGGATAATTCTCAAATGGAGGTTGGCAATGCCAAATGGTACTTAACTGGTTCTTGCTCTTGTGTTGTAGAAAGGACAATAACATTCATTTTAGTACACATATGATAAATTATCTCAATTTATAATGTGTTCGATGAAAAGGTTTCGCCAATATCAGCGCGCTAACAACAGCTTCAAGAAAGATGCGTCGACGTGCTCTCATCTTACATGCAAGTGTGTGAAATGTGGTACAAGAAACACAAACTTGTTTCTTGCCTTGCATATTATCAGGTTGTGGTTGTAGTAGCACTTTTATCTCTCAGCGATTCTTCAGCCGCCCCATGGTCGTGTAGCATTCTTCGTAATAATAATACGAATTCTTTCAACCAACTATGTGGTGATTCTCTGACAAAGTAGGTGGTTGACCAAGACTACCGCATATGATAATCGCCGTATTTGATTCGTAGGTGGATCACGTCGATAACCAATCAAAACATGTTACGGTGTTCTTAGGTGCCGTTCAAATCTCATCATAAAGATGATTCTAGGAACATAGATATATCACCCATGAGCTCGGGTGTCCATGCATCACCGCGCCATCAAATGAAACTGTGATAAATATGCAAGTGAAAACCTCGCTGCTTCATCTCGCTTGCAAGTAGATGAGTTGGGGTTAGTGCCATCATATATGTCTCCCTAAACAACCTTAAACGCGTGTGTGGTTTTACCAGAATAATCATGGCTATTAAGATAAACCGTTGTATGTCGTGATACAGGATCATACACCGATAGTATCCCCGATGGCTTCGACAACTGCATATTTGTGTAATTCCGGGGAACAGGTTTATAATCCGTGGACTCAGAATTATCAAGGATCATTTCATTTTATATTCGCCAGTGACCCCAGGGTAATGGTGTCCAAAAGTATCTCCCACTTAAAGTTTATTTAGCAGCCTTGTTAGAATCACTAGCGATCAACTTGATGTTATAAAATAAATCCGTACCGACTTTGACGGTGTTCTGTGATCAACGATAGCAGGTTTATTAACACATAAGACAGCATCGAATGTCTTATATGGATTAACTGCAGCGATTCAACATCACAGCAGCTAATAATATCTGTCACTGCTTTCTGTTTCGGGCATCCAAACCTCAGTTTGTGGTCCATATGAAATTTTATTGCTTCACAGATGGTCAGCGATAACAATATCTTCGTAGCACTCTTGGAGCCTAAGTGCGTTCATTTTTCGCGCATTAGTCCATGAGATTTATCTCTTGATTTAGTTCGTCAATATGATGACCAACCCCCCCCAAAAAAAAAAAAATAAAAAAAATAATATGACCAGATGAATATTCTTGGCAAATTCGAATGACTGGATCCAGTTAATCTTGTTAAATCAAAATACAGCGGCAGATCACCGTTTATCGCAACTCGAGTCATCTAGTGTGTTTAATGCCCAAATCTCTCTTAATACTTCCTGCATTCACCCATTCCAAGAAAGCTTCCGGGATAACACGCAACCATTTCAACCGAAAAAAACGTCGAGGTATTCATATTTAGTAATCCAGAGAACGTCGTGTCCGTATTCAACGCACGAGAGGTGAATATCTTCAAGTAATTCTCGAGGTATCGCTCGCCATGACTGTTTCTGCTAGTAAAAAATGAGCAACGATAGATCAGAAAGTAAGACAAGTATCGAGTATTTGTTTTACTAGATCTGTGTCGGCAGTATATTTTAGTGCAACGTTTGGCATTTGATCTCGAGGAGATTCAGTACTTTTGAGTTCACCAGACGGTATCACGAATTGATCAAATCCACGATTGTTGCTGGATTGCATGCAACTAGACTGCGAGCAGTCTAACTGTTCAGAGTGCAAACAGTCCAAGTCCGCATTCTCAAATAACTACAATAACACAGGGACGCGCGATATTATACATGCACTGAATAATATCACCACAACACTATCCAACCCGCTTTTCTTGTGGAAATATTATCATACTCTGTGTCCATCCCGTGCGTTATGATCAGCGATTAATATCGGAGAACCCCTCGATTGATACTTTGCTGTGCGCAAGATCTCGTTGGTTATTGTTGTTAAAATTATTGGAAATTTCAATCACCGCTTCAGCTCTGCGAAATCGCTTATCGAGTCTCCGCGCTCTCTGACGCCCTCTGTTTACTCGTTAAATTGTTTGCATCGTACACCTGTAGGATTATTTCGTCGTGACGCATTTATGAAGTCATAGTCATCACCAGGCACTCTGCCCTTAACAACGTCCTCTCCACCAGAACCTACCACAGTGCAGACTGCGACTCCTACCATGCCCTTGTGAGTAGCCAGCTACAGACAATACACCGCTCAAAACCAAAAGGACACCCACGCATTAAAACTGCACAAACAGGAACGACCCAGTCAGTACTGGTTTAATGCACACCTATAAAGGATGGAACCACTAATCGAGGAGAAGCGAAAAGTCTGTATACCCTACAAAACTTTCCCTAACGAACGGGCAATTACTGCTCTTAAAAGTGCCCGAAGCAACACCCAACGCATCGCTAGAAAGTGCGCAAACTAGTACTGGCAACAACTGTGCGAAGGAATCCAGCGCAGTGCCGAGTCCGGAAACATCCAAGGTATGTACAGTGGCATCAAGAAGGCTCTAAGCTCTACAGTGAAAGGGGTCGCTCCCTTAAAATCTCCGATGGGAAAGAAGATCACTGATCGTGGGCAACAGATGGCCAGATGGGTGGATCATTACTCAGAGATATACTCCTGAGAAATGTTAGTCACCGAAGCAGCCCTCAGCAGCATAAAGAATCTTCCTTCCATGGAGGAGCTCGACAAAGTGCCAACCTTAGAAGAGATCAGCAAAGCAACTGACTCCCTACCAAAATGACGAAGCACCAGGTAGTGACAGCATCCAGCCCGAAGCTATTAAACATGGGAAACCAACTACAGTACGAACGACTTTCCCTCTGCTGGGAGGAATCATCAGTCCCCGAAGACATGCATGATGCCACAATTGTGACCCTTTACAAAAACCAGGGCGACCGCAATGACTGTAATAATTACAGAGGAATCTCGCTTCTGAACATCGTTGGTAAAGTGTATGCCCGCATCATACTAAACAGGCTTCAGTTGCTGGCAGACCGTGTGTACCCAGAATCCCAGTACGGCTTCAGAGCAGGCAGGTCGACAACAGACATGATCTTCTCCTTGCGACAACTCCAAGAGAAGAGCAGAGATCAAGGTCAACCACTCTACATGATGTTCATCGACCTCACCAAGGCCTTTGACTTAGTCAGTAGGAAGGGACTTTTTGAAGTTCACAGTAAGATTGGTTGCCCCCTAAAACGCCGCAGGATGATAATCGCTTTCCATGCAGATATGAAGGGAACAGTCCTGTATGATGGATCTTCTTCAAACTCCTTCCCAGTTAACAGCGGCGTGAAGCAGGGCTTCGTTCTGTCACCAGCCCTATTCGGGATCTTCTTCTCCTTGCTTCTGTCCTACGCATTTGACTCGTCCACTGATGACATATATCTACACACCAGGTCCGATAGGAGGCTGTTCAACCTGGCACGACTGCGCTCAAAGACGAAAGTGAGGGCTGTGCTCATCAGGGAGATGATTTTTGCAGATGAAGTTGCTCTTGTTACCCATGCCGAGGAAGCCCTCCAGAGACCGTTTTGTTGATGCCTGCATGCAGTTTGGACTCACCATCTGCCTGGAAAAGAATCGGGTCAGCGTGCAAGATACCACCATTGCCCCTTTAATCAAAATCAACGGCGTCACCTTGGAAGCAGTTAACAACTATACATACCTGGGGTCAATCATCAGCAACACTCTCTCGCTTGATAAGGAGCTGGACAGGAGGCTTGGAAAGGCAAACACCATCATATTACGACTGACGGAGAGGGTGTGGGAAAACAACGCACTGACAGAGCACACCAAAGTCCATGTTTGCCAGGCCTGCATTGTTAGCACCCTTCTATATGGAAGTGAGACCTGGAGTACCTACATGAGGCAAGAGCGCCGACTCAACTCTTCCATATACGGTGCCTTAAACGCATCTTCAAAATCAGCTGGTAAGACCGTGTCCCACACAGCGAAATCCTGCAGCGTGTTAATATCCCCAGCATGTTCTCCCTGCTGAGCAAACGTCGCCTTCGATGGCTGGGACACGTTAGACGCATGGAGGATGGGAGTCTGCCAAAGGACATCCTATGTGGACAGCTGGCCACTGGCACGAGAAGAGTCGACCGCCTGTCCCTCCGTTTCATGGATGGGTGGAAGAGGGACATGAAGGCATGCGACATCGCATCGGATGGCTGGGAAGTTCTGGCAGAAGACCGAGGCACTTGGAGACTGACAGTAAGTAAGTGTATATCAGTCGCTGATGCGAGGAGAGGCCAGTTGACGACAGGTAAACGTGTAAGAAAGGGCCACGTGGCAGCAACCACAGTAACTCAATGCTTCCCACTATGTCTGCACAAACTGCAAGAGGGACTGCTACTCGCGCATAGGTCTGCACAGCCACAACAGTCGATGCCAACAGCCCAGAGACATACGACACCCCAAGGGCGCTATCTGCTTGGTCTCCCGAGACTAAGTCGCCAGTGATGATGGTATTATAGCCGTTGTCGAGCTAATTTAGCCAGAGGCGTAGCTAAAGTGTTTGTCTGTCCCCATCTGCACCCCCCCCCCCCGTTAAGCCTCTGAATTTAGCTATGCAAGATTCCATGTTAGTGCAGATGGAATCATTATTATTACACGACGATTTACAGCCTATCATCGCCGGCAGCTACTATTTTTGATTTTTCATTGTTCAGCACCCGGATATAAACACCAATTGAAAGCAACAGCGCATACAATCTGCAACAATCTACCACCGGTCGTTCCTTTTATGCCGATTTCTGCCCTCCTTCTCTAACTGGGTTATCTAATTCGTAGACCTAATGGTCAGTCCAGCCTCTCTGCTGCTACATGACAGAAATAGACGTTCCGATGTCTTCTAACTTAACTACAATTAATGATTTTATTTTAACCATATATTAAAACTAGTGATTTTAACAATGATATTCCATTAAAAAATGTATTTCATCTTTAATTATGTTTTTAGTTTGCTTTTATTAGCAGCCTATGCAGTTTGCAATAAAGAATAAATATTAGCTATAAATACAAATTTCCGTTGGTTTGGAAGCGACTTTCTTAACTTTGAATACAAAGTAATCTCCCCTCGGAAATCGGCGCTGCAAGTGTCCCAAATCAGCCAATCAACAGAACCGGAATTCAGCCTCGTTTTGATAGTAAACAGATATTAGGAGTAGTGTTAAGGTCAGTAATTGGTTATTTCCTTTTATTTGTCTGTTTTTATGAGTATTTTACACTTAAGATCCATTATTTAATTACTTGACGCGTATCAGAAGTCATGGCAACTTCATATTTTGTTTCCTTTTATCGTCCATTTGATCTAAGAGTCGGTTTTGTTGACCTAATCCCCCCCCCCCCCCATTTGCAGTAATTTGTGGCACAGGTTCCACTGCATTTTATCACCAAATGAGTCACACTTAATTATTTAGTTATTAAGATTGTATTATATATGATTATTCTCTTGTTATACTTTTTCATTATATAATGGAGTGCATAATACTTTCTATGATGGTCAAGAATGCATGAATATGATGAAATGGTTTTTGTAAATTAATTGGGATGGGGTGGGTGGCTAGTCCATTAATGTAAGACTTCTCTGCAGATATGTATGTTGTTTCCCCCCCCCCCCCCCCCGCCGTCTTACTGCGTAAGTAACGGCTCCGTGTAGTCAGTTCCGAGGTCGACTTACATCGGAACCAGAAGTCAAACTATTTTTGGAATATCGCACACACTTGGCAGCCCATGTAGACATTTTTCTAGAAATTAAAACCATATTGATTCAGACGGACATTACTTGATCTTAAGGTCTTTTTTCTAATAAATAAAAATTTTCAAACAAGCAAATGGACGTGTTTTCAAGTTCAGTTAACTTACATTTGGCTGGAATGTGAAATCTGATTAAACTGAAGTATGTTTCGGTAAAGAAATGAATACAGATATACTAATATTGAATAAAGCGTTTAGATAGCTTAATTTTGTTCAAGATACTATCAACCTTTTAACCTATTTTGGCATTCCCGATTTAATTTGGAAAGCAGATATCAGCCATGTAGTGTGAGGGTTATCGAACCAAGCCCATGTGATTCAAAAATAGTAACTGTTGTTTAAAATAATTTTATATTGAGGACTCTTCTCAAAATGTCCATATTTACAAATAAGAATATGTTTTATGTGGATTTCTGCACCTCTGGGTACACTGAAATAATTATGCTTTTCACTGACATTTTAGGTTTTCTTTACAAAATCTATTGTAATAATATGGCATTGTAATGTCTGCATATTAAAGAGCAAAATATATATTTACAGCCTTGCTGTATCTGAACCATTTTTCTATGTCGGTAGGCAACAGTGCAGTGAGTTACATATCATCTATTGACTGTTAATGTGGAAAAGGGTGGGGGCTTCACACATTTTTTTCCATGTCTCTGATCAGTTTTTGTACCATATAAATATATGCTGTCATACCTGGAATCATTAAATTTAGTGAGGAGTGCATCCTGACGAATACTACATCCTTACCCCCATATTTCACATTCCACTGATTAGAGTAGTTTTTTTTATTTTAAGTTTCTCATGCTTTGGTTAGGTTAGATATAATCAAGCTTGATGACTATGCAGCTCTGTTATTACCATAATCACACCAGAACAGGCCATACCCATCATAACCACAATTTAAGTGCCTTTTTCTAAGAAATGCCAAGGCAACTGAGCTGGCCTGATATACAACCCTTGTATTCAGCTGCCATGGCTCCTGATATTATTGGAGAATGATGATGATATGTAGATTTTTCCATGCACTATAAAATCTAACCTATAGAGACTATTGTTTTATCTTTGCCACAATGGAAATGTATTCAGGGATATCCATTTATATTGATGACTATATTTTGTATATTCTATTACCTGCAACATGTTGCAGTTCGAAGTGGTCTAAAACCCTGTCCGTTATGCCTTATGGATCACTGCAATCTCGCCTTTCTGCATGGGTTTGAGTCTTAGATTTGGTCAATATGGGTTATGTGAGAAAGCTTGCCAATAGCTTCTCGTGGGACGATGGTTCATTCTGAAGATTTTCCTGGGTTCTTCCTCCACCATTAATATTGCCCGCCATGTATAGCATATCGTGTGACGTTAAACTCTACAACAACAACCTGCAACATGTTGACTATTTTGTACTGTGCATTATTATAAATTAGTGTAGTGGACTGAAGGCATTTCTTGAAGCCTCAGCTCAGTGGCTAGTGGAGGAAATAATTCATGTGTGAACTGTGCTTTTAATATTGTTCATACTGGCTCTTACATTAAGGTAACTGAAAGCCTCTGACTTGCATACATTAATAACTGGCTTACATGGGTGCACAATAATTTAACTTTTTCAAGCAGCTGTTAAGAATAATGATCTAAAACTAGTGAAACAAAGAAAAATTAGATGATTTTCTCTTTATATCAACTTGTTATAGTGACTCTACTTCAGTGTGCATGGCATGTCACATGGGCCAACATTTTCTTGTTAGTCAGTCTAATTTGCATTTCAGCATGATATTTAATGTTCACAATTGTTGCTGAGACTTTGATACAAGTCACTTGGATCATGTACCTATTCACATTTACTCATCTTAAATTAAATATGATTTGTTTGTTTAAAATTTAACACTAATTATCTTTACCCAATATACGTGTATATGCAATCCTGATTGTTGAATGTGATGCACTTTAAATGTCAACAAGAACCTTCCAGATGAAAATTATCACTATGGACGTTTTGCAGTAGTCGCCATATACTATACTTGGGTCAGAATAAGAGCACATTGAGTGGAATTATCTTAATCGAAGGCATTATAAATTTGTATATTAATATATGTAGCTTTGTTTATGGCAGCACAGTGGATGACATTCAGTTCGCATTGTAATGGATGATACCTTTAGGTTCATTTCGTCCCAAAATGTTGATATACTTTAGCATTGATTTTCTTATATATTAAGGCATCTAAATAATGACCTTGTAAAGGAATATTGATGTATATGAATCCAAATGAAGTGAATACTTGCCACTTAAAGGGATGTAGAATCAAATTAAAAAAAATTGCACTGATTACTGAAATAGTCTGTGTTGAATGCCTACATGGCTCATGTGACTTATACTGTACACAAAGTCTAGACCTGTCAGTTTTCTGATCACAGGCATTTATCTCACCTGTCTGCATGGATTATCATCTACGGTTGGGCTAAAGTTGGGGTATGTGAGAAAGCTTACCAGTAGCTTCCATTGGATCAGCGGTTGTTCCTGGGATTTTTCTTGGTTCTTCCACCACTTATACTGGCCATCATGTAGGGTATGTCTTGCAATGAGAAGTGTAATTAAACCCAAGACAGCAGCATTCTGGTTTTTAGCTCTATTGTTCATCAACTAGAAGAGCTCATGTGATGATCTGCTATCCATTAGTACAAATTTGTTATTGCTACTTCTGCTAAACTATGTGGAGGATTGCCTTGAAATATTACACGCACATTCATCCCAAGGTGGGTCTGGTCCTAAATGAAAATGCTGCTGCTTGGACATCCAGTATAGTTTCTATCTTCAAAATCTTGATTTCATTGAATGGATGGTCATGTCACTAAATGACTTATGATGTTAAGTTGGGGCAAAATGAAATTCTGGTATCCATTATAACTGCAATTGCAACTGTCTTGAAAAACTTCTATCTACATGTACTTATCCAGAATGGATAGTCCTATCAGCAGTATGATGTAAGGACTTAAAATGAAACTGGTGCTGGTTTGACTTCCACAGTATCCACCATAATGGCATTCTTGAAAATTGTGGTATTGACACTCCTAAATGGATAGTTATATCAACATGTTGTTTTCATTGAAAGACTTCTTATAGTGTCTCAATGGTATTATGTGAAGATGATGCTTATCATTATGGATGCAATCATGAAAATCTTATTATGTTCCTTCTGAATGGATGGTTGTATCAACGCTGGAGTTTTGTTAAAAGATGTCTTATAATGTCTTGGTGGAAGAGAAAAAAATATTGTTAATCTGTTTACCGGTAGTCTTTAAATACTCCACTTGAACAGAAAATAATATTTGCATGTTTTGTTTACCAGAAGACTTTGTATAATGTCCAGTTGGTCTAAAATGAAAATGGTACCAGTCTTATGTCCAGTATGGTTACCACAGCAGCTTTCTTGAAAATATTGTTATCTTGACTCCTGTCCATGGGGTTTTCAATAACAGACATTATACAGTACATGTACCTAGTTTGCCCAAAATGAAAATGGTGTACATGTATGGCTGCCTTGATAACTTTTATGAAAATCTTGTCACTTATCCCCAGATTGGATTATCATTATGACAAGGGCTTTTGACTTATAATGATACCTACTTTGTCCTGAATGAAAATGGTGCCAATCTGACAAATAATATGCCCACCACATTAGCTATTTTGAACTTGTTGTCATTAAATATCAGAGATCAGTTCTGCACTAAGTAGTTAAAAGAAAGAAATGGTCATATCTTGAGATCCTGGAAATTCTTGTCACCCAGTATAACATTTGTCCCTCGAGTGACTCTTGTTTTATTCATTTGATATGAAAATTAACTGTTGGATTTCTACATTTCACCCTGAGGTTTTGACAACCAGTATTACTATTATTTCACACTCTGCTTCAAAATCCTATGAATATCCATGTTATTGCACAAACATTTAGAATAAACCATGAATGCGGTTTTGTATTTATTACATACTCCCTCATTACCCTTTTCAAGGATTTGTTTTAACACTTGAAGTTATAGGGATTTCAGATACAATTGGGATTTTTCAAATTTTATTTAGTGCATCTAAGAATATTTGTAGATGCCAGTGAGAACACCTAAATAGGTATTCTTTTCAAATAGTTTTTAGCTATTCCAATTAAACGGATTTTGTAAAGAGAATTCAGATACAGTTGTTATTTTCAAAAGTTAATTTTATGCATTTAAGAATATTACAGGTGCCAGTGAGAACAGCTGAACAGTTTTAGTCTGGGTGTGCACTATCAGTATTATTTTATAGATATATATATTCAGTGGATCCCGATTTTTTTTCCCCCAAAGAAAATATATTTTAAATATCTTTCAAAATATGCTTAACATGAAAAAAATTACAATAAGAATTGGTAAATTAAAATTTTTCTTTTATCATCAAAAATGTGATATTTGCAAGTTCTAAAGATATCACATATTATGCTAGGGTTTATTTCTTGATAAATAGTGATCAATAAAAATGTGTTAAAAGCTAACAGGTGACAACAGAGAATGAAACAAACCGCAACTAAATATTTTGCTTTGTAAAAGTCACTTTCTAATCTTTTATTTTCGTTTCAATGTAAACATTATAATTGCAACATATTCTTTTCTATGAAAACATAAAAAGAGTCAATCAACCGTCACATCGAAACCCTGTGAGTACTTCTGTGGTAACCTAATTACTTGCCAGCTTTGTTTTGATTACCAGCTTAGGAAGTGTTTGTTACATTAAAATAATCAATTAAAAGAGACCTGTCTTGTTTTATCATTTTGATATGTCTTTTGTATTGAATCAAGCAAGGGATTATTTTACTCAACAGCAGAGAAATCAAGGAATAACACAAAAAATTAAATGATTTTATATATAAAAAAAGAAGTGAATTGACATTTGTTAAGCCTATCACAACCAGCATTTATTATCGTGTTCTAATTTCTAGTTTTAAAATTGTAAGAGCATTAAATTCATGTTGGCAATGATTAACCCTTGTGCTTTTGTTTTTATTTTACTTCTACCACAATCAAATCTATCTATCGATATTATTTCTCAAAAAGTCTATCTTTTTTATGTCTTAGATTTGGATCAAACAATAAAACTAGAGCGTGTCCAGTTTAACACAAAAATTAGTGACATAGAAGTAGTACACAGTGTTTGAAGTGGTACACGTGTAAAGAGAACAAAATCCAAGTGGAATAATGTTTTGATGATCTCCTCAATATATTGTAATTTATCCTGAAATTATTGTTACTCTGTGAGGAAAATATAAACTACACTGTTATGAAGAACTATTTATTCACAGTTAATCTTAGCATGATTATAAACTGAGTATTCAACACTATGCCCCCCCCCCCTGCTTTTGTATAAATGCTTTTTATAATTTTTATTATATGTCCCTCAATAACTCGTGCGTCACTTATAGTGTGATCGATGTTGTTGGACACCAACATGTGCAAGTTATTGAGGGATATATATATATATATATATATATATATATATATATATATATATATATGACAGTCCATATGAGTCTAGTAAAAACTGAATCAGTAAACTAATAAAGTAGATAGTTATATATACAATTATATTTTTTACAAAGGATATACAACATTAAATTTTTGTTATTAGAATTTTATATATTATTTTAAATAGTGTTTGGTATCAAGACAATACAATATATGGTATCTAATTTATGAATCCAACAACTTGAAGAAGTATATGTAAGATTTAATGCATCTTTCCCAGTAAAGTTTGTGCTGCAAATGCATGTACATTTTTATCTAATGCTAAATATTACTCATCTTTTTTTTCAGGTTCCTATCTTTGATGAAAAAATGGCATGTTGTATACATCATGGATATTTTTCCTGCTTTATAGCAAGTGTGTGCTTTGCTTATGGTTGATGTTTATCTTTCTGGAATATATCTAATCAGATGTGTTGGGATAGATGTCTATCTTTAAAGATACTATCTGGTCCCAAAAAATGAAAATTATAAACAGTGTGAGGCTGGATTGTGTCATCATTCAGACTTTATCATAACATATGAGAAGGAGCAGAGAACAAGAAATTGCATGTTACTATAGAAACTCACTGAAGTTCTAAAAGAAACTTGAAGATGTAGATTACTGTTACTTCATTCATTGATCCATACCTTTTCTTTGTTGTGGGAAGTGAGGAACCAGTTTCTAAGGTGTCCGGAATGTACCCGAGTTCATTGGAGCGTTACAGCTACAATATTCATTATGATAATTATAAAATGGCCACCTCATATGCAGATAGACACTTCATTAACTGTCTGCAGAAACCACCACACATGAGAACGGAACAGGTATGTTTTGTGTAGCTAATACTTTTGTCTCAGATGCAGCAAAATGCATGAGACAGATATTGCATGGGGTCACCTGGTCAATCATTAACTATGTCCATGTATAGTTTTCATAGGCCTGTATTGTGCAGCAGTAGTATGCAAGCTTTGTACATTTACAGTCATGGTTCTGTTAACTAATGTTAAGGTCCCCCTCTCAAATATAAATGTGGTTCTGGTAATGGTTAGTGAAAAATTAGGATAGGAATGTTGGTTCTTATTGGTTTCATTGTTTTTTTAATCAAGTCTGAAGCTACCAGTTTACAGGTGAAAAACTAGGCAGATGAACCAGTTTGTCATTTTTTGCATGCTTGGTAAAACGTTATATGGTTGGAGCCATTTAAAAAAGGTAGGGTGAGGGTACTTGAGCCACATATTTTTGTTGTTTCCCTAACCTTTAGATCTGGAGTAGAGAATATATTATAAAATTACTTCTTTGAAGATTACTTATAGATAGGTGCAGTTTTTTGGATATAATGAAAATTTTATGAGCACAATGGAAAAATTACCCCCCCCCCCCTTTCCGAAAAACATGACATTTATTTGGTATTTGTAGATTACACACATTACATAATCATTATTGGGGAGGGGGGAGGCACCAGATCCATTTGGCAAAAAAGGATTTTTAAAAATGTGTTCGTTTATCTTCTATGGCCTGCATTGTTGTGTGTTAAAGTAAAAAGTATCTTGACTATTAAAAAAATTCAAATATGTTTTCTAAATGGAGTAATTCCCTAGTGTTGATGAATCCAGGCTGGTTCTTCTAATTGGGGTTGAACCGATCCCTGGCCAAGTCATACCAAAGACTTAAAAAAAATGGTACTAACAGCTGCCGCGCTTGATGTTCAGCATTAAGAGGTTAGTGTTAGAACTGGTTGACCTGGTGTCAGGATAATGTGACTGGGTGGGACATCATGCTACATGTCTGTGGCATGATGCCCCAGTGCTAGACATCACTATAAACTGTATCACTGCAGACTTTGTAGCGATATATGACTGAAAAATTGTTATAATCAAACAAACAAACTAATTGGGGTTGTGCATCTGACCAGAGACCTTTTTCTGCTACGATTTCCCTTCCCATCATTCTTTTGTGATCTTTGCGCAAGATCTTCCATGTTTGCTGCTATATTCTGTGTATGGTACAGATATTATTGTAAGGACAGCATTATTTCAAATTATTCCTCTGGTCGTCTATTTTTAATTTTTTTTAAAATTATTTTTCTTTATTTCATCTTTTCTTTTTTGAAATACCATTGATTTTTCTAATTTTTTTTTTTTTTTTAGAATAAGAAACATTTGTGAATTGCAAGAAATGAAAATAAAACTATTTCTGTTTGCATGTTTTGTAAACAGTTTCTTGCTCGCTTGTGGAATTAAATGAGGTGACTTCGGCTACACTACACAATAGCATTCAGCAATGTGATAGATATTAGACCCAAAGTGTCCAACAAGCATACAGTATGCCTGTAATTACCTATTGCCTTATACCAGTGATAACATTGGTCTGCAGTCCATAGGTATTGGCCAGTTTTAGAGTTTGGGGCTAGTTCTAGTGTGCAGCACAGACAACACATAAAAGTAATAATTGACCTCATGTCTGAACCAAACATCTGTCAATCTGTAAGACAATAATCCTGTGATCTCCTGTCCAATCTATTTGGGAAGGTGTAAATGTTGACATTATTGCGTCTTTACATTTGTAGATTGATGATAAGGTTAGAGTTTGTCCAGTTGGTGTGGGTCACTTAGGATGATTTTGCTATGTAATATGTACAATTTCAAACCTTTTGATCTTGTTCAAGTTTTGATGGAATTTCCAGGAGAATCATATTATGTCTGTCACCATGATTTGCTTCAGGGAGTACCATTGTTTTTTTTAAAATATATAGCTACACAAATTAGTGGATGGAATATCTCAAATCTGAGAGACCTGAATTGATTGGCCCTTGACAAAGGCCGATAATGTTCTTCTCCTTCATTTACCTCCACTGTTAAAGACAATCGCTCAAAATCTCAGCTTGTGAGCACATTGTTTGATTTTGTAAAAGTGGCTCCAACTTCATCAACATAAGTCTTAAAGTTAAGTCTATATATAATGCATTTGATCGGTCACTTTTAAGTGAGAATTTAAAATCACCTAATACAGAATTTAAAATCACCCAGTCAGGTAACTCAGTTTAGACATAAGGGTTTTTTCAGCTTTAATTTTTGTTGGTGAAACACTGTCCGTACGGTGCCATTTGAAAAAATTAATTAAATTTGAACCTTTCAACTTAATGGTTAACATGCTATTGAAGTGAGTGGGGATAAATATAGATACTGTTCAGGTGATTGAATCAATGGTTATGAGTCATTGCTTTTGTGACCTAAACTCTCTGGCCCAGAACCTCCAGATTTTAAATTTTCCTGCGTTTTTCTATATTGTAGACTTGCAGCTTTTGGAGGAATATCAATGTTACATTTTAGTTCAGTTGTCAGCGGAATATTTTATGTAATTTTGTCCGCCTATAATTAACAGGATTTCTAGAACATCCGTGTTCGCTCAGGGTGGTGTCCTAATTGTGGACCTTGACTTCCAGTTTAAAATCTCAGAGGGCTCTTTATTAAAGTCACAACTTATTTCTTGGAAAGATGAATAAAGTAAATAGAAATCGAAGAATGCAGGTAGTATATATATTGATTCAACTTTGAAATATACAATGTAGTAATATACAAATCCAGCATTTGGTAGCCTGGATCTTCCTAAACTTAAAGCTGGGCTACCAAGAGACTTGAAGCCAGTTGGATAAGTAACTTTTCCTTGCACAAGTTTCAAATAAAACTCTTTGCCATGATGTAAAATTAGTGTAAAATATAAGCTGTCTAAAGAAATCGTAGATGAAGATAGATGATTAGATCTCACAAAATGTACAATTTTTTAAATTGGAATTTAAGAAGTTTTAAAATGTTTGGACTGTGGAACGAGATTGTTCAGTTGGGTTGATCAGCCATACATTTTGAAAAAATGTCTTTGAGTGCATACAGACATGTTGTTGCTGTACAATTTAAACTTGTTGGAGGGATGCTATAGCCATTACAAACACATTCATCTAATTGTCTAGATAGTCAGTAATGAAAGTGATACTGCTCAGACAACCAATACCCAGTTTGGCTGCCAAATTGACACAATTGAAAATCTTTTAATTGATTCTTGCTCTGATGTCTATTTGCTCTACAATGAAACTTGTGCAGATCTGACATCCAGTATGGCCAGTGACAGCTATTGTCAGAATCTATTACTTCTCAGATGAAACTGATGGTCATATTGACAGGGGGTTTTCACTAGAAGACTTTTGTTGATGTTAGTGCATAAAAAAAGCGATGCTTCTTGTTCATCCATATGCTGTCACTAATTCTGTATTGACAATATGTTATTGCTGTGCCCTTGATGATGAATATTAGTATTAACATGGTTTCCCCCACCCCAGATTTGCAATATCTCATTGGATGTACATGTATTTAAAATGGTGCTAATCTGACATCCAAAATAGCCACCATAGGGCAGTTTTCTTGAAAATATTGCTGTTACATCCTTTCAGTGGAATGTCATATCGACAAGGAGTTTCACCAGAAGACTTGGTCCTACCTGAAAATGGTGATCCCAGTTTGGCCATAATGGCAGCAATTTGGAAGCTCGTGTAGTTGTTACTCTTCCTAAATGGTTATATTCACATGGGGTTTTCATCCAGTGATGTCCGATGATGCTTAGTTTGTTACAAATGAAAATGGTGCCAATCTTATGTCCAATATGACTGTCACAATGGGCTACTTCAAAACTTGTTATTTATTAGAATTATCAGGGATAATTTCAACACTTAACAGTTACAAAAAGGAAATGCTATTGTTTTAAATTATTTTAAATTCCTTTAGGCCATTATTGACCTTATTAGCCTGGTGTTTCTTTGGTGAAGGATGGTAGATGTTGTCGATATTTTGCTGACAGAAATGAATGCCTGTGTTAAACAGTAGATTCTGAAAAGACCCTCCCATTGATCATGAATCAGCTAAGAGTTGAATGTCATGCAAAGTCTTCAGGAGAAAATATGCAACATGAATTGTTAACAAACTCAGCATGGCTGCATAAGTATTTCTCACAAGCTATAGGAAGATACTTCAATATACTCAATAAAATTATATTCTTGTTTTGGGGTTGTTTTACTTATAACAAATAGAAACACATTTTGTTTGAAATCTGTCAGAGATAAACTAACAATCAAAATTAATTGTGATTCAATTGATGTCATATGTTACAAGTTGTTCATTTTGGATTATCCATTAATTGTGATTCAATTGATGTCATCTGTAACAAGTTGTTCATTTTCGATTATCCATTAATTTTGATTTATTAATCTGTGTGCAAATTATGTTGCATCCTACTATTGGAGATAGCCATGGTTCCAATATGTTCACCAGGGGTCTTGCTACCAGGCGAAATGGGTGACTTAGGTAACCTAAATGATGAAAACTTCACCTTTTTCTGTTAAGAAAGCAAAAACAACTTCTCCCTGTATTTTTTTAGATGTACATTGAGTGACCATAGTTTTCTTTAGATGCTCCGTTGCCTAGGCTAGTTATTTCCTGTGTTGTTTTGTAGCTCAAGGTGAAACGTGGGCATCAAGCCAACAGATAGTTGGTGCTGATTTCATTTGCACCGAAAAACAAACTCTTTTGCACATTCAGAGGCGTGTTTTTTGAGAGCTGATTGACCATTAACCCTCTCCTGAATAAGCTGTAGAAGAGATGTGGTATATGACATGGTTATAGCAATTGTCACTGGCTGATTTTAGCAACCATACAGATCTGTTTCACTTCTCCTTAAAATCTAGTCTTGCTTGACCCCTGGTTAACCTGCCTATATCTACACCTTGGCTGTTCATCAGATTTATCAGTGCTTTGATCAATGAATTTCATTGGATGCAGCAGCAATCCACATCATTCAATCAAAATAAAGTTGTTTAAATTTGAAAACTGTTCCTACATGATTGAGACAAGGGGAGCACACAACTGGAATGATCTCGTAAATAAGCAATTTTCTACTCTGTTACATAGTCATATTTTAAATGTTAATCATGCAAAGTATACTTTTGAAGTCAATTGCCTCCACCATTTTCAGCCAATGTAAGTTATTACATACTAAGAGAGGCGCCTTTAGAAATCCAAGAGATGTTGCTTGGACAAAAACACTGATATATCTGATCAATCTGCTAAGGTGTAAAGGTGTAGGTTAACAAACTGGAACCTTGGCTAACAAAGATGAATGCTGGAGGATTAGTTTATATTGCATACATAACTGTAGAATATATCTATTTATCTAATTGTCATATTATCACTAACAGAGTTAATAAGAAAAACGAATGGCCCATGTTAAATGTTTGGTGTGACACTGTTGAAAAGTGTGATGGCCTAATGGCACCATAATGCTAAATCCTAGATTGAATCTTGCCATTTTACACATATGCATGCATGGGTTTCCTTTAAGTTTTCTATTGTATCATGGTTTTTCATTCATTGAGTGATGGAAAAAGATCATTTTATGAAGCATTAAGAATTATCAGTGCATCTCTCTTGTTTAGTTTGCTTGAGAATTTGACATTAAATTCATATGGTTTACACAGGAGTCTAAAATAAGCAGAATGTAATTTAAAAAAAAAAAATAAAAGCAGCACCAATGTTTTCTGTAAACAACTTCCAGCACATCCTTGAAATTCCAAGGCTCATCTTGGATCCCCAGTTTCCTCTGAGTAAGGTGCCTCTTCACTCATGGTACAGTAGAACCTGTCTTGAAAGACCACCCCTTCTGCCAAAAAATAATGGTCTCTCAAGACAGGGGGTCTCTCATAACAGGTCATAACACTATATAATCAAAAAAATCTGTGCATTGATATTCTGGTCTCCAAAACAGGTGATCTCATAGCAGTGGTCTCTCAAGACAGGTTTTACTGTAGTTATTGTAGTCCTTCAGTTGTAGAAATTATAAATTCAGAGGATCTGCACTTTCCAAATAGGTTATAAGAGTAAAGCTATTGTTGGCAAGAAAAGTAATGAAGAATTTTCATATTTAAAAATGAAGAATGAAATTAACCACTTTAGATTTTTAAAATTAGATTTGCTTGAATGTGTTTTAAATTCCATTGATAAAATCTCTCTTTTCTCACCTGGACCCTCAGTTTTCCAACCAGGACCATCAATTTCATTTTAAAGACTTACTACTGCAAAATTTAGATGATTAGTATATTGTATTCTAAGTTACAACCAATGTACACATCAGCATGTCACGGGTTTTACATTTTACATTCTCAGTTCTGTTTTTTTTCCCAATAAATATCTGACAGTTCAGAGACATCAGATCTGAATACCATCCATATTAATTTACTTTGAATTTCCAGTGCATTATGCGATGTCATACCCAGAGTCCATGCATGTTTCACTTGGATCCAATTTTAAAGCGAGTATATACAGTAACTTTTGCTTCATGTCCATTGTACTAACCTACACTTCATCACCATATGGATAATTATCATGATCTAAACATTTGGATTTGACTTGGAACAGATATACAAACTGTGTGAGAATTGCATGAATTGAGGTAACATGTAGTGCCTCTTATCTTGCATTCCTAAGCATATATGTTGAAACCTGTTGTTGAGATGAGATCTAAACAAGGTGGATTCTTTGTGATGCATACTTGTGTATTTGATTTAAGAGACAAGAACTTGCTGATCAGCTAGTCATTGGTTCTACACTGCTTGGAATATTGTATTTTCAAGAAAAAAATTGGTTACATAGGTGGTAGGTGTAGATGTTACAGTAAGGTTTTACTTTTTCATCTGGCTCATTTGTTGGAATTTTTCCTTAGAAATACCATATGTACTTGCATATAAGATGAGTCAAACTACAAACTGCACAGAACCCAATCTGATTAAAATCAGATCTCCACTGTCCTATTTGGAGATCCGACAGCTAACACTCAGGGGTCATGTTCTGGTGACCTTTGATTTAGCCACTGGAAATGCATGTTTCTGATATTTGAAAGTGGATCAAATTGTTCTGCATACGTAGATGCAGGGAATGCTGCTCAGTCTCCCTGATGCAAAGGTAGAACTTTTCATCAAACTGGCTGATAAAATTATCAGTTATGGTAATAACATTGGTCACCAGATCATGACCCATATGCGGTTGCTGTCAGATCTTCAGATACGAAGTTGAGATCTGATTTTAATATATGTGCCAGCAGATCTGGGTCTGTGCAGTTTGTTATGAGTAATCATTAGAACAAAACAGACAGACCCTGATCTGCATATACGTTTATATATGAAGGTAGATCAGGATCTCTTATTTTCAGTTTGACGATGTAAAAGGAGCACAGTATATTCGTTAGTAAATAGTCATGAACTTGATTATTTTTGAGATTTTTATTTATACCTTCTATTTTTACAGTACTTAAAAAATTGTATTGAAACTTTGGAGACTAGAGTTTTGTTCATGTGCAAAATGGAATTACTACAGTATTTTCCTTGGTCCATTATTTGGTTCGTGAAAAAATTGTCAAGAAAAGGACGTTTGGGGAGTTCATTTCATGATTGCCTCTTCACAAAGTTTGGCTTCAGGTTTTAATGAACTTTGTAGGCAAGATATGTGATTTGTGTTGACATGTGATTAATTTGTGTGCTCCCCATCTGATCCATGATTGGGAATTGAATTAAAAATAAAAATAAAATATTTTTTATTAAACTTATTTTGAAAATTTACATGGTCATTTCTCCTCAGACAAAGGTTGTAGGCTATTATTGCAAATTTGGAGGCTAGATATGTGTTTGATGTAGTCATGCAGTAAGATTCACATCTTTCCTGAGATAATTTGATTTTTTACGGTTCACATTCTTTCCTGAGATAAATTTTGGGGAGAATTTTATGATAAATTGACAAGTAAAGGTGTTTTAGAAATTCTGTTCATCATTTGTTTCTTCTTCCACATCTTTGTATGCTTGATAGTGGTTGGTATACACGTGAAGTAAGCTTTTGTATATACATGTAGATGTACAGTAAGGTATTACGCTTTGCCTCCTGACCCTTTGGGGGGGGGGGGATATTTCTTGAAAAATTGTCAGAATTGATCCAACAGGTCTTTGGGTGGTGGGTACATTCTGCAGGGATTTTAGATGTCTGTGACTGGGATTTACATTATATTGTAATTTCTGCAGACACTTGACAGGAAGTAATTTAGGCCTCAGGGTAGTGGCTATCATGGCATGCAAAATGACAATCAGACTGAATGATCTGTCATACATATTGAACCCTTTTACTAGGTATTCATTGTACCTCTGTGAATGTAATATTTTTTATTAAGATGTAATAGCAATAAGTGTACACTGTCAACCTGTCACACACATTGTTTATCAGTGAGAAGGAATTGTCAGATTCAAAAGTATGGCATCAAATGTAAGGAGCATGTTGGACAATTTCTTCTTTCCTTGCTTGGAATACAATTTCTTTGTGTCTGTAAAGTCCACATAAATAGCATTGGCTTGTTTGACACGCAGAAATAGTTCTGTACATGTACTGTGGTTGTTTTCAGGAAAGTTCTAGCAGCACTTACACCTTCTGGTGTCTTCACATTCATCAATATTGTGCAGGAGGTTACAACTTGGGTGTCCAGAGTATCTTACATGTTCTTTGAGAAGGTCTGTCATAGGGTAGAACATCACCATGTGGCCGTAGTTATGAGGAGTTATTTATTATGATTTGCAATGGCTTGCAATACGTTATGCAGGGTTACTTAATCAATTTCTAACGAGATTTTTGCAGAAATTTCCTTTTACATGAACAGTTTTCTCCTGAAATAAGAGAGGTCCATTTGGTTTTATTATTCAGATATTGTGCTTATTTTGGTGATGCTGTCAATTCATCAGTCACTGATCATACTGAGTATTGACAAATACAGTCCTTTTAAATACATGTGTAACATGAAGGTCTTCTGATAGGTTGACTGGGGTTTGTCCATGTATGAAATGGATTATAGGTGAGGCTTTTACAGGTTATGTGCCCGATGTCATTGTTCATTTTTGGTTCTGTCATTGTTCATTTTTGGTTCGCGTGTAGAGCTTGAGTGCCACCTATCAGCATTATATACATTGAAAATAGTTTAAGTGAGATTTCTTCCAGTTGTGTTTACCTTCTCAGAGCTCAGATTTAATGCTTATCCTCTATCCCATAGTTAGTAATGTTACCAGAGGATCAGTGAAACACAGCAGTCAAATAATCCTGTGGGGCTGTCACTTGTCATAAAACTTGTTTTACACATAAGAAGTCGTCATGAGATGGAGTTTTCTTTAATAGTTAATTGAGCTGTTTATTGTGTTAAATTACTACTTACAAGCATCCTGCAATTGATAAGGTACATTAAATGCTCACAGTGCAAATGGAAAGGTTCTAAACCACACATCCACTCTGCAAGTCTAGCCTGATTATTGTGCACAAAAATGTCTTTGTGCACATGGAGCTAGCCTGGTGTGCCTCCCCTAAGCACTGGTCTCATTACTGATGATGACGGCTCTGGTGGCCAAGTGGTTTGAGCTTCTGTCTGGGATGTGGGAGGTTGTGGGTTCAAACCCTGGCTGAGTCATACCAAAGACTTTAGAAAATGATAGTAACGGCTGCCTCGCTTGGCGTTCAGCATTAAGAGGTTAGTGTTAGGACTGGTCAACCTGGTGTCATGATAATGTGACTGGGTGGGACATCATGCTACATGTCTGCTCCATGATGCCTCAGTGCTGGACAACACTATAAATTGCCACACTGCAGATAACATTGTGATGGCTGAATTTGGTTTAAAGCTACCTTAAAAAACCAAATCACACACACACATTACTGATGATAACATAATGGATATGGTCTCAAGCTAGTATTGACCAATCGGAAAAGGTTTTCACCAACTCAAAGAATAATCCAGAATATAACCAAACTGTGTGTTTTTAATAAACATTCAAAGCTACCACCAAAGGGGGAGAAATTAGATGATGACAGGTGTGCAATTGCAGTCATGAGACTACAAAAGTACCAGAAATGCTGTGCAACTTAATACAAAGTGGTTCAGTATATTCAAGGAAAGGCTGCCATATTGTGCACTTTTTGCACTAAGTATTTGAAGTAATATAAAAGGCACTGCATACTGTACTTTATTTGTTAATGAGCATACAAATGTTCATTCTTGGATCACACATTACAGGCTCCATACGCATAATCATAATGGCAAAGAGATACCGTATTTTCCGCCCTATAAGTCGCTCCGGGGTATAAGTCGCGGGAGGGGGAAATCCAGATAATTTTGGAAAATTCAATAGATAAGTCGCTCCTGCGCACTTACCGTAATCACGATTTTGATACTGCCGGCCATTGCATACGACTTAGTAATTCCAACAACGTGTAAGTATATTCTTGTTTGAAATTTAAAAAATAGAAATATAAGCAAATAAGATTTATAAATAATGTTTATTAAGTAAATAATAGCGCCACTGCACGATTTCCGTTTTCTTTCGCAAATGCTACGACGTTTAACTTAAATTCTGCATCATAACTTTTTCGCGTGGTAGTTGTTGGTGCCATGATTAAACTGTATTGACTTACGCTAACATAACAATTTTAAATCATACAACGTTATTGTGAAACTATCTTTTTTTTAATGCTCCATGGCATGAACGGTCCGTATTTATATACCGGTCAATTCCACAACCCGAGCGAACTTCAAAGGCACTTTATAAAACAAATGAAGTTGTTCGCCAGCCTTCCAGTTTTTTTTATTAATTACTTTGAAGTTCTCTCAATGAAGCCAGTCTCTGTATTCCGGTCAATTTCCACAACCGGAGCACACTTCAAAGGCACTTTATAAAACAATTGAAGTTGTCCGCCAGCCTTCCAGTTTTTTTTTATTAATTACTTTGAAGTTCTCTCAATGAAGCCAGTCTCAGTATTCCGGTCAATTCCACACCCAGAGCGAACTTCAAAGGCATTTTATACGACAACTGAAATTGTTCGCCAGCCTTCCAGTTATTTTTATTAATTACTTTGGAGTTCTCTCAGTGAAGCCAGTCTCGGGTTAATCCAGAGTTTTTTTTATAAACTATTGAAGTAAATTATGAAGCGCTACCGGTACATTTAAATACGTATATTGTAGCGACATCTGACCAACACTTTGCTTGAAGCACGTGGTGAATAATAAAAGGAAAACAATGGCAATCGTAATTTCAATATTTTTTTAATTAATAACAACAAATTTTAACACATATATATTATAACTAAATAATATTTGATTATTTAATTTGATATTCTTGTAGTCTAATACTTACGTGTATGTAAGTTTCGAGCAATTGGCTTGCCGGTATACCGTAGATGCATTCGCTATAACACAGCATCACTGCGCATCAGTCATATCGGTCGTTAAAAAAATTTATTTATCGTATAAGTCGCTCCTGCGTATAAGTCGCACACGTCATTTGAAAGAAAAAAAACAAAAAAAAGTAGCGACTTATACCCCGGAAAATACGGTATGTGAAATAAAAACAAGGCTGGTTCCTTAAAGCAGAGCAGATTGGGGCAGCTTGAAGAACCATGAACTTTAAACTTTTCACAAATCTTAGAGAGATAGAGTTGTCATTGTTTTGAGTGGATGCTCATAAATACATGTAGCTAATGCTGAATTAGAAATCTGAACTGAACAAATTTATAAATCTAAAATTATTAGAGGACATTGTACCACATGAATGTCATCTACTCACCTGCCATCACTGTAGGTACATAGGTGAAATAAGAATGAGAGAGACTAAAAGAATGTTAGGGATATTCATAACCATAAAGATTCATAAGTGTCTGAACATTTTAACCAATCTGACCACAACATAGAATTTAGTAAGTGAAAGGTTTTGAAAGACATCCTTTTTTCCACATAGAAATCAAACTTAAGTATTTACAGATTTTGAGAATGTTTTAACCACTGTGCCTGCATTCCAGCTTTTGATAGCCAACATTGTGAACAATAAGATAAATGATGTAGGTGTTAAAATATATCATGTTTCGAGGTGTCATAATTAAACCTTTTTCCCACTTTTTGGGAACTTATGAGATTTGATTTGAATGATTTGTAATTTTATTCTTACTTTGAAACATGGACAGATGTGTCTCAAAACATTCTGCATTCACCTCCCCTGCTTACACAATATTCTGGAGCCCTATCACAGTATAAATGCATGTGTGTGGTTGCTTGGGTGGTCACTGTGCCAACATTTTGAAATGAGTTCCATCCTAAAAGTTGCTATGACATCTAGCTTTAAGGATAGATGTGTGCTAGAAGAAGAAATAAACTGATTCTTTGAAGTTGCTATCAGAAATGACAAAAACCAAAACATGTCACTGATAGTGAACAAGGCCCTAATAATATGCTGACAGGTGACACATTATTCACATCATGTTTTGGGTTCTTATATGGGTCTGGCAGATCAGAAGATCATATGTGATGGTCTGTTGGCACATGTTTTAATGCTACTCCCTTTAATTCTTGACATAATCATCCCATTGTCTTATTGGTCATAAATGAAAATTGTCCTGTTTGCGAATCCATTATGGTAGCCATCTTGAAAATCTTGTTATTGTTACTTCAGAATGGAGGGTCATATCAACACAGACTTCTCACCTTAAGACTTCTTATGACAACTAAGCTGATCCTTACTGGAAATGTTGCTGATTTAACACCCAATATGCCTCCATTCAGCCATCTTGAAAATCATGTTATCATAACTCTAATTGAACAAAAGTTATACATGTATCAATGTTGGGTTTTCAGCAGATTTTTGTATGATGTCCAGTTGATTTTAAATGGCATTAGTACATATATGTATCTGACACTGAGGTTTTCATTCAAAGACTTGTGATGTATAGTTGGTCTTGATTGAAAATTGTGCCTTTGTGGTATCCAATATGGCCTCCACAGCAACCATCTTTCAAATTGATCACTATGTAAACATGGAATTTTCGTAGATATTTTGTATGATATCTAGTTGTTCCTGAATGAAAATAGTGCCATTTGTACATAGAGTATGGTTGCCACAATGTGTTAAAAATCTTGTCACTACTCCCCCAGAATGGATGATTATTTAGGCATTTCCACCTAAACACTTATAATGATATCTTCATCATAAATGAAAATGGTGCCAGGCTGATATCCGTTATGTGCACCATGGTAGCAAATTTGAAAGTCTTGTTATTGCCAAAGAATATCAGAGATGATTTCAACACTAGACAATTAAAAGGAAGAAATGGTCTTATCTTGAATTTGTTAAAAGTTTTGGCCAGTAGATCATCATTCCCTTCAAGGGACTTGTCTACTAGTAAAACTGTTCTAAGAATAAACTACTGAAGTCAATTTCAATTATGCAAGCTCACATCTGCCAAATCCTTCATATATCATACCTGTTCTTTCTGTTGTTGTAGGATTTAACACCATTTTTCAGCACAAGATAGGCTATACATGGTGGCTGGTATAAATGGTGAAGGAAGAACCCAGCAAAATCCAGAGAAGAACCATGACCTATGACACTGGCAAGTTTTCTCAATATAACCACATTAGCTGAGCCCAAGACTCTAACCCTTGCAGACAGAGGTTAGATGGCAGTGATCCATAACTATGAGATTGCATTAGACAACTTGGCCACATGGCTATCCTATCATGCCAATAATTTTATCCTTAATATAACCTTGGTATTAAGCTATCAAAAGGTGATATTCATTCCTTTATTCTACAGTAGCAGATAACCCATGGCATGTGACTCATTTCAGCAGCATAGTTAAACTGGAAAACAGTACCGTACCTCTTTATAATTCCCATTACCTGAATTACCTGAGCTTTATCTCAGGAAATATGTTACTTATTGCAGTTTATAATTCAAGTATTTTAATGGAGATAAGGATGATTGCACCTAGTGCTTCCACTGCCAAGAACATAATTTGTTGATGTACATGTGTATTTTATTTTTAGATGTAGCCTATTTTTGATGAAAATTATTGAAAAAGGTGTGATCTCATTGTAACTTCTCCAACACTGCTTGAAGGATTAGGTGTAGGCTGGATTTGGAATTTACACAGTTATATAAATCAGCCCTTCATAGATGATGATGTTGATTTTCTGGTGAAGGACTGATATCACCTATTAATTAAAAGCTGCAATTATCTCTATCCAAATTTTTCTGCACACATCTATGTACATTTTATACACTTACCAGTATTTCTTATGGCTGTACAAATACCATCCGTTGAAGAGGTCTTCTGGTGACATCTACATTATTTTTCCAGAGCAAATCGTATGTTTGGTGACTTGTAATAGCGCAACCATCTGTCCTGGGCCATTTTGACTTTCTTGCTCGATATGGCTGTTACTAATTACTGTACTGGTATGTGTTAGTTTTGTTCCAGAAAGATCTGCATGCAGCAAAATTGCACATTTTGATGAACAGATCCACATATCGTTCATCAGTATCAGCTTATTTGAGGGTTGATTTATCAGACTGTGATTTGCATAGATATGAAAGAAGGCTTTTACATTTTTCTGGTCAATATTTAGGATATTGAAAATTTGGAATTTGGTTTTAGTATTTATGCAACCATGTGCATATAATTGCTGGACACTTAGAGATGTGCAGGAAACATTCTAAATGCTGGTGTACATTTTAATCTTAATCATATTATACTTTGATAACTCAACAATGCTGAGCAAAAGGTCAGTTGAAATATTGCAATGGTCATGGTAACATGTCAGGGTTTGTTTTCCTGTAAGTTCCACTCCAAAATTAGACTAATTCCATAATTCCTGAGCAAATATGTTGTACATGCACTTGAAATAATACAGAAAGTGAAAATAAGAAAAGAGAAAGCAAGCAAATCCAGTGCAGTGGTGTAACATTGGTAACACTAAAGGTGATATGTACACCTCCCATGACTTCTGGGATCTATGGTATGGGTGAGGGTGTGGGATGGTGATGAAAACTCACATAGCTTGGGGTAGAGATAAGCGTGGCTTTAGCAGTTTGAGACAGTCCATGATAAATATAATCTCCATTTTCCGACACAAATATTCTAGATCCGATAAAGTGGAAATTCAGTCCAACATACCTATCTGGCCTCACATGTGTACACACCAGCAAGATACTTACACTCTCCTCTGACAATCATATACTCATTATTCACACTATAAAAATGAAGTCATATGGACATTGTTCTTTTGCAAACCAGGGCCCAGCAACGTAGAACGACTTGCCCATTGAAATTAAACACAAAAACACAGTGATTCCTTTCAAGAGTGATCTTAAAGCTCATCTTTTTTTGACTGCAAGAACAAACTTAAAGACTTAATAATGTTTCCTACCTTAAATATTTTTAGCATTTTTTAAAAATGTTTTCTAATTTCATGATGTTTTTTTTTGGTAGTCATATCATTATAGATATTGTAGAGCACTGAGAGTTTTTAAAGATTAGGCACTATACAAAGTCCTCATTATTATTATTATTATTATTATTATTATTATTATTATTATTATTATTATTATTATAACCACTTGCAATTATCTGCAAGTTCTAATATAAGTGTTCATGAGTGCTGTCGTAACAGTTGATTAACTCTTTTGATGTTTGAATAGAAGAGGGCATATCACATTTATAATGATTACATGTATATTAAAACAGTAAAGCTAATGCATGACTTTTCTTTGAAAAGTCTTAGTTATTTGTTATGTATTTCTTAGACAGAAATACCAATAGGCATTTCTTAACATTTTCATTGATCATTATTTTCTCCGATGCTATTATCAATTGGAAAAATATTTTTGTAATAGTCATACACTGCATGCTTTTTTTAATTACAATTTGTGAATTTTATTATACAGATTTTGTAATGTTCAGCCCAAAGAACCCATACCTTAATCAGCATTGTAAGCAGTCACCAGTTATCAGGGTGTGCTAAAAAATGTAGTGTAGAGAGGTTTATTGTAAAACTCACATTTTTCTTTTGATCTGAGCTGAAATCTGTTCATATTTAATGTGCTAATTCCCCCCCCCCCCCCCCAACAATGAATGCTCCAATTTCTCTCTATAACACTGGACTATGATGGTGTTTGGGAGATTATTGATCATAGTTAACTTACTTTTACCAGCTGTTGCAGCTTAGTCATTGGCTAATTTGTCTCCCAAGCTGCAAACTGATCCATATAAATATGTTTAGCAACATAGTATTAGCCCGAGTCTTCCCAGTTGTATGTACCCCAAGTCCAGCTTCTTAGTTTTATAGCTTTCAAGTGATTCAAGTGTCAGTGAGAGAAAAAAACCTGTATGTATGCAAAACTTAAGTTTGTTTGATTTCTTGATATAGTTCATATTTCAGGACTTTCTTGTACAGGGGTTATACCTGCAATAAATAGGTTTGGATGGAAAACCCAAACAGATTCATTACTCTTATGGTAAGTGCTGTGGTAGAAAGTCTGAAAATCCATGGCTGTTCCTGGGCAGCCAGCTTTGAAAAACTGGTCGTCCAGAAATTTTTGTTCTGGTTGCCATTTCATGCACTGCAGTTGCCCCCGAATTGTAATTAGAATTATTCAACAACTTTTGTCATATATACAGTATAAATAATACACAGTACTGGTACTGTAACTGGCCATCACTCCTGCTAATGGAAAGGGTCACACATCTTTACACATTTCTGTCATCTGCTTGAGATCAGTAAATAAAAAAAAATCTTGCAATTTCCTTTAGGATGATGTTTTGTAGTCTGATAGATCCTACCCCCAAGTTTTAAAGTTGTTGAAGGGCGACCATCTTGTTGACCATCCCTTATCTGGCATTTGGCCACTCTGAACAGATTGCTTGTATTTTCTGTTTGAGCTTGCATTATTTCAGTTCACATTATTAACAATCTGATACTATCTTTCCTGTGACTAAACTGTAAGGTAAATGTAAACTTTCAAGTAGAATTTCTGTTTAGACATTAACCTATAAGCCATTATCATATGGAACAACAATTGTGATTGGTTGGATTTGTTTAAATACTTGATTTAGCCTGTTGATCTATGCGATGGACCTGTTCTCTCATTCTATACACTCAGCCACTCTCAAGTGTTGTAGATCATCATCCACTGTCTCACCAATCATATGCTGATGACACCCAAATATACAAATCTAGCCAACCAAGTGATGTTGATGCTGCCATCCAAGGAGTAGAGGTGTATTTCTGATGTGAAATCAAGGATGACATGTAACAAGCTGCAGATGACTGAGGCCATCAAACTGAGGTCATTCTGATCACAACACAAATGCTTTCTCATTCACATCCCTTACTCAAACAATAAATAACAGCAACATCAACATTAAATTCATGCAGTCTGTACGAAACCTAGGTTTTTGTCTGGACAGTACTCTCAAATTGCACCAATATGTCATGAACATATGCAAGGCTGCATATCTTGAGCTGAGACGCATCAGCTCCATTCTCAAGTATCTTTCAGTTTATGACACTAAAACACTTGTGTGTTCATTAGTACTTCATGAGTACTAACAAGATTGGACTACTGTAACTCAATTCTGTCTGGTTCATCTCAATATCTACTCCAGAAACTTCAAAAGGTTCAAAACACAGCTGCTTAGAATACCACGATCAGAGCACACCTCCCTGCTGCCCTTTACCCTACATTGGCTATCCAATCGATCCTGAATCAAACACAAAATTTGTTCTCTAAAAGCCTTGCTCTGGAAAAATAAAGGTGTTTCCATAATTTTTATTTTCATGTTAATATAATGTCATGTCATTAGATATGCGTAGTAGAATGGTATATTCTCTTTTGTTTGTTGTTGTCATGCTGGTGATGTGATGATTCAATGTTTCTAATTTTCTTTCCATAATATAGCAAAATATGTTCTGGCCTTAAAGGGTTCTAATGTAAAACTTGACAAATGGATGGTGGAGACCCTTGTTCTCTACATTGGTTTAACTTTGCTGCTCAGTTGGTGTCACCTTTTACATTCTGAAATGTTGCGGTTTCACTTTTGTGTCAGTATCGTGGCCAAATTTAGGAATAATGGCAAGGCAGCAACATTTATATGTATAAATGTTTCCATTTAGTTTGGTGCGATTAGATGTTTACATTGGTAAACATGGAAATGAACATACTTGTGACTATCAGTGTCCTTTTAAATTATATATACTTCCACATCTCTGCTTAAGAGGACCAATTAGTAGTTTTTCTATGAATTCTTCCATTAAATATATACAAGATTTAAATTGAATGTGGCATTACAGGGAAAAGCAGAAATTGACAAGAATTGGTTGGATCCAAAACTGCAATACATAATGATAATACTGATAACAAATATTTTATTTTAAAGAAGCACAGATTAAAGTTTGTAAGATGCTTCATAGTTTTCTAGTCATTGTAAATTCTGCCAAAGCATCCAGTGTGCATGACCAGTTAGTTATACATCTGATAGTATTATCAGTTATATCAGGATAATGCTATATAGGTGTGTTTGGTATTACTGGCAATATGTCTGGAAGTATTATCAGTCACATCATGATAATCCTATGTAGAGAGCGTCCCACTTTAGTTAGTTTTTAAATTGCGATCATCTAACGTAAGGTACTGGCCATTTACTTATGGGGATGGGGTGGGGCTGTTATTTTCTTTTGAGTTAAAACATTTTCTTTTCTTTAAAGATAGCTAATATTTTTCCTAAATAATGTCGTGGATATAAGTTGGTATTGTTTTTCAGTAAATCTGAGCAAGATATTTTGTCCAGTTATTGATAGATGAAATTAAAAAGTATTGGCTCCTGCCCAAAACATTCAATTGTCAGTCCCTAATATAACTGCAATATACCATGGTTCATATCATGGAATGTTGAGAAATACAGTTGTACAAAAAAAAGTCCCTATTATAACTGCAATATACCATGGTTCATATCATGGAATGTTGAGAAATACAGTTGTAAAAAAAGTCCTTAATATAACTGCAATATACCATGGTTCATATCATGGAATGTTGAGAAATACAGTTGTAAAAAAAGTCCCTAATATAACTGCAATATACCATGGTTCATATCATGGAATGTTGCGAAATGCAGTGGTACAACATTTTTCACATCACTCAGGTCTAATCCTATGTATTTTTCATTGAAATTGTCAGATTTATTCAACCAATGAAATGTTTGGCAGTGTGAATGATGTCATAACAATTTCAAGTTGAGGAAGAAGACAACGCATGCACATCATAATAAGCTGTCAGCTTTTCAGTAAGCCTTACTGGTAGATAGTGCGATAGTGTTTCTTATTGTTTTAAGTATTGTAAACTGTGTACAAGTTTATCATTTTTGGCAAATGTTGCAGCCTTACAAGCAACATTCCCTCTAAGCGAATGGTAGGTGTGCGCGCAGTGCTCACTGCACTGCGCAAGCATTATGGAGACGAGCAAAATTTAACATTGGATTGAGCACAAATTGACAATTCAGCTGCGCGGGGATGCCTGAGCAACTGCTCGCATGCACACGGCTTATAGGGAACGTTGCTTACAAGGTAAATATCTGTCATGGCTAATGGTGTTTTATTGTCCCTGTCTTGTACAGTCCATTAGTCCAGAGTTCTCTTGCTTATTACAAATAAGCGAATCACTGATTTATCTTGTATCCAACAGTCTTTTATCTCTATGTTCCCAAATTTATTAGCCATATATCATCAAACTATTTGATATTACATCAGCTGGATCCTGAAAATTATACTTGATTAATGTATTATGTTATGTTTGTACACTGGAATTAACATGCTTACATGTACGCTATTTAGCATGTCAAAAGAATGTGAAATGTCTTTAATAAACAAGTAAGAAATTAACAGAATAAATACACATAAATCAGAGTCAGTTACATGTAGTTCATTTTTGAAGCCAAGTAAAGTTTGTAGGTGGGAAAAGATATTCAAAAAGTAAGCTAGAAAACATAGCCAGAAAATATATTTTAAAAATGATTGACAGGTTAGTCTACAATTAGTCTACATATATAATAATACATATAATAATACTTTTATTTATTCAGTAACTGAACAGTGAACAGTTCTAATGATAATTTCATTATTGATTGAGAAATGTCTACCAATTGGAATTCATAATCAGGCAAATAAAATCAATTGTTTTTAAGTTAATGACAAGTTGAAAGTTATTTAACATGGAAAACAATGTTTGCACATGCCTGTTGTTTTTTTGTTTGCATTCCAAAGCAGTGGGAAATTTGCCATATTTTTTCTGATATGTATGTATGTATGTATGTATGTATGTATGTATGTATGTATGTATGAATGAATGAATGAATGAATGAATGAATGAATGAATGAATGTGTGTATGTATGAGATAATTGCTGTAATTCATCTTGAGAATGTATCTTGCTGTTGTCATTACTTCAGTTTCCATATCCAACCACTTCTTGTGCACTTATTGACCTTTATAATTTTTTTGCTGAAAGTTGTAATATATTTTGAATAAAGATCACTGGTTTTCCCATTGAACAAGAAGAAAAATATCTAAAAAATCTTGATTGAAAAATTTACATTAAAAAGGCAAATTATTTAAGTATGTATTGCATAAAATATATTTTCCTTCCAATTCTGATTCCATATCTTTACCTTCCCTTCTTGCATCTTTACTTTGTAAATATTGGCCACAGAACAGACATTTTCTACAAAGTATTTATTAATTTTTATAATCTTCATTGCATATCTCAAAGTATAACATTATTCATCAGCTGCTCACTTTAACTGAATTTTTAAGGAAAGTATATTTCATATTCTGTATAAAATATAAAATATTTCACATCCAAAGTCTACCAAGTTATTGGCGGTAGGAAATAAAAAGACAAAAATCAAAAGAAGTATTTATTTTCTTTTATGAGAATAAAGGAAAACCAAATAATTTATACAATCTGATATATGCAAGAGAGAGTATTCCATAAAAGAAGGACTACTGCATGCATGACCACCAAAGTTGTCTATAATAAAAGTATTTTTAAAAACTACGTTTTTCATACCAACTGAAAGTTTACAAATAAATATAACAAAAACATGTTTGGACACTGCAGATATTAAACACTATAAAATATGTATTTTTGTCCATTCGTTTCCAGGATTTGGATGTCATCTTTGCATACCTCCATGGAATGGAAGCACTGTCATCCCTTCGGGAGCCAGCTCTGCGAGCTCTTTGTAGGACTGTTAGATACGAATATCATGATGCCAATGACATTCTTTACTGGTATGTATCAAAAGTTAGTGTTGGGAATGATTTTACATTTAAAGATTGATGTTCATAAGAATTGGTTTGTATATATTGTTTGTGCATACTTTGATATGCATTCCATGGCCACAAATTATTTGAATTTTCCCTCTCAAATGGTTATCTTGTGCTTGGTCAAAATCATGGGTCCCAAATGTGTTACATATATGTCAGAAAATGAATATATGTAAACAGCTTTGTTAATGCACTGGTTGGAAACCTTTGAGCTATAAAACTGACCTCAGAGATTTGTATTTTGACTTAAACATGACAAGTAAAACAACACAATGTGTTTGTAACTTGTTTTTTTTTGCACAAGATTACAGTTGTATATAGGCACATACAAGCATTATAATATGGAATATTTCATTTCACTGCATTTTTAACTGAAGCTTTCTATAACACTTGACATAAAGGAGTAACATATAATTGGATACTATTATTTATGGAACAGTCAGGTGCCCAGAGTGGTCTAAAGCCTTCACCATTATGGATTGCTGCCATCTCACTTTTTTCCGCATATGTTTGAATCTCGGGTTCAGCCAATGTGGGTATGTGAGAAAGCTTGCTAGTAGCTTCTCGTGGGTCTTCCCGGGTTCTTCCTCCATCATTTATACTGGCTGCCATGTATAGCTATCTTGTCTGTGAAATTACAAGATTAACTTTTTTCTGATCTGTGCTATAAGCCTATTTGTCATGTATACACATGCGAAAAAGCAATATTATATGTTAATTAACTATATTTTGTATGAAAACTACATTTGTTACTCAAAATAACTTTAATTCCAAATCCCAACTAAGATGGCAGATAATCAATAAATATTCAGATAAATTAAGGCAAAACATTATATGTGATGATGGAAAAGCTATAATTTTGTAAAAATTTGTATTTATGTCAGACGGTTCCACAGTTAACATATAGTATTAGATAAAGACAGTTTGTGTCTTAGATATTAGCGTAACCAAAACGATAATTCAGAAGATATAGTCAGAGCATCATTGTACTTGCTACACTTGGACAGATTTTGCTGCATGAAGCACAAGTACAAAAGCCTTTACTAAATACCAAGTTAAATGCAGCTCTTATAATGCAAGAACAATCGTAGCTTAGATTGGCCTGGGGGCCATCTTGAAACTTTTGTTATTGCGACATCTCCTAAATAAAAGGTCATGTTCACCAGCAGACTGATTATATCTACCATGATGAACATGTCTCAAATTGTATTAAATTTTTCATGAAGTCTTCAAATTTGTTGTAAGAGGCCCTGAGTGGCCGAGTGGTCTAAAGTGTTTTCCGTTAAGGAACACTGCTGTCTCACCTCTGTCTGCGCGGGTTAAAGTCTAAGATTTGGCTAATGTAGTTATGTGAGAAAGCTTACCAGTAGCTTCTCGTGGGTCGATAGTTCTTTCGTGTGCTGAAAAATGGCGTTAAACCTAAAACCAGCAAACAAATCAAATTTGTTGTCTTGTTGGTGCAAATTAAAATGGTGCCAATCTTACATACAGTAATGTAGTTTACATGGAATCTTTAAATGGTATCTGGTTTGTGTAAATGACAATGGTTCTAATCTTACATCCAGTATGGCTGGCACATTGGCTAAATTGAAAGTGTTATCGCTCAAGAATATCAGAAATGGTTTGATCACTCATTTCAAAAGAAGAAAAGGTCCAATTTTGTATTCCTGGAAATTCTTTATGTCATTCCTGTTGAGTGCCTCTTATTTTTAACTTATTTGGTCCAATGCCAAGTGATGCATTCAGTAACGATTGACATTTATGTGTTAATTAAGCGGTTTTGCATCTTAAACTTCCAAACACTATGTGGTTATTGTTGTAGGATTTAATGCCATGTTTCAGCACACGATAGGCTGTACATGGCGGCCAGTATTAATGGTGGAGGAAGAACCTGGGGAAACCCACCAGAAAGAACCACCAATCCACAAGAAGCTACTGGCAAGTTTTCTCACATACCCTCATTGGTTGAATCTCATACTCAAACCTACACTAACAGAGGTGAGATGGCAGTGATCCATAATGAAGATCGCTTTAGACCACTTGGCCATTCAGGGTCCCCCTCACTATGTGGTAAAAGTTATACAGGTCATATATGCACATTTACTTATCGTAAGTTAAATATAAATTGTTGTTTTAGAATATAATGCTAATTTTTTGTTTAACCAGAGTCTGTTCAGTCCTTATTATTGAATGATATGCACATTAATTGTTATAAATTAGATGAATATTATTGTTCACAATGGTGGTCAGGGTACTAAACTTAAGTCTAATTGTCACCATATAGGGTGGTATGAATTTTTTATTTATCAAAATGCATAGATTTCATTGTGACATCACTGAGTGTGACATTTAATAAAGATTGTTCTGAATCTCACCTTCAGTTTGACCTTGTCCAAAAATATCCACACACTTGAAGATTAATTTTGCCGTATTTTATTTTTGGGGGTTTAAATATGGATGTATGAGGATCCAAATAAAGTGAATAATTGCCGATTAAAGCTGTGTACAATGAAATTCTAAAATTTGACACTCATGACTAAAATAGTTGTTGAGTGCCTACATGACCTTATGATCTTTAGTACATAGGACATATTTTAATCAGATTTTGATCAGACTCTGTATGAAGCTTAAGGATCTCAAATGGATTCAGTTATAAGTAAGTAACATCCACACAAATTAATGAGGTTACCTCAAATCTGATTGGTTGAGCTTGTGAACATTCTAGAGACAATATGGCAGAACAGGATGTTGATCTGATTTGGTATGAAAGCTTGGATCAACAACATTCCAATTAGTTGATTGAGTAATATTCTTGCATATTAATGATGTGAACTTGTATCTGATTGGTTCAGTTTGTCAACACTTTGAAAGCCAAATATCTTGTTCTTACTGCCAATATTAACTTAGATGAAATTTTTTTGATGAATTTAGTTGTGAGCAATATCCACACATATTATTGATGTGATACTGCATCTGATTGGCTGAGCTTATTACCACCGTAGAGGTTGTTTTTGTGATCTGATTTTAATCACATTTGGTATGTTAGATAATTGGTCCTATTATTTGTGGAATGTCAAGAAATTTAATTTTAATATCATTTTGAAAATGTATATACTCATATAGTGTATAGTGGATACAATTATTTGCAAACATTTATTTGAAAGCAAGGGAAGTAATTTATGATCACTGTTTTGTATCACAGAACTCACTGGACAGTTTATTTGGTGAATTTTCATCTGACAATTATCTATTGCAGAAAAAAATGAAAATAATTTTACACGGATGATACAAATAAAAACTAATGATTTTTGTAGAAGGCATGCATGTGAGACTTTGAGGCAATCAGGTTAATTCTGCATGCAACTGGTGGCTTTTATACTGAACCAACATTATCACCAATCACTTTTTTTTTACATTCATTATTTACAGCAAAGAGCTGTTTTGAGTATTTTTCAGAGAAAAGGCGGCGAAAAAGAATCAATATGTGTCTTATGCATGAATAAAGTTCACTAGCACTATGACAAATTAGGATAATATTTCATCACCCCTTCACCATGTCAATTTTTAGATTTTTAGCTCTGTAACAGACATACGTAAATATGTAAGCCAAGTTGCAAGTTCATTTGCAGCCCGTTGTGCATTTGATCTCCACTGATAGTCTAACTGTGACAGGCAGTCACCAAACAACCAACAGTTTCTAAGCCTAACTCAAAGCAAATTTAAACCACATTACAGATTTAATTTGTGTGAATTCATATATGCTCAGCTTATGATAATTGGGTTCATGCCTTATTCCTTATAAATTAGGAATGTGTCCAAATATGAAACTATTCAGTGCGACCTTAAGAATTTATATGCCAGTTGGATTAGGGGAAATGCTTCTCAGTTTCAAAACTGGAGGCGATTTTGAGTAAAATGCAGCCTTAATATATGTAAAATTCACAATTGTCTGTTTACTATGATGTATGGCATTTGTGGATGATCGAGAGCCATGATATAGAGCAACAGCTGTGAGACACCTTCATTCTTTCATTTTACTTTCCACACTTAAACCTACATTTTGGCAAGTCAATGCCAACATTTTACGTAGCTAATATATCCTGTAGTGTTAGTACCTAGTTATATCAGTGATTTCTCACAGCAAAAGTAGTATTATTTATGAAATTTCAAAATGTAGTAAATAAATGATGTAATAGAAGACAAGGTGATTCTCTTGTAAAATAACTGCAAAATGTGCATGTTAAGTGCAAAATATGAACGATCCACATTATATATAAACTGATCAGAACTCTCTTACTGATTTTATGAAGAAGGTCAAATCTATACTATACAGAGAAAGCTGATGAAGATTGTAAGGGAGGCAACTCCTCTGGTAACAAAATGGATGGACCAATGTTTGTAAGCTGAACCCCATTATTTGGGAAACTTAAACAATGAAATTCTATACCAGATTCCTCCCATCTGCCGATAAGACAGTATGTATGGATAATGTATTTTAAAGAACACTAAGAAGGTCAACATTGCATCATTTGCACACTTGCCAGCACACATTGTTGCTGAAGCTGCTGCTATTTAAATTTTGAGAAGTTTGTTTAGCTGGTGATTGTAACCTGCTTAGAATTAATCTAAAGCAAATAGAAAATCATGCATAGTAAAAAAATAAATTGAGGAGAAAACACTGATGCAGATACATGTACCTCTGTTACTGTGAAAGCTCCACAACAATTGGTGCAGCTGACTAACAGGGAAACCTTTGATGTTGTTATGGCTAGGAATATCAGTTTGAAAGGTATACTCCCATACACCTTGAGGTCTACAAGAAAATAAAACCCTGAACTTGGAATGTATAGGTCATTATAAATTAAATTTCTGTAACCAAGATGAAGTCTATGTATTGAAACATTATTCATGAGTAGAAATGGATGTATAGTATTAAATTAAGGTAATCATCATTAAATTAGGAAAATATACTACGTATGTACTGTAAATATTGATAAGATGAATAAGTATGTGAAATACTTCACTTAAACCACCTTGCATGAAACTTATAAGGCTTTTTTGTATTCCTTAGAAGAATAGTTCAGAAGCAGTAAATGGTAATTCAGACAGTCTTGAGTTAACTCCCTTCTATTTGATTTACTACTATCAAATCTATAGGAAGCATATGTTTGGAATACTTAACTATGTCAGATTCAAGAAAGAGGTAATAAAGAAATTATTTATGGCACAGTGAAGCTCTTTTGACAAAACGGAAAAAAATGACACCGGTTTTTAAGGTCTCGCTATAAAGTTTATCTGATGAATTTTCATCTGACAATGACCTATTGTAGAAAAATGAGAATTTTACACTAAAAATACAAATAAAGACTAACTAATGCATTTTTGAAGAAAGCATGCATATGAAACTTTGGCTGATGCAATTGGGTTAATTCCTGGTGGCTTTATTACTGAACCAACACTTCCACCAACCCATCTTTTTTGCATTCATTTTTGAGAGCAAAGAGCTATTTTGAATATTTTCCTTTGACAAGGCGGCTATAAATGAATCAGAATGTTCCTTATGTATAAATAAATTTAACTAGTACTATAACAAAATAGCATACATTTCATCACTCCTTAACCATCTTGATATTTAGATATTTACCTCTGTAGCAGACATATGTAAATATGTACGCCAGATTTTCTGTTCATTTGCAGCCCAAGTTATACCATTGATCTCCAGTGCTATTCTAACTGTGCTAGGCAGTCACCAAGCAAGCCAACCCATTTCAAAGCCTGACTCGAAGCAAATCTAAACCACATTACAGATTTAGCTTCTGTGTGCATTCATATATGTTAGGCTTATGATAATCAGGTTCCTTGTTTGTTTGTTTGATTAGGATTTTTAACGTAGCTTTAACAATTTTTCAGTCATATCGCTACAGTGTCTGCAGTGAGGCAGTTTATAGTGATGTCTAGCACTGGGGCATCATGCCACAGACATGTAGCATGATGTCCCACCCAGTCACATTCTCCTGATACCAGGTTGACCAGTCCTAACACTAACCTCTTAATGCTGAACGCCAAGCGAGGCAGCAGTTATTACCATTTTTGTAGGTCTTTGGTATGACTCTGCCGTGGATCGATCCCAAGACCTCTCGCTTTCGTAGTAAACGCTCTAAGCACTTGGCCACCGGATCGGTTTTAAGTGGGTTCATGCCTTGTACCTTAAAAATTAGGGATTATCAAAATCTACACCTCCCCCCGCAATAACTTTTGCACAGTGGCAGTCCATAGTCATTGATTGCACTATAAGCGAGGGTGCGAGTTACCGAGGCTACAGCATCAAGAAAGGGGGAGGGTGGAATTAGGGGACTGGGCTGTTTAATGACTGAATCCTCATTTTACAATCATGTCAGTAATAATTGTAAATAACGTTTTTTGTCAAATGAAGTTGTTTATTATTCTGTATAAATAACATTTATTTTC
This sequence comes from Unio delphinus, assembly GCA_029339505.1. Lineage (NCBI taxonomy): Eukaryota > Metazoa > Mollusca > Bivalvia > Unionida > Unionidae > Unio > Unio delphinus. The sequence goes on along the minus strand of JAQISU010000051.1, from coordinate 12,704,879 downwards.
AAAATATCCAACTTGTGAAAGATCGTTCCAACTGGTTTCAACAACCATCTCTTGTACGCAAAAACATCTTTGTATTACATCACTGTTTGTTGATTAGTTTGGTTCCTGGAATGATATTTAACAATATCTTGCCAAATTGGGAGTCTATTAGCTGGAACTAGACTAACTTTTGATACACCACCAAACAAGATTTTATATTTTCAAAGACGTGATATTTATATTGTGAGACATTCGTTTACATCAAAATTCAATTTTTGATTTGTCAATTAATGCATTATTAAGTAAGTATGTAAGAAAGGTTGCTAGTATCTTCTCTTGTGTTAGTTGTTCTTTCCGGTGTCTTCCCATGTTCTTCCTCTACCATTTATACTGGCCGCCATATATAGCCTATCTTGTGATGACAAATGGCGTTAAACCCTATAACAACAACAACCAAATTTGGAGTGGTCAATTATATTCATGAAACATCAGTTGAGTTTAACTGTTAGCATTGTGCAGTTTATAAGAGAGCCTGTATCATAATTTGCAGAGTTGTGGCCTTTTAATGTTTGACCCACATACTTTGTTTTTCCACAGATATTCCACTAATTATTATTGTATCTCAAACTCTGTATAGTTATAATGTATGTATATTTTTTTTATTATCAGCTTCTTATCAAATAACTTTTTGGAAAGGGGTTGCAACAGTTGCCGGAATTTTCTTGTTTATGTTCAGTAATACATTCATTGGCTCATTCATTTATTTATTCATTCAAATTTCAATTTTTGTCATTTATTTATTCATTTAAGCAATAATTTGTTCTTTTTGTTTATTTACCTTGTGAAATTTGTTTGATAAGGTTCTCATTGTAAAACGTGTGTGATCTGTTGCATATATGCGAAAATAGACTGTTTTATTTATTTATTAATGATCAGAAAGCAGGGAAGATGGATTTTAAAGAGTCCCAGGTAATTTTATGTAGAGTAATACAGAATCATTATAAAAAAAAAACAAGCAGTGATATGTTCAAAATGTAGAGTCTTCAGGTCATACATTTTTAATTTTTGATTATTGATTGCACCAAATTTTAATTTTTTTATGTTTACTTTTATCCACAGCCAAAGTGAGTTGAGCACATGCTGGTACATCCTTCTGTCAGGGTCAGTCTTTATAGAGGGGTCCATGTTCTTGCCTAGGAGCAGGTAGGTCATTTTCGCTAAGCCTGTCTTGGTGGCAATCTAACGTCGCAATCACTTCGGCGTGCATGTACTTGTCCATCCATGTATACATACCCTATACTAACCTTTTTACTTAGCTAAATATAAGTTGGGCTGTCTTGTTCTGAGATGTAGTCTTACTTTGTAATAGATGCAGACATGTAAATGAAATTGGTATCATTTTCATTGTCCTTTTGCATCAGCATCTTAACATGGCTGATATCTTCTATTGCAGCGTTTAAAAATTGTTGACGGTTGATAGACATATAGATCACATATACTATTAGTAGTACATTCCTTTGATGTCTAAAAAGTTTGGGTTGTAAAGAGTGTTTTTAGTGACTTGTAGAGGTGCGTTGAAATCATAGATACATCACAATTGTGGTGATGACCATTATCTTGATTTGTATTGTGACATGGCTAGCGATATGAACCTCCACCAACTCATTTTGCAGCTGAAAGTTACACATTTATTTCCTTGTAATAATGAAAGTACTTTATTTTCTTATATGCTTTAGTATCAGTGACATAAGAATAATCTGCAGAACATGCTAAAAAGAACTACCATATATACTCACTTAAAAGTAAAGTTCACTGGCAAACAGAACAGGTCTGATATCATATATCAGGATATATTTTGTTTGTTCTCCTTACTATTCCTAATAAACTTCATAAAACCAGATCTGTCAGTGCACATTGTAATGGCAGATCTGTGTGTGCAGTTTGCACATGGACTGAACTTAGATTTGAGTGTATCCTATATGGTATAGATGTATATGTTTTGAATTGTTCGTAGTGGTTAAATATTCTTGTACCTTTACCCCCTGAAAGTACCAAAATATAAGGTAGAATATGATTGACTAGAAATTACAATAGAAACCTTATGGCCTCCAGAATAGGCTAATGTTTTGTTTCTGTACAAAAACTTTACTGTTTCCTTACTATGCTTTTCATAAGAAAATACCACATCCTGAATCTTCGGGAATTACTATAAAATCAAGAAGACATATACCTAAGTGTGTTCCATTTTTCTGCTAGATACTTTGTATGTATGTATGTATGAATCAGAAATCCTGAAATTTAAATCCATGTTGCTGGACATTTTTTTGTATGTGTATGCCATTTTAAATTTAATATGTACACATTTAAATGAGATGCAACAATTTGCAACCACAAACAAACTTATTAGATTTACCAGAAAACATGCCTGTTTCCTGTTTCTCTTCTTGATTAACTGCTATTGAAGTGTTAACACTTTATCATACTTCCATGAATAACTGGTTTTAAAAAAAAACTATAAAAAAAACTAATTACTAAAAAGGAGATCAATTTTCATTTAAGAAAACTATACTATTGAATTCCACCCATTAACAGTATTTATTCTACTCTTCTTTTATAATATGAGACAGGTAAGTAACAAAATAATTTACATTTTTCATACAGTTTCTGTAATTATGGCATGTGATATGTAGATTACTCTTCATATGTTCAATTTGCGCTTTTTTGCCACTTAATATTAGTACATGTAATAATAATGCTTATGCTCTCTATGCTTAATTGTCTGGAGGGCGTTTTTTGGCATATAATAAACCAGTTCAGGTTCCGATTTACTGTAATTTCTGTTGGATTGGATGCTCAGGTTACTAATTATTTGGATCGATGGGTACCTAGTTGATTTTTCCAAAATTTTCACAGCTTTAGCCTTTAAGACTTCAGACTTCATATCAGTCATTTTGGGTTGCTGCAACAGGTGGGATAAATGGCATTGTTCAGAAGTTTTGTTGGTGGATGCATCTTTCACAAATTGGGTGTTAATTCAACAGGCATTGACAGAGACCAACGTTTCAATGGAACAATTGAAGATTGAAGTAAACATTTGTTTAAAATATGTTATAGAAATACTGCCAGAAGTGGTTTATTGGCATTATACTATGGTAGACATAATGGCAAGATCTGTACCACATTATATTGATATACTGGTTAACCACACACATCCTTGTTCATGTCATGCACTTCATTGGCCAAATGGTTAGCATACTAGTCTTATGACATCAGATCTTGGCTACCATTCTGTGACCTTGGGCAGGGTACTTGATTCTTATTGTTAACAGTACAAAATGACCTACAGTGCTGCTGTGCCATGTGCCATACAATGTAAAACCAAACCATGGCATGTGTATCACTATTCCCATATATAGTGACCATGTCTTCATGTATGTAGACTTGGAAAATTGTGTAATATATTATATATATATATATATATATATATATATATATATATATATATATATATATATATATATATATATATATATATATATATATATATATATATATATATATATATATTTGGAAAGTTAACAAGAATACACATTAAAAATGGGCCATCATAGACATTACTGAACAACTTTTAAATAGGCAAGCATTCACAATATGGGCTAGCATTCAGGTCTATTCCTAGATAAATGTGTCACTACATTTACTATTTTACAATGAATTACATATAGGACTTGATTTATAATTCCAGTATTCACAGCTAACAAGATGTCATTTAAGATATTCCCCATCTGACATTCCTTGCATATTTAGTACCAGTGATTAGTGCAGATAGATTTCTATTAAGGTTAAACCCATGTCTGTATCCTGTTACAGGGCATAGTTTTACATGTACCAATCTTTACTTGAAGCAGCAAATGGGGCATTGAGGGCAAGTTGTCAATAAAAGAACCACAAAGGAAAGATATTTGCATGTAGAAGCTGATACAGATATCTGAGATTCAGTTACACATTACATTGAATTATTCTGTTTGATGATTGCTCGTCCCGTGTTAGGATTTTCATTATATATATATATATATATATATATATATATATATATATATATATATATATATATATATATATATATATAAACACACACTCAGATGATTTTGTTGTTGTTGAATTAACACTTTTTAAAGTTAATCTGGCACATGCATGTGTTCATATTTTTCATGGATATGAAACCAGTTTTAACATTTACAAGACTTAGTCTCTCTTCCAAAATTGACAGTTAGAAAGGGGCTTGTTTGTGTGTCATATGGAAAATTTTACCTTAGCTTTAACAGTTTTTCAGTCATATTGCAACATTATCTGCAGTGTGGCAGTTTATTGTGATGTCTTCATACATGCCAACCATTACGCTTTTGGCGTAATCATTACGCTTTTTCCCACTAAATTCCGCGTTACGCGTTAACGTTTATAGATTACGCTTTTTCGATATATCCATCTTGCAAAAAAAAAAAAAATTTCGTTTTTATTAGCATTACTTTATTTTTTACATACTGTTTTATTTTTAATTAAAAAATACCCCGTTTCTACATAACTACGATATACGAGTATACTTGTCCGTGGACTTTCCTATTATTCATGTTCTATTTATAGCAACTATCATGTTACTAAGATACTTTCAAACTTTCGACCTCATATTCTATTTATAGCGGCTTAGTGAGGAGAGAACAGACTGGTTTCTATTTTGTTTAAATCATTATGCTTATACTCTTTGTTCTAATTTTGTTTAGTGCAGAACCAGTCTAAAAGTTTTTTTGCGCTTAAACGTATTAAAAAATTCTCATTGCGTTTATGAGTGCAAAAAATATCTCTTAAATAATTTCACAGATGGGTTAGAAAAAGTCAATAATAAACAAAGCAAAATGTAATAAATCCTCCAAACACGACGAGGGCATCATCACGTGACGACTAATCGTTGGCGCTAAATGGCTTCAGATGTTAAGATGGATTCTAGTCTTTGTTTATGTTAGAGCACTTTTTTTTCCCCAAGAATTTCGCAGATCATGAGATGGATCAAAAAAAAGCAAAACAACGAGTCCTCCAAAGATTCAAAGATGAATATATGAATGGCATAATACAGCCTTCCATTCTAGGACAGCATTATGCTCATTGCACACTGTGCGGAAACGATTTTAGCATTGGTCATGGTGGTAAATTTGATGTGGAAAAACACTTGAAAACAAGGAAACACATCGAATTAGCTCGCCTTACGAACTCTAATACTAAGGTAACTTCTTATTTACAGCAGAGCTCAAGTGCAGACTTGAATACTATAAATGCTGAGGTGTTATTTACCGAGTTTTTAATAGAACACGGACTACCCTTAGCGGTAGCAGACCACGCTGGTCCCTTGTTCAAGCGGATGTTTCCCGATTCGAAAATTGCGGAAATATACGCTTGTGCAAGAACAAAATCATCTCACATTGTTCGGTGCCTAGCAGAAGATACTTCATTTAAAATTGCAGAAGCAATGAAAATTGGGCCGTTTAGTATTGCCACAGACGCCACGGGAGTTGTGATTATGATGATAAAAAGTTGTACCCAGTATGTGTTAGATACTTTGACAGTGAAAAAGGCAAAGTCATTAGTGTTCTTCTTTCTTTACCAGAATTAACAGTAGATTCCACTGGACAAAACATTTTTGATTTGCTTGACAATGTTTTGAAGAAACATGACATAAGTTGGCAGAACTGTATGGGGTTTGCAGCTGATAATGCATCAGTGATGACTGGAATTCATAAAGGAGTTGCATCCTATATTTTGAAAATGTCTCCATCAGTGTTCATAACAGGTTGCCCCTGTCATTTGATGCACCTTGCTGCTGGTAAGGCTGCTGATAAATTAGAAGTAGATATTGGCCATTTATTAATAGATATCTACTATTATTTGGAGAAAAGTAGTAAAAGGAAACAGGCTCTAAAGTTGTTACAAGATCAGTTTGATCTTGAAGACTATAAAGTTATAAAGCATGTGTGTACAAGATGGTTATCCCTTGGCAAATGTGTTAGTCGTTTATCTGAGCTTTGGGATGCACTACAAGCATTCTTTCAAACTGAAAGTGAATCTGCACAGAGAAAACATGGTGGAAAAGTGAAGAAGAGTGGTACAAAAGCAGAATCTGTTATTGCAAGTCAGAAGAGAACAAGAGATGAAAGTATAGACAGACATGCTAACAATAAAGAGATTGGTGTAGCAGAAAGAAAGAAATTTAAATCCATGGAATTTTTATTTGAGAGGCCGCTCAGCTAGGTTCTTCAGAGTATAAATCTGTTAAAAAGCATACTGGATCTTCTCATACTTCCAAGGGCAAAACTAGCAAAGTGGATACTAAGATGGCACAGAAAGAAAAATAATCTGTTCACTGCTTTGAAGACTCTAAATGTGAGATGGTTTACAAAAAGCTTAATGATCCAGTTACAAAACTGTACTGCTTGTTTATGAAGAGTGCCATTCCATTGTTTGATGCAGCAAATGTTTTCTTGCAGAAAGAAGAACCATGCATTCATATAATGCACAAGATTCTGTCAAACCAGTTGTCAGATTTGCTAATAAGGTTTATTAAGCCAGAAATCATCACATCAGCCTAACTTTTAACTGATATTGACTTTCATGACCATGCAAACCAGAAAGATAATGAAGATCTAGCTATTGGTGCAGAAGCAAGAGAATTCATAGAACACAATTCTACTCTTCCTGTGAAGATGTTCTATGATAATGTTAGAGATTATTATGCTACAGCCTGTGATTACATGATCCATAAATTCTCATATGGAGATGAACTGCTTTTAAATTTTAGTTACTTATGAAAATGAGAGACAGTCAGAAAGCTTCAAAAGTGTTAGATTCTTTGTCAAGAGATATCCCTTTCTATTGCCACCCTTGTCTAACTTGGATCATCTGGAAGAAGAATTCCTGAAGTATCAAGATGGGATTCTACCTGACAATATACTTAATGCAGATAGAGTTGATGTGCAATGGCACCTTATTTCCCAGCTAAAAGACTCTATCACTGGAAGAAATAAATTTCCTCTTCTTTGTCAGGTTATGAAAGGAATATTGGTTCTTTACCATTCTAATGCTGACTGTGAGAGATTGTTTAGTGTTGTTAACAAAAATAAAACTGAATTCAGGTCCAGGCTAAGTAACCCGGTACTGAGTGCTCTACTGGTATGCAAAACATTCATGGCCTCAGCTGGTACAAAATGTTTTGAAATGCAACATGACAATCTGTTGCTTTCTAAAGCTAAAAGTGCTACATATGAACACTTGAACCATTAATGAATGATAAAAGACGAGAAAAGCAAATAAATAATTGTTAATTGTAATTGTAGTATGTTATATGTGGATTACTCTTTTTCTGCTTGGATTCCTCTTTTTGACCACTTGGATTACACTTTTTCCTCGTCAGGGGTTGGCATGTATGTGTCTTGCACTGGGGCATCATGCCTCTGACATGAAGCATTATGTCCCACCCATCACATTATCTTGACACCAGGCTGTTGACAATTCCTATCACAAACTTCTTAATGGTGGGAGCCAAATGAGGTAGCTGCTAGTACCATTGTTTTATTAATCTTTGGTATGACTCGTCCAGACAATCAGAGGTACATATACAGTATTTAGTATGCAGAAACACACAAACACGTTTAAATGGTACTGGGATCTGTGGTAGCTCAGCTGATAGAGGGATGAACCTGTGATCCAAAGGTCTTGGGTTTGATACCAGCCCAGTCTGGGTCAGTTGCTTTTATTATGTCCTCAAAAAATGCTACAGTGCCCATGGCATGATAATAGCCAATGATGTACTGTTAAAACCAACAAAGCAGAACATAGAATTACTGAGCTGTGTCAGGATGTACTGTTTTGTTGTTGATGACTTAAGTATCAACTTCGGAGACTATTGTATTTTTTTATCATATCCTAAGTAACAAACTGAGGGACTGTTGACAAAAAGTCACCATTTGTGTTGTTTGTAAATTCAGAAAATGGCTCTATCAGACTCTTACGATAAAGTTGGAGAGTAGACAAGGTTCTGATTAACCTTGGGAATACAGCTGTACATCACACATCTCCTATAATCTTACTGCGAGCTTACGCATGGCCCATATAATTGTTTTTGTGTTTATCAGTTCTATGCTTCAAGATTGGTTTCTTCTTGGCAAGAGTGCTGTTTCTAGGTACCTGGCTTCACAGCTCCTGAACAACAGCAGCAGGTGTTTAGGAAAATAATGCAAAGTTTCTTTTTAAACATGGCTGATGAAAAAAACACCATCTAATGTCTTCAGTTTAAACTGTAGTGGAACTCATTTAAAACTAATTCGCATAAAAAGTCTGGATGTATGGAATTCTGATACTAGTCCACTGTTCTTTGTCAGCGACTGAGTTTCATTTGTATATTATATTTCATCACGGTTGAATATGTATATTCTTTAGTATTTTTTTGGGACAAAATACTTCACAAAATTAAAATTATATCTACCTTATCTTGATTCAATAAAAAATCATCAACTTGTTTTTGGTAAATGAATATCTTTTAAAAGTTAGAAGTCTGACTAAGCAGAAATCAGAAATTTTGGTATAAATTGCCTCCATTCTTTGTAGGTAATTTTTGGAGGGAATTGTATGCATGATATGTAAATGCTTTCATGCAGAATTTTCAGTCATATTAAGGCTGAATTAGTGAAAATATAACATTCTGCTAGTTTTTACCATTTGTTTCCCATGATGATCTGCAAAAATGTTTGCTGATTTCTATACTATATATTGTCTGCTACAAATTATACTGCTAATGGAATGTAAATTGATAAGTTATCTGCTCAAAATAAACAATCTAATGTTTTGTCAAGGTTTTTAGTTATCTTTATCCTGGCTTCAGGTATGGCCCGGGCGTCCATTGTCTGTTTGTCTGTCAACAACTGATTGTTACACCCAGGAGGCAATATTTCTGATTCAGGAGGCCATATTTATGATCTGATTATGATTAAAACTTGGAATTAGGCTTATAAGATCAAGGTTTTAACCTTGTTTGATAATGAGTGAGATCCACACACATCACTGGGGTGATAATGCATCTGATTGGCTGACCTTATCACCCTGGAGGCCATATTTCTGATCTGTTTTGATCAGATATTGGTTTAAATCATTAAGATATCAGATGCGTTTGATAATAAACAAGACTCACAAGACACACATTTATTAACGAGGTTATCTTGCGTTTAATAGCCGTGCTTGTTAAGAGTCTGGAGACCATATTTCTGTTCTGCTTTAAATCAGATTTGGAAGATATGCTTGTATCATCGAGATCTTGACTGAGTTCAATAAGAACAAGATTCACACATATAAGGTGAGACTGCATCCGATTTTCTGATATGTATTCAACTTTGAAAGGCATTTAAATACATTCTTGGGCAAATTAAAGTTTCTGTTTTTATTAGTGATTATTCCATTTTTATTAGTGATTATTCCATCAGTCCTTGCATTATTTGATTAGAAATTTAGTTCTTTTGATAGCTTAAGAGACTTTATTGGACCATGTTTATAGTTTACATTGGATGTTTCTGTACAAGACTACTTCTGAGCAGAATGGTCAGCTGTTAAGTTGTATAATCAAGTGAACATCAGGCCCACTTGGGGTTTTTGTATCTCACCTTGTAGGGATCATTATATTATTAGTCAAGTTGAAAATTTTTAAGATTTTCTTGAGAATGTCTGCTGACTATGGAGAGCATTATCAACATTAAACAGACAGAAATGCTTTCTGCCTCTAGACAACTTGTGCTCTTTGTCACGGCTGCAAATTGCAAGCTCCAAATTGCAAATTATATAACATAATGAGATGAGCAGCAAGGAGCAAATATCAGTAATTCTTGATATCTGCTGCAAGAAAAGTTAAAGGTCATATTTCAAAATGATGCTTAATAGAAGTTTCATTATAATTTAATTTTTGTTTTGGTTGCTATTTTGAATGTCCTTTCCCCCAATCTTCTTTGTAAATTCTGTACATTTCGATGGAGGCACTGTCAGCCCCTTTGGTTTTCTATCTCTCTCGCATATTCAGACTTGGCAAGTAAATTGTGTGGAATGCAGGCAGGTAGGAGAGTTGGATTTAGTTGGATCATTAGTAGAATTGGCTTGATAAAATGTACTTTTGTATAAAAGAAAAAAAGAAAGTGTTTTTATTTATTAATATGTAAAGTTATATATGGATGACAGCTACTCGAAGATAATAAAAGTCATGAGGTATTTTTGGTATGATTTGTATGCATTGATAATTTTAGGTCTTTAGGTACTGTAGCCAATAGTTTCATTGCAGTGACATTCGAATTACAAACTGAACAAAGGTTTTGCATTCATTTTTAAAACCCATTGCATAATTTTGTCATATATACCTTTTATCATTTAGTTCTTAATGTTTGTTTACTTGAAAGGCTTTATATTCTGACATTTTTTTCGCAACTCTTTATCATAACATTTTAGAACTTACCTCCATTGAGACAATACAGCCAGTATTGTACTGCCATGCTGTTCAACCTAACTACCTACCTACCTACTAGGTGGTACTGTAATCAACATGCTCAATAAATTTCCATCTATTGGCATAACATTGGTACACATTGATTTATACCAGTATTTCAGTTTAAACAATATATTGAGCAAAACATGTAGACATGCAATAATACATCATTATTTTATATTCAACTTTATTGTTATTTTACAAAATAAACAGTCAACCATCCCACAAAAATGTAATAGCTAGCCAACATAAAACCTTACTACATGTATCTTATGAAAAAAGTCTGAAAGTTTTGATAATCAGTGTATGACTTTCGTATACAAACATTATGTAATGAATTTTGATTTCTTTAGCCTTATATCCTTTTTTCCTGAATAAGTTTTTAAATTGTTTAATAGATGTTTCTTGATCATACTAATTTATATAAATGTCATAATCTGTGAGATATTGCTGTAAATAGACAAATCAGAGGTAAAATGATATACATGTACTGTATAATTTTACAATTTTGAGTGTGTTTGTGTTTGATTTGAATTAATGCTTTAAACAAAACAAAACATCATATCGCTATGATGTCTGCAGTGTGAGAGTTAATAGAGATGTCTAGCACTGGAACATAATGTTGCAGACATGTAGCATCATGTCCCATCCAGTCACATTATCCTGATACCAAGACAAAAAGTCCTAACACTAGCCTCCTAATGCTGAGTGTCCCATCCAGTCACATTATCCTGATACCAAGACAAAAAGTCCTAACACTAGCCTCCTAATGCTGAGTGTCCCATCCAGTCACATTATCCTGATACCAAGACAAAAAGTCCTAACACTAGCCTCCTAATGCTGAGTGTCCCATCCAGTCACATTATCCTGATACCAAGACAAAAAGTCCTAACACTAGCCTCCTAATGCTGAGTGTTAAGTGAGGCAGCAGCAAGTACCATGTTTAGTTTTTGATAGTTTTGGACACTTAGGCCAACAGTGTTCAACAATTTAAATTTGCTGTCATAAAAACTTGTACATGCATTTTGACAATATCACCCTATCTTACAGTAGGTCATTGTGACCTACCAGTATAATCTTCCTTTACTTATTGAATTTATTGGGTTCAAATTGTATGCCTTATTACTTGTGCTGTCATGACATGTAAGATGTGCAGGGAAGTCTTTGCTATATTACCAATGCCAGCTGTATTACCAGTGCCAGATGCATTTCATGTAATTCATTTTTGTCAGAAATCCTTATCATGAAACAAGATAAAAATGTTTATGGATTTGTCCATGATTTGTCCAGTAGTAATGCATATTCTTAGGTTTCTGTCTATCTTAAGTAGATGCATATAGCTCAGGCTTTATCAGAATATGGTTAAATACAACCAAGTTTTTAAATCTGCTAAATAATAATTACAGTCAGCTTTGTACATTCATCAATAATAATTTGACAAACTACGTGTGCCAGTAAAATGTAAAGCATGTATATGACATGTGGCATTGGTCAGAAGATGAATGTTGTCAGCAAATACTGACCCTCAAGGACATAGCCAGGACATTATGTAGTAATGCTGTTCTTGAGTAATTCATTGCATTGGATGGACAGTGAGATGGTACAATTAGGTCCCAGTTTATCTTTCTTGGGTAAAGTCTAATAGTGAGTGAAAGTGAAAGATGTTTTAAATCATTCATTTTTTAAAAAAATGTGTACTTTGTGAGATGACGTATCAGTTAAACATTGTGAGCCAGTAGCAAAATCAGTCTAGAAATTTACTTTACTGGTGTTAATAGTATTTGATTTGATTTTGTGGGATTTATCAACATTTTTCAGCACATGATGGCCAGTATCTTTGGTCAAAGAAGACCCAGTTAAAAAATCAATGACCTATGAGAAGCTACTTGCAAGTTTTCTTGCACACCTATGTCAGTTGAGCTGCAATTCAAATTAACATGTACAGAAGTAAGATACGTGAGTGATCGAGGCCACTTGTATTGGATGATATATTCTTAGTGATGTGTGCTGAGAATAAATCAATTGATGTAATTGTGCCATAATACATGAAATATTGATTGGGAGGAATATCAAATATTAATAAGAAGAGCTTGTGATTGATAGAATTGAGTGGTATGTATTCCCATGTATGGTCTGTGTGAATTAGGATGATATTGATTGACCTATGTTGCGCTGAAAATGATATTTGGCTCAAAAACCATATACATCTGGTATGTGCTTCCTTTGCGGTACTGGTGTCTCAAGACTGATACAGATGAAAAGGATTTGATGTCTACATTTTCATCTTCATGTTTGGAGTCAGTTATGTGTAAGAGCTGATGTTTTCTATTGTCCTTGATCAGTAAGCAGACAAACATTATTTTCTCATTTATTATTTAAAGTTTTACCCCCCAAAAAAGACAAAAATATATAAATCATTTGGAATATGGAAGAGGAAGAGAATATTAATGCCAGTTTAGTGGATAAATGTTGACAAACTATATGTTAATATTTTGGTATGATAAATATGGCTGATGGTTCTGATAGTATAATGTTACACTGAGGGGTTTGACAAAGAACTGGGATATGATTAATTTTCCTGATTTTGCCCTTGGGTTAAAAGACAAATCTTGCTAGAATATAACCTGAGGTTGTTTCCTGTTATACTTGATACTTCCAGGTGATTTCAGAGTAGAAATCCTTCCATTTTTTTGTTAGTTTTGATTGCACACAACCACATAGTGTTGACAAATGAACTTTCGCAGGAGTATTCTTATGTATATGACCAGATTAATTTGTACTGTGTTTTGCACATTTTTCAGATTCTTGAACTTGCACTCTTTTGAAAAAACAATTGTTAGCATAATTAAGCAAAAATCACTTGAATTAGATTAGACAAATACAACTTGGCATATTTGCATTTCTATCTTTATGACCTGATTAGACTTCCAAATCAACGCATGCTAAAATTTGTCAAATTTCTTTTTATACATTTGTGTAACCTTTTGGATTTTTTAAAATGAAAACCTTGTTGGCACAATTAAGCAAATTCTATTTGAGTTTTACAAATGAAATATTAATTTTTGTATGCATGTACAGGTACATGTATTCCTTGTTTTGCGCACATCCGCATTACGGCGTTCCGCTCATATGGCATCAATTTTTATTTGTTGTCACTTTGGAGACTAAAACAAAATATTCACGCGGCACTCAAAATTTGATGTTACGGCACTGATTGCGGGGCCAATTCAAGCTCGTTTTCGATCAAGTTGATGAGTGAGTTGTATTGAACGCTGTGTATTTATAACAAAGACAGCATTTTATATTGCTCACAGCGATCCGAGAGGTAAAAACCTGAATTTTGATTACACACGCTCAGTCTGTGTATGTTACATGTGTGTCGTACTCTGACAATTGTTATTATTTCATTTGTGTTATTATACGCATATTACCATTGAAATTAATATAGTGTAGTCATGGCCTCTAAATCTAGCGTTAGTGGAAAAAGGAGTTTAATTTCTTACTTTAAATCAAAAGCTAGAAATGATACAGCTTAGTGAGAAGGGCATGTCAAACGCCGAGATAGGCCATAAGCTAGGTTTGGTGTGACAAACAGTTAGCACAGTAGTGAATGCAAAAGAGAAAGAAAGAAGAAAAGAAATTAAAAGTGCTCTCTAGGGCACACAACAGTGACAAGGAAGCGAGCTAGCCTTATTGCTGATATGGAGAAAGTGTTAGTCTTTTTGGATTGAAAACCAAACTAGCCATAACATACCTTTACGTCAGGACCTAATTCAGAGTAAGGCCTTAACTCTCTTTGATTCTATAAAGGCCGAAAAAGGCGAGGAGGCCAAAGAAGAGAAGTTTGAAGCTAGTAGAGGTTGGTTTATGCGTTTTAAGAAAAGAGTCTATCTCCATAATATAAAGGTGCAAGGTGAGGCAGTTAGTTCTGATATTGAAGCAAGAGAGTAAGATTCATTGAAAGCTCAGAAGACAAAATATTTTAAGTTTAGCGATATGTTCTAAGCTATTTTCTACTTATTTTTTGTTTAGTAGTTCTCAATAAAATATTTCTTATTTTTTTGTACAGTATTCTCTATTTTTTGAATAGGTAGTATTTTTATAATTTTGTAAATATTAAACCAGTTGTGGTGTGTACAGTGTCTGATTTACCTAAACTTATCACAAGGTCCGTCATGCGTTCTGCTCGCTTTACGACTGGTCAGCGGGAACTGAACGTAGACATAAGTCGACGATTACCTTTATATCCTACTTTCTTTCAGAATAGTGCTATTGTGCAATCAATATATGATGTAGGAAACAAATTTTAAAGCTTTTATATATACTACCGAGTGAAAACGAATGCGACTCGCTTTACGGCTATATTCGCATTGCGGCGGTGGTCTGGAACCGAACCCGCCGTATTAGCGAGGAATACCTATATAGATGACCAGATTAGATTTTCATGCCTTTATGGCATTTTAAAATTGTCAAAAATTGTTTCACCTTCAGCTCTGTGTGTGTGTGTGTGTGTGTGTGTGTGTGTGTGTGTGTGTGTGTGTGTGTGTGTGTGTGTGTGTGTGTGTGTGTTCTTAACCTTGTAGCCATAAATATATAAGCATAATGCTAATAGAGTCTGATATCACTTGATGTTGGGTCACACTGGTCAATGTATGGTTGAACTATGCATAAAGATAAGATTTGGTGCTGGCTGTTCTGCCATTCAGAACTTGTCTCATTCAGTTTCATCTGTATTGAGTTTGCGGAGTAAATGGAAATGGGATGCCCAGGGAATGAAGCTAACTTTGGGGTCATTCACTTGCTGCATATCAATTCAAGCACCTTTGACACTTTTATGATTAAGACCTAAGACATTGCATGTAGCAAATAGCAGTGGAGAAGAGATAGTCTAATTGAATCTTTGCAACCTCCATTTAACTATCACATTTATATGAAGGTACATACCATATATACCTACTTTTAAGTCAATGTTTGTGATATATAGCATATGTACATAAGTTAATGCTTGCAGCTTGAAATTGTAGAGACACAGATCTTCCATCACAGAATGCATCAGCAGATTTGGGTCTATGCAGTTTATTGGAAGCAATCAGCACAACAAACAACATAGACCTTGATCTGCTGAGACCTGTGATGGCATGTCAGGGTCCATGTTGTTTACAGTGTGATTCAACTTCAACTTCTAAATGAGTTTATACAGTAATAAATTATTTTTGTTTTAAAACTATATGTTTATCAGATAATCTCATGTTTCGACTTAAGCTGTATACTGGTACATGCTGTTTCTTCATTAATTCAGCATCAAAATACTGATACGTGCTATTGCTAAAAATCTAACCCTCTTACCTGTGCATCCCATATGATTTTCACAACGTCATACCCTTGCTCCTCATAAAACCCCCACTTAAACTCATAAGCAACGTCATCATCAAAAATTATTTTATCACATTGCTGGAATAGCCTTTAAATAATCATTTCCACTGCAAGTTAGTATTAGATATCAATGCCAAATTACCGTAAGTTATTGTTACCTACTTTGTGATTGATGTTATTTTCTGAGTTATTGTATGCCTTATGATCCAAATTGTCATTACAGTTTATAGTGTACATTTTTAAACTCTCATTATCAGGCTTTTTTTGCCATGTGTTTGTATGTATGATGTGCACAGATTACATCACTCTCCATTATACTGGATTTGTTTAGTGTTTTCTGGCTGGTTATTTTGTGTAAAGGCATTTCGAATAAAGAGTCTTGCCCATAGACACTCCATTGTAGCAGACTCAGGCTGATCTGATGGTAAGATTTGAACTGCACCCTTTTTGTTCAACAGACTATCCAATGAGCCACCATGTTACCTGCCTCCATTAGTTAGTTGCCTCTGATGACGTTCAGGGGAGTGCATCAGGCTTAATCTATATCGGAGCCAGCGGGAGCCTCCATTTCAAGGTCTTCAACCCTGAGCAAGGAGGTGGGGTGGGGGCTCCATTACAAGGTCTTTGGGTATAATATTTGTTTATTTTTGTCTGATAAATCACAAGTCTTACTCTGATTAAGTGAGCATAGACAGTATTGGGAAAATGGTGTTTGAATTGTCTCCCATTGATATATTGTTTAGTATGTTGTCAATCTGAGACTATAAATATGAGGTTTGGATGCCAAAACGATTGTATTTTGTATTTGTTGCAGAAATCTGCAAGTTTTCCATTCAGAGACCTGTCAAATTTAGAAAACTTGATCTTAAGGTCAGTATTTGTATTTGTCAGTATAGCTGGTATCTATAAATCAGTTTAATGACCCAAAGGCCAATTTACTATTACCCTGATAATGTGGAAATGGCATGTTCATTAAGTATGTAACTGAAAAGTGATCAAAATGGAAAGTTGAGGGGCTTATCAAAGTTAGATTGACCTTGTGGTCACTGGATGGTTAGTCAGAAGCGGGTAATTTTGTTTTGTTTAACAATAAATATTGCAAAGGTTCTTTGGTACACTTACTTCCTGACCCAATTGGCTCATTGTGTGTGTGTGTGTGTGTATATATATATATATATATATATATATATATATATATATATATATATATATATATATATATATATATATATATATATTATATATTTATTAATACAGTATATTGCTATTGTAGCAGATGATAGCCACTGAGAGAAGAAGACCCATCAAAGTGATATATATGATAAACTAGACTCAGCTAGCAGAAAACACAGCTGGTATTATATATACAGCAGAGTATGTCTATGTGGGAAGTATAATATAATTTACAATGGGATGTATGCTGATAACCTGACAATTTCAAAAGGTAGTTGAAAAAGTAATTAATTTGGCATTAAACTACATGGATTTTTTAAAAAAATTCATTTTGATTCTAACCAATTGCCAAATTTGATGCAGTCCAAGGTAAGTTGCCATAGTTTTGTTTTGTGATAATCTTATTTCTTCCTGGCCCATATTTTTATACACTAACCCTTGGTAACCGACCGAAACAGTATTTTGAATAAGTGCTTTCTTGTGAATGAAATAGAGACTCCTCACACCATGAAAATCAACTGACCGTTGAAAGAGCCCAGTTCATAATTTATTAAGTTCATGATTTCCCCCCAAAAATACTGTTGGAATGGTTTCATTTGAAGAAACACACGGGGCTTGTTATCAGAGGCTGCAATGATTATTTCTATCATGTACTGGGATAAATTTAGTAAGCAGACTGATTGCCTCAGTTTCTTTCAGCTGCATACAATCAGATAGCAGAGTGATATTTTTTTTTTAAAGCTAAATGAATATGTCAAAGTTCAATGTGGAACAAAGTTGAGCACTACATTGGATAATGAAGATGTACCTTTTGTTATGGAGCTTAGGATGTTTGCTTATGTGTGTGCTAGTTGTTTGTATACAATTGTTTATAATGTTTTGCTTTCAGTCAGACATTGTACATTTGCTGGTACAAAACATGGATGCTCATTTTCCGATTCATTTGATCTAAAAGATTGCCAAAACACAACCCCAATTTACTAATTCCAATAAGTATGAGGGTAAAATGTATACTCAATACTTTAGTTGTGGTGGTGTTTAGAATGTGTGTTTGTGTGTGTATGATTTGGATTTTTGTCATAGTTTGAATTTTTTTTCAGTTATTTCACTACAATCTCACAGTGTGGCAGTTTATAGTGATATCTAGCACTTGGGCACCATGCTGCAGACATGTAGCATGATGTCCCATCCAGTCACATTATCCTGACACCAGTCCTGACAGTAAACTGGTAATGTTGAGTGCCTAGCGAGGCAGCTGTTAGTACCATTTGTATAGGTCTTTGATATGACTCAGCTGGAGTTCAAACCCTCGACTTCCTACATCCAAGTCAGATAATCTAACCACTAGGCCACCAGAACAGTCCTAGTTGTGAGAAATGTATAGGTATACATAACCATTGTGTAAAGATGTGCAGGTATTATGTTAAGTATTATAGGTGTGAGATTTGTTTAAGAAGCACATTAGTTACAGCAATGTGAGAAATGTTCCTGTTATACTTAAGTTATGGTGTTGTGCGAAATGTGACAGTAATGCTATGGTATTGATGATGTGAGAAATGTGTAGGCAGTACTTAAGTTATGGTGTTTTGCGATATGTGACAGTAATGCTATGGTATTGATGATGTGAGAAATGTGTAGGCAGTACTTAAGTTATGATGTTGTGTGAAATGTTTTGGTAATACTTGAGATGTGTGTGAATTGTGTAGGCAGTACTTTATTTCAGTTACTGTGGTGTGAGAAATGTGTAGATAATACTTTTGTTTAGGTGGCATGAGAAATGCAGAAAAATTACAAACAATTAAATCTGTGGTCTTTTAGTCTTGTTTTAATCAGTTTTTTTTGTGAAATAATGTACATGTATAAAAAGTTAGATATAATTTTGCTAGTTATGCTCTTTTTTAAAAAGGAATCAGAATTTATAGATGGGTTGGTAGGTAGGTAGGTATTCATGCACGCACACACACACACACACACACACACACACACACACACACACACACACACACACACACACACACACACACACACACACACACACACACACACACTTCTAGCTATACATTTCTGAGCAAAAGCTTGTTAGCATAAATGACAACACCCAGTCAAGGTTTTGAAGAAGA
The DNA here is from genome assembly GCA_029339505.1 of Unio delphinus. NCBI lineage: Eukaryota > Metazoa > Mollusca > Bivalvia > Unionida > Unionidae > Unio > Unio delphinus. The sequence goes on along the minus strand of JAQISU010000051.1, from coordinate 12,685,673 downwards.
AAAAGAATTAAACCATTGGTAAATATCTGCCAGTAGACACAAAAATAAAAGATAAAGATGTTACACCACCTGTTAAGTAATGATGGGTGAGGAATACCAAGTGTGTTTGAACTACCATCAGGCTATGTGATTAGACCTATTCAGTTTAGTAAACAAATTTCAGCCATAGGTTAAACTAATTTTTGTATTCTTCAATGCCATTGTTTTTAAAGAACTGTAACAGGAGTTTAAGAAATGCAAGCACTAGATTTTGCCTGATACAGACGATTTACAGTATTGATAAAACAGTTAGATTAAGCTGTTCAATAATGTCAGCATGGGCTTCCAACTGTGTGAGATGTTTTTTTTAATAAAAAAAATGGCCTCCATTTTCCTGTGGATGCCACAGGAACAAAGCTCCAACTTAATGGCAGTATGATTTCAACATCCTCCCAATTATGCATATCAGGATTGTTATCATGTACTGGCAGACTACCATCATATAATGTGCCAGCCGATTATAATCAGTGATGTTTTGTTTATTGATGAATTTGAATAGTGAACACTGCAGATAGTGAAGCTGGCAGATCATACAGTACTGGGTATATAGTGTTTAGCTGTTGTAGGCCACCTTGTGGGGGTGGGTTGATTGGCAGATTTTTACCTTGTTACAAGGTGTCCAATTTTATTCAGTTCTTGTTATCTAGAGGATGATTGCCCTTTTTGTTATTGTCCAGATCGAGTAAATATAAAGATAAGTGTGATACTTGTAGGTGGAATAAATTTACATCAAAGCAGATATATAGAACAGAATGACATGAGCCCTCGTACATGAAATACAACAATTTAATCAATTACATAAATAACTGTGATAATACCTTAAATTAGGAAGATACACTTCTTTTTTAAATGAATCTTTCACTGAATTTCAGACACAAATATATTTATATAAATAGCTGATATACAAATATATTTATATAAATAGCTGATATGTTTAAATGATAGGATAGGTTCATCATAGAATTGAGTGAACAATCGAAATCATTGCATTGTACAACTTCATAACCTGCTTATTTCCGGTTCACTCCAATTACACTGTGGTTATTATTCTTGGTCATTTTGCTTTTTCCTTCTTGATACTCTACTGTCTCACCTCTTCTGTCCCTCAAACCTTATGTGGGTATTTGGATATGCAAGTAAATAAATATGTGATACTTGGATAAGTAGGTACCTGGATACATGATTGTGTAGATGCATCATTGGAGCTATTTCCCTATCAAAATAAACAGAGAAGCAGCCTAAATCTTCTGTGAGATATTCTATTGGGAAAAGATTTTTACTCGCCACAAGTTATTTCAGATATCCTGTTGAAATTAAAACATAACAAAGGCTATCTGGTCAAGCCAAACATAATAGACCATAAACAAACCTAGTTCATAAGATTAATGTACTTCCTAATGGCTGATTGTCATTGACTCACATTAAAATCACATGAGACATAACAGTTCTGTTCTCGTCTTTATTATACTAATGAATGAATGAAATCCATTACATGGCTTAACTATGTTACTTTCATTGAATACATACATTCAAGTCTTTAGCATGCCTGAAATCTTCTAAGATAGGTGAATTCAAACATATTCGTGTCAGCTAAAGTAATTAATGAAATCTTGAACTACCCAATTCCTATACAAACAATGACAAATTGTTAAAAGTATTTAAAGATCACTGTATGAATTCAGACAAATAAACTCAACACAGTTACACTCAAGAAAATTGATCTATGAATTTAAACAAATAAATTCTTGCAAATGCCTTGTGCTTCCAAGCTTTGCTTACTTCTACCGATAAATTGTGTCTGTTGACTTTCCAGACATCTGGTCCCTTGAACAAATATTTTACAAGAGAATTTCTTCTACATTCAATCTCAGTCTTGTATATTTTCATTCTTGCAAGAAAAATATAGACTAACTATTCCTTTCAATTTACTTATTTAAGACTGCAAAATTTCATGTAACAAATCAGAATTAATTATATCTACCACCTTTTATAACAAGGTTCCAAAATTGCAGTCAGACTGACTTTTAGATTTCCAAATAACTATTCCTGGAAAAACTCATCTTTGATAGTTTTGATTTAGGATCAGAGTTATCACCTTTTCCTTCTTGTCTGACAGTTAAATAAATGATTAAGAATCATGTCCTCTCCCGACACAGACATTAAAAATCATTGCAGTATAGTGATTTAACAAGCACCATCCCCATAAAACTAATTACCAGTAATTGTTTTCTTGCCCAAATTAATGTGCTCTTTATAGATTGACATAAATTTGCATCCTTATGTTGACTTGCAATTCCTTGTTATATTTTTTAAAAACATGTCTGTACTTAATGTGTTGGAGAATTTCATGTCAGCTGTACTTTTATGTGACAGCAAAATTATAACATTTAATGCTTATTTCAGAATTGAGGATGAACATGTCAGTGATTTTCTGTATGGTGTAAATGCAATATTGTTATGGTAATTTTTTGTTTACTAGCAATTGTTTTTCAGAAAGAAAAAAAATCCTTTAAAACTAATCTGAACTAAAGGAAGAGAATATTAACACAAGTTTAAAAAAGACATAGATTTTATCTTTCAATCTTGTTCTGCTCTCATTTGAGCTGTTGTTTATGCTTGTTCAGAGGCTGCAACTATGACCAGAGATTGGCCTTCATTCTTTCAACTGTATGCATGCTCTTATTTATTTACTAAATCCTAACTGCAGTCGTGTACTACATGCAAGACCACACATCAGGCCTCTTCAAGATTAGTAAAGTTGGCTGTGATCAATGTTATTGAATGTGTAGAATCTCTGGGGGCATTCAATTGGGGTTGTTTTAACTTGATTAAGGAATAGGAATGTCATATATCAATATATAGATGACATATGCAGGTCATATCTTAATGAGGAAGTATTTATATATATATATATATATATATATATATATATATATATATATATATATATATATATATATATATATATATATATATGTATCATGACATAGGCTCAGATTAATCATTCACATTTTATTCACTAAATTTCTGCAGCTTACAGATTGATAGGGATATTTTTTTTTAAATCCTGATTTACGCTACAAAAAGGTATGTGTGATTCTGCTATTAGTGTGACAAAAACTAGTCTAGGATGCTTGGTACAAATGTTTTTTTTTTATTGCTTTATTATCCAGCTTGTGTAAGTTTATGTCAAAGTTACTGGTTTGGAAGTGAAAAATAACCACCCATGTCTTGTTATATATATATATATATATATATATATATATATATATATATATATATATGTGTGTGTGCAAGGAAATAAAGCACCCTTTGTGAAAAGGACGCCTGCCCCCCCCCCCAGTTATGACCAAATAAAAGATTGTCATATGAAGACATTTTATCATTTTATCTGCCTTGCCTGAGTTTTGCAGAAGTTTTTGTGCCATCCATATTAATGAAATGAAATAACAGACTTTTAATGAGCCAACAATAGTGTTGTTCCTAACTGTCACATGTTGATGTAGTGGTAAAGAATTGTGGAAATTTGATAAAGCTACACTGTAGCTAGTGTTACATATATAATATACTAATTATCTTTGGAGACAATTAAACTAGAATGTACATATATAATATACAAATTATCTTTGGAGACAATTAAACTAGAACGTGGGCTCACATTTAGATTACAGATTTTGTTTAGGACTGAGGAGGAATTTGCAACAGGTGTATGTCTAGAATGGAGAGATAAATCGGTAGATCCTCCCCAATTATCAGATGGTATGCCACTATTGTTTGCTCCAAATAGATTTCTGGCTTGACTGGGTGTGAAATACTAGTGCTATTTAGTCAAGTATATATAGTGCCAGAGGTTTTATGACTCCTCCAGTGTAGTGTCCTATTTCACAGATTACTTGTTTTACACCACAGGAATTTATTTGGGTATTGTATATGGTTTTTGTTTTTAAGGGATTTAATTCATAGACATTTAATGTAAGTATTCGATTTATGCATTTGTTCACTAAAGTTGTTTTAAATAAAGTAATACTACATACAAGTATGGAGTATTTTTCTCAGGTGATGTGTGTGTGTGTGTGTGTGTGTGTGTGTGTGTGTGTGTGTGTGTGTGTGTGTGTGTGTGTGTGTGTGTGTGTGTGTGTGTGTGTGTGTGTGTGCGCGCGCGCGGACACATGTAAGACACAGTGGTCCCTTTTAAAAGTGCTCTTAAGACTCACCTGTTTCGACTGCAGGTAGAAACTTAGCAACCTAATCATGTTGTTTTCCAATTTCAATGTTTTTGTCATTTGTTGTTCTGTTTTGTAGTCATATCATTATTGATGGTGTAAAGCACTTAGAGCTTCAAAAGATTAGGCGCTATACAAAGTCCTTATTATTATTATTATTATTATTATTATTATATATATATATATATATATATATATATATATATATATATATATATATATTCATTGTGACCTGTCACATTTCACAAAATTACACATATTATGATCCTGAAATACACAACAAATTTGCAATAAGTTAACTTAAGAAATTTCTCAGATTGCAAAATCCACATTTGTTGTTTTTTTAAAAGGAAAGTGGTGCAGGTTCATTTTCTCAAGTACAATCTGCTTTGCTTGCAACCAATACATCTAATTACAAAAGTTGGAGATTTTTTTTTTATTTATTGGTCAAGACATCAGATAAATCCACAATACTGCTGAATGATCTGCAAACACATTGAAAATCCATATTTTGTGGAAAAAAATCTGTAAATGTAGTCAATATTAAGTTCAGAGTTTGAAAGTTCATTTGGATTATTCCCAGTTGTTATTGCTGTTGTTGTAGAGTTTAACGCCATTTTTCAGCACACGATAGGCTATACATGGTGGCCAGTATTATTGGTGGAGGAAGAACCTAGGAGAACCCCGGAAAGAACCACCAAACCACGAGAAGCTAATTGTAAGCTTTCTCACTTTACTACATTAGCTGAATCTTGGACTCGAACCCCCTCAGACAGAGGTGAGATGGCAGTGATCCGTAACAGAAAGTGCTTCAGACCACTCAGGGCTCCTCATTCCTAGTTGTATGGCTTTATTTTGTTAAATTAAGTATAATCATATTTTTCAAATATAACACTTAAAACTGGATGCTTCCAACCTTACTGACACATATCTTGTTGTATACTTTATTAGCAATGCATATCAAGCCTTTAAATGATTCATAAAGTTTTTAAAAGTTGTAAGAACATGAAAGTTTTTTAGCCCCAAGTTTTTAAGTTGATATGCATAACCTCCATGTTTACTAATGTTATCACAAGTCCTGTGCTTGGTAATTTTTCTAAGTGCCATTTATGCACATACTGTGATTTGTAATATCTGTAAGTGATAGTTTCATAAACATGGGGGCGAGGGGGGGGGGGGGGCATTTTTAGCTGAATTGACCCTTTTCACCTAGATCATGAGGTCATTTTGAGGTCACAGGTTGAGTTTTTGATATCTGCAGGCAAACTGACTTTTATCATTTTCATTACAGACTGAAGTTTTAGCTAATAGACTCTCATATTATTTGTATCTCCTAGGCAGACCATTTACTGATAGTTTTCTAAGTGTCCCTGCAGTTTATTTAGACAATTATCTGTATAGTAAAACCATCAACAATAATGAGCCTTCCCAGGAAGGAAGGAAAGAAAAAAAAATGTGAAGGAGAGAAAAATTGAATTTAAGGAAGGAAGTTAGCTATTCATCCCAGATAAAAATTATTTTTTTAAGGTCATTACAGAACAGTTTGATAACAGTTGTAAAAGTGAATCAGCTAATCTAAGTTTATCAGGGGTAACTGCTTATTGTACCTTTTATATTCTGCATATATGTGCCTGTAAATATCTTATTTTGTTAGATAGTTGGGTGTTTGTGAGTTACAATGATGTATTTTTACAATTAATTGACAGTCCTTGATGCTGTGGTGTTTATTTTGTTGACCCATATATCCATTAATTTCAAAATCAGCAAAGCATACAAAATTGAGGCTAGATGGGTTCGTACTTTGATTTGGTTAATTTAAAATTTTCTCTTACCGTATATACTCGCGTATAAGCCCGTTCGCGTATAAGCCGACCCCCCCAAACTGAATTGGTAAAAGTGGTATAAAGTGCATGACCCGCGTATAAGCCGACTCATAATTTTTATACAAATGGTACATCACAAGATGCACAAAGTGAGTTCTGAATACGTTTATTTAGGTAAATCACATTATTAAATAAAATAAAAGAAAGAAATCTAGTTTATATGTTGAAATAAAAACAATTCTGAAGTGTTAAGTCTTAATGGAAATTTAATTAATCCTCATTCTAAAATCATGAATTATAAAAGTTCGATCACGTTTAGAATCCTGCAAAATCAGGCTCTGTATCAGACTCGCCAAATAGTTCACGAAACTCAGCTTCGGTTACGGGCGTGCTTTCATCATATACGTCGCCCCCCCCCCCCCCCCCCCCCGTACTTGCTTCTCGTTCACAACAAATTCGCGTGCTGCAGCACAGTTGTTTTTTGCTTCTGCATATTCAATAACTTTAAGTTTGAATGCTGCATCATAAGCAGACCGCTTTCTTTTACTTCCAACACTATTATCCGATTGAATTAAACATAAACTTCTACAGAGATTAAACTGAAATAATTTCTTACAGTTGTAGTATACTATTTATATACCTTATCCTGTAATTATTTCTATGTGTGGTTGGTTTTCAATTTGTATTTGATAATTATTTATCATTGTTATTTGTATTGTGTTTTTCAAACTACGGGTAGTGTGATTCAATCGGTCAAACTATGATTGGTTTCAGCGTGGACATTATTCAAGTATTGTGACAGTTTATAACTTTGAGCAGAAACCATGTCCACTACCATATCTCATTAAACAATACATCTGAGAGTTGGCATCTATTAGTTAAGTCATTGGCATTGTGCAACAAAACAAACCTATTATCCCCGAGGCATTTACCGCAGATTAAGCATATGGTAGCTATTGTACAACAATCTTCCGCTAACAAACCACTTTGCTTTACAAACAACTAAATAATAGTTGTATATAAACTGTGGCTCCTGATTACTTCTAAAACACCTGTCAAAGAAATCCAACAAATTATATTGTTTTTCACGCTGACTCGTATATTGCACTGTTATTTACCGTTCCTAAGCGTGCGCGCAACAAAACCCTATGGAGCCTCTCGCTATTGTTTCTCGAAGACTGTCATACATGTATTTCTACTCTCGATCAAAATGTTTGTCGTATATACCTTCAGTATCGTAATTCTTTTATTTCTTTTTACGTAGATTATTTTCATATTTACACTAAAATAGGCTAGCGTGCATTTCTATGGCTGTATACCTTCAGTATCGTAATTCTTTTATTTTTTTTTTCACGTAGATTCTTTTCATATTTACACTGAAATAAGCTAGCGTGCATTTCTACGAAACCGTAGAGTTTAATGATTACTGCTTAGCTGAGGGTTAAATACTTGAATAGAGATTACTAATATGGCGGTTCTTTTGGAAAATACACGTATTTCCGTAGTTCAAATAACACGTATGGCTGTATACCTTCAGTATCGTAATTCTTTTATTTTTTTCACGTAGATTCTTTTCATATTTACACTGAAATAGACTAGCGTGCATTTCTACGAAACCGTAGAGTTTAATGATTACTGCTCAGCTGAGGGTTAAATACTTGAAAAGAGATTACTAATATGGCGGTTCTTTTGGAAAATACACGTATTTGCGTGGTTCAAATAACACGTATGGCTGTATTTTCTGGTGGATGGACTTCTGTCAAATATACGTAAAGTACGTTAAAAACATGTTTTTCATTCATTATCCTACCACTTATGTTAGAAAAAAATATTTGTTTTACTTCACATCAGGACAAATCTTATCAGCCATGTGGCATCATTAGGCATGTGATCTCATATTCGGCGATCGACGGAAACAATAAATATTGGAAATCGAGGGGAAAAAGCATTATAAATTTCAGGTTTGGAACTTGACCCGCAGATAAGCCGACCCCTCTTCTTCCAGGCTTTATTTTTGTCCTAAATTTCTCGGCTTATACGCGAGTATATACGGTATTTTAAGTACCATAGAAAAGTAGTGTCAGTAGTAGAAAAGTATTGTCAGTAGTAGTAGTCTAGTAGTGTCAGAAGTAGAATGGCAGTGTCATCAGTAGAATAGTAGTGTCAGTAATAGAAGGGTTGTGTCATCATTAGAATAGTAGTCGTCAGTAGTAGAATAGCATCAGTAGTAGAATGGCAGTGTCAGTAGTAGAATAGTAGTATCAGTAGTAGAATGATAGTGTCATCAATAGTTCAGTCATGTCAGAAGTTGAATGGTAGTGCCAGTAGTAGAATGGTAGTATCAGTAGTTCACTAGTAGAATAGTAGTATCAGTATAGTTCAATAGTAGAATAGTATTGTCAATAGTAGAAAAGTGTTATCAGTAGTAAAATAATAGTGTTAGTGATAGTTGAATACTGTCAGAAAAAGAATGGTAGTGTCAGAAGTAGAATTATACCATTACTTAAGCTTTTTCTTCCTATATAGATCTCTGTGGAGTTGTAGAATAGGCCCAATGTGCACTTCTGTATGTAGTTCAAGATGACTAATGGAAACTGGAACTGCAGCAGTAAAGTAGCTTGCATGCAAACCTGCGACAGAAAGTTCTGCTTTCAAAACCTACCATTACATCATCCTGGGTCAGGCCCCCACAAAGTGTCCTTAGTTAATACATTTACTCCGATATCCTTAGTATTGAGTCACCTGTTTGTGTTGCTGTGTGATTAAACTCCGTTCATCCAGCATCCCATCATTCTCACAGTAGAATAACAAATGTGATAAATTGATTTTTTATTTTTTTAATTTATTTTTATTTATGCAAAGCAAAATCAGATATTTTATCCCTTGTAAACTTGCAGAAGTCTTGCAGGTTCATATCAGTTTCTTCTTTTCCATCATAGATGCCCCTGAGAACTTGTGAAATTTGATATTTAGTATATCTTGGTCATTTGACCTTCTGCAGGATGAAGAAGGAAGAAAAGCAACAATAAAAAGTATAGCATCATTTTGTAGTACCTATGTCAGCTTATTGATATTAGTAGAGAAGAAAGATGATGAACATGGCTGTTTTCCTTATGTGCAGTGTGGCAGTTTATAGTTATGTCTAGTAATGGGGCATTATGCCTCAGACATGTCGCATTATGCCCCACCCAGTCAAATTATGTTAACACCAGGCCAACAAGTCCCTAACACTAACCTCTGAATGCTGAATGCCAAGCAAGGCAGCTGCTACTACCATTTTTGTAAGTCTTTGGTATGTCTGTTACGTGTTTGGAATTTGCCAAAATCTTTTGAGAAGGTTGAATTTGGTGACATACTTGACATTTCCAATCTTCTCAATACAGTCATCAATTCTTGGTAATGGAAATGAATCTGTTTCAGTCACACTGTTCACCTTCCAATAATCAGTGCACATATGTTTTATCAGGTTTTGGAACAAGTATGCATGGTAAACTCCTTTACTGGGCTTTATGAAATCATTCTCCAGCAAATACTGAATATCTTTCTTCAAGTTTTCCTGTATGAGAGGGTTCAGCCTGTACGGGTGTTGTTTTACAGGTTTGGAATTTACATTTTCAGTGCCATGAAATTTGTTTTTGCAAGAACATTGAAAATAAGTGCTCATATTCAATTAATAACTGTTTGATTCTTTCTTTCTTTTGCATATGTGAAAGTTTCTGGTCCAGATCTTTCATAATTTATGATTCCGAAGATTTGTCACTTAAGTATCAGTAGAATCCAATGATATTACTGCACTTAAATCATCACTGAGTGGGACAGGTACATCTAAATTGATTACATTTTTAGCCTGGCTATCTCTTTCTATATACTCCTTTAGCATGTTTATGTGGCAGAGTTGTTTTTGTCTTTGTCTCTCGGGAGTATTTATGACATATTTTAAATTATTTACTTCTTGTCACCTGTGTAAGACCAAACTGTAACTTGGCCTGAAGAGGATTTTGTGGAATGGGCATATCTTGACTTCATTTTTGATTGAGTAGAGTGCAGATTTGCTCTTGCAACCTCACAAGCCTTTGACAACTTATACTTAAAATTAGAAAGATAATCAATAAGATTAATTTCTGTATCTTCCTTAGAAAGAAGTTTCTCTTTCAACAACTTCAATGGTCCACTCAAAGTGTGTCCAAAAACCAGTTCAGAGGGACTGAAGCGTAAAGATTCTTGAACCGATTCCCTAACAGCAAACGATAGTAAATGAATGCCTTCATCCTAATCTTTACCTGAATAAAAACAATATGATCAAATCATATTTTTCGAAGTCTGATGAAATCTTTCTATTTGTCTCTTGGCTGTCAGAGTGATAGGCAGAAGATTTTAATTGTTGGATGCCCATTTCATACATAGCTTGCTGAAAAATTCCAGACATGAAGTTTGAGCCTCTGTCAGATTTGACAGATTTGGGGAGGCCCAATTGAGGAAAATCTTTTGTTAAGGCTTTCACTATTGTTTTAGATTTTATATTCCTCACAGGAATTGCCTCTGGAAATCTTGTTGACGCACACATGGTCAACAGGTTTTGGTTACCTGACTTGGTCTTAACAACACAGTCTGCCATAATTCTACTAAATGGTTCGTCAAATGCAGGAATAGGTTGCAGATGAGCCTTGGGTATTTCTGATTGGGTTTTCCTACCATTTGACAAGTATGACAAGATCTACAGTATTTGGCAACATCACTTTTGATTTATGGCCAATTAAAGTGAGTCAAGATCTTGTGATAAATCTTATTAATTCCTAAATGACCAGCCAAATGAGTTTCATGAGCCAGAATAAGTGTTTCCTGCATGTAACGTTTTGGAACTACAATTTGATAGTTCACTGACCACTACTCATCACCAGCAGACACCTCAGGAGGTCTCCATTTTTTAATAAATATATTCCATTTTTTAATGAAATAACAGATAGGAACTTCAGTGACTTTAGTTTCACTGATGGCCTTTTGAGACAAAAAGGAGATCTCAGGATCTTTTTCCTGTTCAATGACAAGTGGTTAAAAGAGGATCACTGTGATCACTACCTTATTATTGATCCAAACAAGAAGTAAAAATGACCTCATCAAAAAGCCTGACCAATACACATGCCAGCTAAAGGAATACTTTCCTTATCAAAATCAGTCTGAAGAGTTTGCTTTGCCATAGCTCTGGTAACAGCACAAGCTGGGAATAAATCAGTGAATTCTTTTTCAGTTGGAGACTTTCTGATCCAAAACAAGACTTGTCAGTCACAAGTAAGTGGATTAACCACAATCTTGGCTCCTTATAGATTGTTGCCTAGTAATAAATGAATGCCCTCAACGGGTAAAACAGACTGTTCCGACTGTCACGGGTCCTGAGACTAAGTCTGATGACAAATTTACACAATGGAGAGGAACATTAACAAAGCCGCACTCTACTCCCTGAATAAGAACACTTTCTTTACAAGAAGACTTTTAAGAAAAAGGCAACGTACCTGATAATAAAAGACTGAGATTCTCCTATATCCCTTAAAATTTTAATAGGGATTGGCAGAATCACCCAAGAATGATATAGAACCCTTAGATAGGAATGGTTTGTAATTCTCCATAATAAAATTAAACTGGCTTAATTAGACCCAACAAATATATTGCTTTCAATACATGATACTGTGACCTTGACCTCTTGAAAATCGAGCATTTAGAAAAGGTCTGATGCCTATTTTTCAATTTGTAGCGATCAGAAATATTGTGTCATTTCTTCTTGCAAAAGGTACACATAGGAAGAGACAAGAATCTAGATTCAAGGTTATCAGAAGCTTGATTTTTAGAAGTTGTGCCAGTTTGAGTTTAAAAGGGCTTGTATTACTATTAGGTTGACATAATTTTCTGCCAAAAGACTTTTTGAGTAGAAGTCTTATTTACAAAAGGAGTTATACTCATCAGCAACATGAGCAGCAATTTTAAAGGTTTTTGATCTTGTGCTCGTCAAGACAAGTCAGTGTCACTACATACACAGTTTTTGAACTCTTTAAGTAATGCAAGTTGTTTGAGACTTTCATAATCATTTTCAACTTTCTTGGCTAAGCACCATATATCAAATAACTGCTTTTTTTCTCTAGGAAATTCAACATGAGTTTGTATTTCTTCTTTTGTTTCTGAATTTTTGCTGATAAGCTCCAGGGACCAACTCAAAACCCATTAAAATGCATTCTTTAACCGCATGACAGTCACCACATTGGTGAACTGACAGGGAATGGTAAATGTCACAAACAGTACCAATAAGTACACGTTATAATAATTGAGTCATTTCAAATTTTCAGCAACTTTTTCAAACTAAAGAAAATATTTGATTACATCTTTTACTTTAAAATGGGGCACTAACCTAATTATCTTTGTGAGATCAAGACTTAAATTTGGACCAGCAGTATGATTGTGCTTTTCACTAATCCAGCTCCATTTCTTTGAATTTAAACTGATATTTCCTCTCCTCCTTCTCTCTTTGCATTTGCATTTCTCTCTCTCATTCTCTCTCTCTCTTTTCCTTATCAAAAAGCATTTGCATCTGTTTTTCTTTCTCTCTTTCCTGTCTTCTCTTGCTCAAATTGTAACCGCATTTGTTTTTCTTGTAGCTGTATTTGTCTTTCTTCTCTTCACTCTTTTTCTTTCTGCAATTGCATTCATCTTACTTCCATCGATCTTTCATTTGTATATTTTCTATCAGAAACTGAACCTGACATATCTCTAATTCCAATTTTTTCATATGTACTTCCATTTTCAAAATTTCGAACCACTCCTGGGTAAAAAATTTAAAAATTCTCAACTCTTGATGATATTTTAGAAAAATCTTGACGATTTCACTTGGAATTTTTAAAAAATTTATAATTATAGGAATTTCAAATTTTCAAAAACATTTTTTATGAAATATTTTAGCCAAAATTCAAAGCCCTCAATTCTTTGCTATGTGTTTAGACACTAATAAACAGTAACAAAGAATAAATTAAAATAATGAGCTTTGTAAAATTTAACAAAGAATTTATTTCCCTGGAAAAACAATGTAAAAATGGAAAAAAGATCATAGGGTATTGAGAATCAAATCCAAAAATAATCCAAGAATATGGAAGCAAAATAAATTTGAAAAGTCCTAGTAATGAAATGTTCAAATGAAGTTTTTAGTTCCAATTTAAAACAGATGCTGTAGTCTGTATAATGTTGTATCTACAGTTCCTTGTAGAAACACGAGAAGTAACACTCTGTATTTGAAATCCTAATAAAATTTTCAAAAACTGTCTTTGTCCAAGAATTCTAGAAAAACGAATTAATCTTAAAATCCAAATGATCTCAAGAAAATTTATAACTCGAAAACTGGCTATGACAGTAGAAAACGACTTGACATCAAGTGTTTTAAGCCCAGAGTTTTTTCACTAAAACAAAGGTTTTACAGAATTTGAATTGTAAAATAGGTACCCATATGAGGGTCACACTCTAATGTTTATTTACATCACATACCCCCAACATGACCTTGACAAAAACCAATCATTTACTAACATAAATAAAAGATTTTAAAAAAAGTTGTTATCTTTACTAAAACTATTTACAAGTCTATGGTCATATATCCTATACAGACTCAATCTTGCTCTTATTATTTTCACAATAATAATAAAACAAAAAAGAACTTTTTATGTGGCTCTTACTAATTTTGAATTAAGGTCAGAATCTAGGTCACCTTAGGTGTTATCCAATAAAAACTTGATTTTTGGGAATATTTTTGAAATCAAATAACAAAATTATATTATAATGACATGTAACAATTTTCAAAAAATTAACTGACAAACAACCAATTTAATTAAATATAAATTAAATCAGATATAACGTATGCTTTGACTGGGGTTCAAACCTGTGACCTTGTGCATCTGAGGCAACTGGAGCTGTTACAATGTATTTCTTTGTATTTAATTTTTTTGAATCTTAACTATTAATTGGTGCCATGTAACCAGTATTGAGCTACTGTAATTTTTAACACACACACACACATGTAAATACAAACAAAATCAAATCCATGCACATTGCCTTCACTAATTAAAAAATCAGGTATGCTTGTTATGATGTAAGTTTTCTGGTACTAAACATTCATTGTTTTACTTTTCACACATACATTGTACATACTATTTTGCTACATTTTACATATATATTTTGATGTCTTTTTTTATAATCACATATTCAAAGGCTTGTTTTTGACTTTGTAACACTTTTTATAGGCAAATCTGTGAATATTAAGTCAACTAGAATGGGCCAGATCCATACTTCTGCTTTGATGTAACTAATTATTCTACAGGTAATTAGGTGAAATTCTTAGATTTGTTGGCTGCTTTTATTTTACAAATGATTAATTATAAACAGTTGTTTTGATAGAGCTATTCATACTTGTAATCCTGGGGTTCACTATCCATCCAGGTCAGTTTGAGTTGCTCTGATCTGTCTTATTATCCGTTGTTTCACGTGACGTCACAAAACGTGTGTACTTCCAAATCCGCCATTTTGAGTCCCTATCCCACATAACCGGCACGTTTCATTTTGTGAGTAAGAATATAAGAATACATCACATTCTGTTGTGCATGTCAACCTCGCGAGATCGAATCGCGTGATTCTTTTTACGTGTTTCTTCAAATAAAATATTTATATTTCAACCATATTTGCTATTCTTTCCTAAACAAATAGATCGATCAATATACAAACGCATAAACAAATGGATATACAACCAAGTAGAAACATGTAATGATTTTCGATTTTCACGGGCTTAAATCAAGCATTTGATTATCGTTAAAGTTTAAAAGCCAATTGTTTATATACAATTTCATATTTCTAAAAGCATTTGAGGAAAACATCGTTTAGACATTCGAAACAACGTCATGTTCCGTCAGACACGTGTTTCGTTTGAATACACTAAAGATGAAACTTCTTTAACCGGTTATCGCTTTCATCTAGTATAAGCCTACGTCCACCATCCCCTCCACAAATACAATATTTGAATATACTAATTAAAATGGTTTCTCAAATATTCTATGGCACAAACACATGTTGTCTAGAAAAATATTTGTATATAAAAGTTCTAGCATAAAATACATGCTTTTAAATTTTAATTCGGGACTGATATTGTATCCAGAAAATCATGATCTGGAAATACTCTTTCAAGATGAAAAGCTTAGGGATATGATACGAATGACTTTTTAAAAACGTCAATATTGTCTGTTTGTAAACAACAACAAAAAGTACATTTCTTAGATATCAATAATATACACGATTACGGTTCTACTTTACTATTCTGTCTTTCGATATAAGCAAGGGAACTTCCAGTTTTATTTTTTTTTTTTTTTCTAATGTGCACATAACTTCAGGTATAATCTATGTATTGTGTCGAAGAAGTAAATATCCTTATCGATAGTTAAATCAGATTATTATTCTGGAATATACATGATGACTAATGTTTACAACGGTTTCTTAGGGGCTCAAAATGGCGGCAGAAGGTGCGTGCGCGTTGAATTGTGGGTATTTGCGTACTTAATCGTTACGTCAGTGAAAACAATCCATTATGAAACAAGAGTGGAAGGGCTGGGGAGTACTGTATTTGGTACTATCTGACTCTGCTCAACAGTCACCTAGTTCCAAATACTTCAAGTGATAGATGAATGATTTAATCTGAGTATTGCTTTGACAAGCAAGGGACTGACCTTTTGTGGATAATTTCCAGTATTCAGTGATATTATCTGTTTATATGCTGTCAGGGGTAATATTTATGATATTGAATGATGTTTCCATTGTTTACCATCATAGCAGGGTTCACCTGTCATGGCCTACAACTTTTTAAGTGGTCAGCACTTGTTTGGTCAAGATACATCAAGTTATTTTGGTATTCCGAAACACACCGACAACGGACAGCCATCAATGTTATAATTAGCCAGCGTACATATCTACATTGTAAAGCATAAATCTATATTTACATGTACAATAAAAAGATAGGGTTTTTGTAGAAGTATTGTACTTGCAAACAAATACTTGCAAACAAATGTCATTTCATTATCCCCTTACATGGCTATTAGTCTAGGGGCAGAAATGTGATGAGTTTACAATAGCAGTGATATAAGATGCTAATAAATTGTAAAATTATGAAAATTATTGTCCAGTTTAATTTCATTTTCTGAAATTAATATATGAATGAAAAAAATATGTAAAATAAAGCCAGTTGTATCATATAATAAGCTGAAAGAATTATTGTAGTGGCCTTGGGCCATAGTTTATCCCTGCAACAAAAGACCAGTGAATCATTGTACATGTATCATTGTAGTGGCCTTGGGACATGCTTATTCCCAGCAGCTAAACACCAATGAATTATTACTGGTCATTACATTTTGAATCATTTTAGAGGAATGCCACCAAGTTTTTTTTAAATCATCTTTTTTCAATGAAATATTAAATTAGTCAACATGCTACTTTGCACCTGTAGTTTATTGTATATCCAACATTTTTGTGCCACATTGTTGCCTAAATTGTGGAAAAAATACTCCATTTCTTGTTTTTTTTAAAGGAGACCTTTTTGAAAAAGTAATTACAAAAATATGAATGCTTTACAGTGCAGATAAATAAGCTTAATACACACAATATTGATAGTTGTAAATAGATAAATAAGTAAATAGCTGCAATATGAAAAATGTTAAGATACTATACTGACTGGCAGGAAAAGAAAATGCAAAATTCAGTGTCTGATCAGTTTGACATTTAAAAAAATCTGTCAAAATTAATTATTTGGTGGACTTAATTTCATTGAATAGATTTTTTATCTTTGCTTCCCGAAACAAATACTTCCATTTCGTTTTTATACTTAAATTTTGCGGTTTTGTTTTTACAAAGTTCGAAAGCAGGTCTGTGTATTTAAATTTAAACGAAAATAGCCTGCAAATGTCACACTCACACACACAGTAGTCAGTCATGGATGGGACATTTATGTAGCACAGCGTTTTACATCAGACCATACCCAATTTACTTTTTGAAGAAATGGAGTTTATTTTCACAATTCAGGCTACAAAAAAAACTTTGATTCAAGGATTAATTTTTTATATATACTTTATTTCCTGTGGATATATGTCAGATGTATTGAATTAGAACTGTATCATTGACATTGGTGGTGATATCATTACTTCATGTAAATATTAAACTGTCACTTGTTCTGTGGTTTGGCTGAAGGCCAAGTCTGCATGTGATTTACTGCTAAAGAATGAATGGACTAAATTCATAACTGTTCTAAAAATTTAAATGGCCAGTGATCTCAGTGCTAGTTATAAGGGACAAGAAGGAACCATATATACATCTGTAATGTAATTGGATTAATGGCTTTACATAGGAAATTTGCATAACCTGTGGGAAGTTTGGGATAAAGAGGTGATAAAGATTGGATTACATGATAGCAGGGACCAATCTAATTTTATGGACTGTGGACTGCATTGTGATTGTAGATCCCCTAACAAAAGAGTGCAGCTTTATGTAGTGCCCTTCTATTGTTATATATTATTTACATCAGAATTGGAGAAGAAAAAAAGTTTGGCACTTGAATCTTTTATGCCTGATTTATATGGAACAGAATCAAATTAAATAACATGTATGTGAATAGCATATGTCTGTTAAGCTTGACCTACATTGATGGTAGATTGCTGAAGTTATCTTTCCTGCTCAGTTGACCAGCTGACTATAAGTGGGAGTAAGTTCACTAGTTAGTGAATATCTACACTGCCAGCATAGCTGGCAAGAATACTTCAGGTCAATAAAATGGAACCTGGAGTTCTAATGAGCCATGTTTCCATGCCATGTGAATGTTTTTAAAGTTTTAAGCATTACTGATACATAAAATACGAGGAAAGGATTATAATGAGCCATGTTGATCTATATGGTGGGACGAGATTCAAAGAAAGAAGGACTAGACCCAGGGAGAGAGGAGATGGTGGAATCACATAATCATGAGGAAAGTGAAAGCCCCCAGGGGCTTACATATAGTAGGAAGGAAGTAACTTTTGAAAGGTAAAAGGGTATAATTTTTTTAAATAATTTAATGCACATTGTTTTAATCTTAAGTAATCTCTAGTATGTACTATTAAGAAGACCTGTAAATTAGTATTTTAGGAAAGAACATTTGCACTAGCTGTAATTGAGCAGGTACACACAGTTTAAGATGTTTCTTTGTGTGTATTTTCCCATGACCTATTTAGAAACAGTATGGAGTCATAACTCCTGTGTAATTGTTTTTTTAATGAAAGATAATTTTATGGGGAATGATCACATTGTCACTTTAATTTTAATAAATATCATACTGTTGGACATAAACCTGCATAGGTGGGTTATTTCTGGAAGTGATTTTTATGTGATTTGTATTTTTAATGTACTTTTGACAATTTTCAAGTCATATCACTGTGATGTCTGCATTGTGGCAGTTTATTGTGATATTCAAGCTCTGGGGCATGATGCCGCAGACATGTAGCATCATGTCCCACCCAATCACATTATCCTGACATCAGGCCAACCAGTCCAACACTAATCTCTTAATGCAGAGTGCTGTAGCTGTTAGTACCATTTTTATAAATCTTGGGTATGATTAGGCCGAGTTTGAACCTGTGACCTGCATCTGAGGTAGACGCTCGAACCACTTAGGCCACTGGAGCGGTCAATACATGAAGTAATCTACAAGAAAAGGACCTGAAGTCAAAATGCATTCCCTTTAAATATATCTGTTAATTATAAAAAAAGATTTGTACCTCTAAAGATTACCGGTAGATGATTACAAAAATTCGTGGAATAAAAGAATTGTATCTTCCGTATATAATGGCACAATCCAGGGGACATAATATATGAATGGATGTTTAGAAGGCCTGTGCTAAAAGCATAATGTGGCATTGCAGAATCAGCGACAGGTTAAATGATGAAAAAATATGCAGACTATATTCAGCATTCTACAATTGCACAAAAATTAAATCTGCATGATGTCACATTGACTACAGTCAGTTACCAACAAAGTAGATTCTGAATGAAGCATTATATAAAAATGAATGGATGGTCAGTTTGTTTGTTTGTTGGATTAGGATTTTTAATGTAGCTTTAACAATGTTTCAGTCATATTGCTACGACGTCTGCAGTGAAGCAGTTTATAGTGATGCCTAGCACAGGGGCATCATGCCGCAGACATGTAGCATGATGTCCCACCCAGTCACATTATCCTGACACCAGGCTGACCAGTCCTAACACTAAACTCTTAATGCTGAGCACCAAGAGAGGCAGCTGTTAGTACCATTTTTTAAAAAGTCTTTGGTATGATTCGACTGGGGATCAAACCCATGACCTCACGCTTCCGCAGTGGATGCTCTAATCACGAGGCCACTGGAGCGGTTCATGGATGGTCAGAGTGTGAGCAAAACCATGATACGGTAATTAGTCATTCTGTATTGTGCCATTATCGATTACAATCGGTACCAACAATAATCAGAATACATGTAGGTTTCTCTGATTGTAGCCAATGTACAATAATTTACATTCTGCCATGATTATCGATTAAAATTTAATGAGAATTATAATGATAAGATTCAGGTTTAACATTTAATCAAACTTAAAAATCTACAATTAATAAATTTGTGATTATAACAATTGTTAGTCTGTTGTTATAAAACTTTGTTTTTATTAACATAAATATTATTTAAAAACATTAATTCTGCAATTTTGATTCTGTATTTCCAATCCGATCGTTTTTTCTTGCATTATACCCAATGCAGATTCTGCAATTCCTTGAAAAGACAAGTACATGTAATTAGAGGAAACTGTTTCTCAGAGAGAGAAGTGGCTTTTTCTTTTTCATTTTTTGCACAATGATTCAAATAAGGATGTGATGCAGTGTTACAGTGCAGTAGAAAGTATCCCAGGTCATTGTGAAGAGACTGACATAAATGATGAATGCATAGGCAAATGCTGAGCCAATGTGTAGACTCTAAGATTTTGTACAAAGTTTGGTGGTGATTCAATCTAATATCCTTTTTCTTTGATACATTTACTGGGTTAGTGACTATTGGAAAGTATATGTCTGTTGTGTGATACATGCATTGAAATGACCACACCAAGTTTCTTTGCACACACTCTATAGCCAGATTTATTTGTTTAGTGTGCTTTACTTTTAGGCAGAACGTGGAACAAGTGATATTTACTGTGCAGATAAGTAATATGCTATATGTGGTAAGTATTTGGTGTCTTGAATTTCAGTCTAGAAACACGCACACACTTAAAAAAGTTGAATTGTTAATATTTTTTTATTTGTTTCAATATGCTATACCTAGCCTTATCATTAGGTCGGTTTATTTAATAGTAACGTGGATATTATATCCTTTGTCAATTGTAATTTTGTAATTCTTTTTGATTTTTGTTGTTTATTTTTCTGATCATTGCAACAGTCTTTGATTTTTAGTTAAAGTCTTACAGGTCGTGTAGTACCTATTTCCAGTGATTTTGTGCAAGTTTCTTTGATTAAAGTTAAAGTATATGGACATTTCTGGATGAGGTCAACCTAAAGGTGTGATTCAGTACAGAAAGGATTGAATTTTGCTTGCTGTGAGGTCACAATGAGAACTGCACAAGTTTAGTATTAAAAAAAATTGCCATACCATGTTATTGGGTATGACTGATGGAAATTGTTGACTTGGTTATGCTACCTGGCACACATATATGCTATCTTCATCAAACGGTTTTTACCACTGGAGTCGGACCCCTCAGTTAAAAAGCTTTAATCTTACTTTAAGATATTCTTGCCATTCAAAATGTTTGCAGCATCAGAGTTTAAGAAGTAACATTTAATACTCAAAAGCTGAATTAAGTTCAGCTCCTGTGACATTCCCAGTTGACTTTTCAAATAAGTTGACACAAGTTTGCCTTTGGATACTAAAAATAAATGGTGTGTATTTTTATGTAGTATGTCACTATTAAAAAATAGGAAAGCTCAAACTGCATAAAGATTTAGCGAATGCCTAAAGAAAAAAGAAATTTTAAAAAGTTCCATTTATTTATGGCAAATCGTTTCTTGGTGTGTTGCGACACTTCTGTAATGCCGGAAATAATTCGATAAGCTAACTTCTCTGATTTAAAGATTACACATTTGCCTATATGGTGTATTGACCTACCCAACCAAAAATTGTTAGTCAAGTTTATTACACTTAAAAGTCTAGTCAGATACAGGTACAATAAATACATGTAGTATATTTCCCCAACTGGTAAGGGGAGGGGGGATGATTATATCAGTAATCAGCAGAAGATTTCTCTATGACAAATTTCCAGTGACAAGTGATTTTGTGGCTTACTATACATGTACACATATAGTCCCCAATAAAATCAATTTTACTGTACTTGCATGCATTTCTGTGGGAAAGCACTTCTTCCTTTCCTTATTGAATGGATCTAGACACCTACTTTATATCTGTACTCGCTTATTAATTGTCTAAATGCAAACAATATACAGGATGATTTGATTTCACATTAAGTGCTGGCAGATCAGGGTCTTTGCATTTTTCTACTGATTGCTCCTAACAAATTGCTTTGACCCATTTCTGCCATTGCAATATGGTATGGCAGATCTGGGTCTGTGGAATTTGAGGATGTAACTGACTTAAAAGCAATTATGTATAGTTCTTGAATGATTACAACAAGTGTTTTACATTGATATTTAAAAGTGGTTGAACAAGTTTAAATGTCATTAAACAAGTGTACTGCAGCTCATTACATCTCATTATAAGACATTCTACTTTGCAGGTGGTGGGTGCAGTGGGTCAACTCAGTTTACAAATAGGCAGCTAATTTCCTGTCTGCTGTTAATGACACTGATTATGGGATGTAATAAAAATATATTACAGACCTTATACAGATATGCAGAATTTTGGGTTGGACTAAACATTTTGCAGTCAGATTGATTTTGAGGCTGTAAAGAAACAAACTGCAGCATTACAATGATTTTCGCTATATTTGAATGTTAATATGGCAGTAGACAGCTGTTGTAGTGTTAATGTTGATTGGGGACAGCTATATTGAGGAATTTTTAGGCTACACGCGCACACACACACACACTGTGTGGTCTGTTGTTTGTCCATAATTGTTGCTTGCCACCACATGGGAGACCATTTTTTCTTATCACAATTTGATTATTTTTGAAGGTACAAAAAGTATATACATATATGATCAAGACGGCTGAAAAGACATTGGTGATGTTTCTGAGTAAGTTTTATAAAACATGTAATAAGGTATTAGGATCTCACATGATTTTGATAATAAGTAAAATTCACCCATATTATTGAGCTTCTTGCACTCTGGAAGCCATATTTTACTTGGAATAATGCTTATATGATCAAGACCATGGATGAGTGGGATGATTTGCAAGATCCATACATATTGGTGATCTTTCATCTAATTGTAACGACTCTTGAAACTTTCTGATCTGATTTTTTAAAATCATACTAATTTTAAGGGTTCAGTATCTCAGATTAACTTAACTATTGGTGAGATATGTATGCATATTAATGAGGTGATCTGGATTATCAACAAGATCTACTTATATTTATAATGTAATCTTTTATCTGATTGGCAGAGCTTGTAACAACTTATGAGACTGTCATCTTATTCTGATTTTGCTTCAGAGATAAGCTTATATTATTGTTTTATGTAAATTGTATAATAAGTGAGACCTGCACTTATTGATGAGGAATTAACTAATCATCATGAATGAGATGATCTTCTATTAGATGGCTGTGCTTGTTTCTTCTCAAGATCAGGGGAGTTTATTTCTCATCTCTCGTGTGTGTGTGTGTGTGTGTGTGTGTGTGTGTGTGTGTGTCATTTGATAAAAATTATTGGTAGTTTAGATCATTATTCAGATACTAGCTGGAGTCTATGAATTTTGATGATACAAGATTAATAAATAAGCCTGCTTAGTTAAATGGTCTCTGTTTTGGTTGGCATGTGATATCAGGCTTCTAATTGTTATGCAAGTGCATGTACATTAAAATATTGACCATTGTCTTGCCTACCAAATTAATCAGATTACTGTATGGACTATAACCATGTCTCCGAAAATGGTTACTTTTTACAGTGTACATTTATCTGTTGGTGGTTATCACACCAAGATATAACAGATTAACAGAAATCTGAAATGATCACAATCAAATATCTGGAATACATTTACTTACATGTAATTATATAATGAACAACTAAATTGTAAAGTTTAGTGGAAATAGGAGAGAGGGAGGGACAATAAATGGGGACTTACGGGGGTCATAAATGTTAATCACTTACTGACCTAGGTGTGAGTAGGATATATGTCTGCTATATTTACGGTACCAAAGCCCTTTGTTATTCTAATATGATCAATGGGTGTAGATCTCCAGTAGGTGCGCAAAGTACATTGAAGCATCTTAATTTATTGTTCATTTTCTGCCCCGTAAATATGTCATGTGTCTTCAAAATGTTTATGTTTACTTAATAACTGATTCAAAATTTTGTAAAATTACCAGATCCAATTAATCCAGATACTTTCAGTCACATTTCAACTTTTTGACTAATTTAATTGACATCCGGACAACTGATTATAAAGATAAAATCTGTTTTCATATGGGTGTAGAGAATCAGCATTTTAGATTTCTTTTTAAAGTTTTTTTTTTCGGGCTTTTAAATTACCAAAAAAAGAGAACATTTTCAGTTGAATTTTCTACTTAGAGATTTAGATTTAAATGCCAGCAATTATACAAGAATTTTCATGAGAAGTATTTACTCATGAAAGTTAGAGTATTTCAAACTTAAATTGAGAGTTATTTCATCTCCCATGCCTTAAGATGTACACTTTTAATCAATTTGGCAACCAACTAAAATATAGAAATATAACATCATCTATCAGTGTAAAACATCTTTGATTTTCGCTTTCAAATGTTTTATTTGATCAGAAGCCAATTTAAAATTATCTTTGAGAACCTAACAGGAACAGAGAGGTATATTCTAAGAAAATAAATACTCTGTAGTTTGGTTGCAAAATGCTCTAGCTTCATGTTGTGCAAACAGATATTGAACTACCAACACTGCAGACCAAGATCTGTAGCATCTGGATTTAGTTTTAGATCAGGATTAATGCTATTTGCTTTATATTGTGCGTTTAATCAATAGCATATACACTAATTTGCTAGGGTATGAGCCATTCCTGGGTCTGTTATCTCTACAAATCAAATACTATATGAATACTGTTTATACTTACCTCTAAAGCAAGTCTAACTGTAAACTGCACAAGCTCAGATATGCCATTGTAAAATGTGCTGGCAGATCTGGGTCTGCGGGTTGTAAGGAGTAACCAATAAAGCAAACAACATTGACCCTGATCAGCCTGCACATTTAGCTATGTTGTCATAGCCTCAACCATTTGAGGCCATGAAGTGATCATACCTTGCATCGGTGTAATTAAAACTATTGCCAACACAAAAAGATGATACTTGTTTCAATCTACTACTGAAGTAGAATTGTTTTTCAGGAAGTTTGGCTAATTTATTAAATATATATTAGGTGTATTATATTGGTATGATGACGCTAACTGATCTTGTCTGCCATGACATATAACACAAAATTCTTGATGTAATTAGTTTTCTAAATAAGGTATACTAACCCAGATTTTGATATTATATGTTTCTTTATTCAATAGACACCTAGTGGTTAGAGTGTCCACCTCATATACAGAGGGTCATGGGTTTGAACCCTTTTTGAGTCATATCAAAGATGTAAATAAAAAATGGTAGTAAGAGCTGACTTGCTTGGCACTCAGCATTAAGAGGTTAATGTTAAGACATGACAGCCTCAGGGTTTCAGAATAATGTGACTGGGTGGGACGTCTGTGGCATGATGCCTGGTGTTTGACATCACTATAAACTGTCCCACTGCAGACAGCATAGCAATGACTGAAAAAAATTGTTAAAGCTATGTTAAATATCCAAATATTGGATATCAGACACACAAACACACACACACTTTGACAATATGAAGAAAAAGCCCCAGTACCCCATCCATGAAATAGGGACACTGATATTAGTACTGCCTGCACATTATGCCACGGCAGATCAGGGTCTGTGTTGTTTGCAGTTTGACTCTGCTTTTCATGCAATTATATACTTGCATGTAACCCTTTTCATTATTCTGGAGAAGTTTTGCCTTTCCAAGCTTGATTGAAGACTCCAACTATCTTCACATGGTCATGATCCATACATGTCAAGATTTATTGCTAAATAACCTTTAGTGGTTCATGTTAGCAGTGGTTTGGCAGAGTCTCAAAAATGTTTGTGCATTTATATTTACCTTGTATCATAGACAAAGTAAACATAGAAAATACTCGAAGGAAGAGAAACACTACTCCTCATCTGCTGACCTTACAACTTATTGTATCAATTGAAGTAGCAGAAGTATAGGATTTACCCACATTACCATTATTATAGAATAGATATGAACGATTCTCAAGGATATTCAATGTCTGTTGTATATTTGGGGTCATGCATCTTTTAAACTTATCAGGAATTGATGCTGTGCTGGTGTGATGTTTCAAAGTGGGTCTGTTTAAGTTGTTGTAATCTGGGGAGCTGTATGATACAGCATGTGTTTAGCTGAACAAGTTTTTCTTTCTAAATTTCTCTGTCCATTTGTGGAAATAAAGGAGGTGGTCTGAATAGTTTGAGGTTTGTTTTTGCACTGAAATTACCAGTGAGCAACTTGTTGTTTGTTTTTTTAAATTACTGCACTGACATGCCTCAGAGGCATAATTTTGTCACAGATACAGCTGAGAAGGTCCAAATGGCTTCAAAGCTGATATAATGATGTCATTCTGAATCAGGTCTGAAGAGACATTTTCACAAATCTAATCTTTTACTGAGGAATTCCATCAATACTGGGTCTATATCATTCGTTTCCATTGCAATTAAACCTTTTACATCAAGTTTATCAGATTAAGTGAGGTCCATGTTGAACTGTTGAAAAATATCCTCATTCTGATCAGAGCTAATTCTTAGCAGTTTATTACATCACAGATCTTCAGATGCTTCTTTTGCCTGCTGGCAGCCCCCCCCCCCCCCCCCTTCCCGTTTTATTCCACAGAGTATACTGTTAACTTCCAGTAACTAGTTTGGTTTACCACTGTAACGTTTTTATGGGATTGCTTGAATGTACTGATGGATTCATTTCTCACATCAACACTCAGTTTTTGTACCATGCCTTACTATTTCTAAAGATTTGGGGACCACAAATCACCATGTCTAAGGTCTGTTGAGAGAATGACTGTCAATTACTCTATGGTGACAGGTACCCAAATATTTAACTGTTTATTAGTCAAAGGTTGGATAATATATGTCTGCATGTTTGCTTTTTGAGTGGAAAAAAACATTAAAATAATAAGAAGTTAATACATAGGTAAACTGCTAATTCACTAGTGTGGTAATTGTTTTACATGTATAAGGTACTAAGAAACATTAGTTTTATGGAAAACAACAAAGTGTAAAATTGAGTGGGGTCATGCAGGTTACATAACCAACCTGCATTAAACTTAATAAGAGCTATTTTAAGACACTTTAGCTGATATTTTGCTCAACCTTCCAGAGACCATCTGAGTGGTATTGACCCATCTCTGTTATGGTTCATCCATCTGTTGTCCGTAATCCATCCATCTAAAATCACTCATTGATGAATACTTTAAAGGTTGCATTTTGATAGGTATCGATCATATTTGATATGTAAGCATATATTATCAAGATCTCTGACCATACATATTGATGTGGTGATCGAGCATCAAATTTGGCGGAATTTCTGAACATACGAAATAGCAAATTTTAATGAGATTTTGATTAGATTTGGTATATAACCTTGTATCACGAAGCTCATAGATGAGTTGACTTCTGATTGACATACACACATTATTCCTGATGAGGAAGCAAGCATATATAAGTGCTACCAGGAGGATAATTTTTTGTTAAAGGTGATGTTGAATGATTGGCTGGCCCTGTGTGTATTTTTAGAAAATATGTTGAACTTTGAAATAAGAGGTCCAGTTGAATTTCTTTTGATAGCTATCTTTATCATGATTATGGAGTTAGTATTATATTTGGTAGGTTATTGACATTATCATTAAATTAATACACTTGTGTTGTTCTAATGGGGCAGTGAATAAAATATAGTGTGACTTTGTTGACATTTAAAGCGACTCTATTATCAATAAATATTCAGAAACTATTATATATAGTCAGTTACATTTGTGTTGCAATGATGATGGGATGCATATTTGTCATGGTAACTACCAGGGATCCCACGATTGTAAATTCATATTCATCAATATAGTACTCGCCATTACGGATCACTGCTGTCTCACCAGTCAGCATAGGTTTGAGTTTCTGGCTCGGCCAGTCTGAGTATGTGAGAAAGCTTGCCAGTAGCTTCTTGTGGTTCGGTGGTTCTTTCTGGGATTTTTCGGGGTTCTTCCTGCTACATTTATACTGGTTGCCATGTATAGCCTATATTGTGCTGAATAATGGTGTTAAACCCTACTACAACTGTCAGCACACTGCATCTACACAATAATTGTCAACACACTGCATCTACATGGTAATTGTCAGTACACTACATCTGCACAGTAACTGCCAGCAGCACACTGCATCTACACAGTAATTGTCAGCACACTGTGTATACACAGTAACTTGGGGCACAATGCAGCTATACAATAACTGTCATAACGTTGCATCTATAATTTTGCATAAAGTCCCTCTTTGATAACCATTCTTGCATACAGTCAACCATAACACCAAGGTCTATTAAAAAACTGAAAATTTAGGTTGGAAATTTCTCCTATTGAAAAATATGTATGGACATTTTCTAAATATATATGGGGATTTAATGAAGAAATAAATGTAGGGATTGAAAATATGTGTATTTCCTTGCAATCAGTACAAATCCATGATTGTGTAGTTGTACTAATTCTTTGGTCATGAAATATTCATCAGCAGAGCTAAAAATTTATCCACTAGCCCAAGGCTAGCAAATTTCCTGCTGGTAGTCTATTTCTTAGGAAATTGGTACTGTGCAACTTAAACAAAACTCTTATATTAATGACCCTTCTGCTTCATGGGGCAAAATACCATATTTGATTATGTATAACAGGCTTCCAAACTGCAAAGTAGATACCATTACAAATGACCTATCAAATTAGATGTACACAGTTCAATATACTAATTATAATGAACACACTGTTATGTCCTGATATGTATACCTGGTTTCTGGTATCTGGTTTTGCCGTGTCTAGTATGTTACTTAGTATTTTACCATATCTGGCTTCATTTCCGGTTTTCACCCACTAGTTCAAATAGATTGTCTCACAGCGTGGTTGTGCTGACCATATTGGACTTTTCTGACTTCTTATTTAACTTTATTAATGCACTATCGAATGACATGCAGTGTTAGACATGGTGCTATAGAAATTCAAATTTATTATTTTTATTATCTGAATTGGTTGTTGCTGCCTTGTCCGACTCCGATTAATCGGAAGCTCATGCTATCCGGTGGAATCCGATTTCCAGATCAAAAGTCGGTTATGCCCTAATTATTATTATTACTTGGAAAATACAACATCTCAAAGTGATGTTACCTTGTAAGACTTCAAATAGTATTCTAGTCAATTGAACATATGAAATTAAGATAAGAATAAAACTATTCTAACAACTCCTGAAAGCAGCATATTTTTCTTGAGGATAATTAACATATTGACAGTGTCTGAATTGAAAGCATTGTGTGGTAACAATGTCTTAAGCTGTCCTAAAGACTGATGGCATAGAAGTTGCAGGACTGCATAACCTTTTCAATGTTATGAGGGATTCATTATTGAACAAGCCAGTCATATCCTTTAGGCTGTGAAGTCTGCATTGAGTCCTGTTCATTTTGTGTCATTAGGAACAGGTCATAAACATCTGAGGTGAAGTGAAGATTATAAATTATTATATTTTAAATCTGTAAACTACTGACAAACTGCATGCACCCAGAGCTTTTGGCTCATCGTGTGATGGCAACTCTGGGTCAGTGATGTTTGCAGTTGGAGTTTACTTATAAGTGAGTACATGTATATACAATATATCAACTAGTAATACATATATGGTGGTAATGTGGTGTGGTCATTGAAAGGAGCTTGTTGCTGTTGCTTATTTTGCATTCTGATTAAATTGCCTTACCCAATTGCGCTACCTATACATTTTAAACCAAGACCTTGAAAAAAGTAAATTTAAACAGCCTGATTGTAAATGACCTCCACTACACTAAAGTATTCCTATTGAACTACTTTTAGTTTTGGGAGACATAGTGGAGTCTATATGAATATACTCTTCTTTTTTTATGTTGACATTAGTCAGATCTGGATACAAAGGTGTTTGTTTAGCAAATATACAAAACATTTCATGATGAGCTTGCAGGCAATTAATATGCAGTGATGCCATTGGCACCTTCTATCCATTATCATCTGGTAATGTTGTGTTATATACGTAAAGGTGAAGTACTTTATAGAAATACTTTTCAGACCACAAGAGTTTTGTGCTTTGATGCATGCCATGTAAAAAGATTTGTCTGTGTCAGAGATTTGCATATTAAATTGTCAGTGATCCTCTGATTTACTGGCACATGATGAAATGACCTACAGATCATTTACTAGTGAAGATATCAGCTCTGTAAAGCCACTGTTGAAGAATATAGGTTTCCACTTTAATATCCTATTGTCAGTTAACATTGTTTTATAGCAAATTGTCTTTGAACCCATGAGGATTCAGGCTAAGAATAATAGTAAAATTACTTGGAGAAGGACTGTTTGACTGACTGGATGTAGACAAATATTGTGGTGAAATTGTGATGAACCAGTTGTGTTGTGATATAAATTGTTTAGCAGGTCATTCAGAATTCTGTTCTTTGATGGTTTATTGACTGTTGCCTTTCAGGCCAATATATCAAGTCATCACATCATTTGAGTTACTCATGTACACTACTCCCAACTTAAATTATAATGAGGGAATCCTGGCTTATACTGACTTAAAGTTGTCTACCAGTCATTGATCATTTGTATGATTTACTGTTGTCAAATCTTCTCAGACATGTTAATCAGTTGACTGGGTCACAGAGTGAGTCAGTCTTGGACATGGCAGATCATCTACATATCAGTTATATTTATCCATACAATAAATTGGCTTTTGTGATTTACTTTGATAAATCAGGATGTTGATAAATGAGACTATTTTCTTACGTATACCATCAGCAGGTATAAAGTGAAATAAATACAAGCTTTTGAAGATTTTGGATTTAAAGTTTTGTTGAGATATCAAGGCTTGTTACTGTGTATGCTTGCTTGTATATCAGATCCAGTTGTAAACTGCATAGAACCAGATCTGCCATTTAATAAAGTGTCAGTAATGGGTCTGTATAGTTTATATGGAATAATCAGAAAAAATAACACAGACTGCTAGCCATTTTAAAAATCTTTTTATTGCTATCTCATACTAATGGAAAGTCATGTTGATTTTCAGCAAAAGATTTCTTATGCTGTCTGCATTGTCCTAAATGAAATTGATGCTAAAATTCTTACATGCAATTTGAAGAATCTTGTTAATCTTCCAGAATAGAATTGAAGTCGGGGTTTTCACCAAAAGACTTTTATATGTATAGTTGGTCTGAAATACAAATTGTGCCATTATCACGCAGTGTTTAACTGCTCAAGAATATTACAGATTTTTCACTCAGCAGGAAAGAAGAAAGTCTTATCATGGATTCCATATAATTCAACCAGTTGTGTATGGGTCCCTCCAAAGAACTCTTGTTTAATGGGAGTGTGCTAATTATTATTGCACATGGTAGGGTATAAATAATTGTCATGTGCATAGTATTAAAGTGTACTAAAATAAATAAAATCTTTCAGTACTGTTGGCTTTGAGAATCAAAATAATTTATAAAGTGGTCAAGTTGTACCTGAAATGTGCATATCCTTAGGATTTTAGAGTTGCAGACCACACTCTAAATGAATATTTTAGAAGTTTTTCCCACTTCAGATTTATGATTATAATTTAATTTTAAGATTGTCTGCATTAGGACCCCTGCAGGTTCAGGGGTGTAGATAGAATAGGGCTGCTGTTCTCCTCACTGTCACATAAGGAGACTGAACCAAGCAGGAGTGCTGGTGGCTCAGTGGATTCATTTCTGGACATGTGTCCGAACAAGTTTAGGTTTGAATCTTACTTTTGGATTAACCTGGGTCAGTTACCATAATGTGTCCTTGGGTAAGGCACTTTATACCAGATTACTTGATACTAAATAACCTTGTGTTACTTTGAGGTAACACTGAACTGATCCACAACCTAGAAACTTAAGTACATTATGGGTAATGTGATGATTTTGTCTTCATGTTACAAGCTTTGCTGTGGCTACTTTCTAAAGTGACAGAAATGTGCAGCGTATGACCTACTTACCAAGAACCTAGTTATTATCCTAGTGAAATCTAAGTTGCTGAAGTTGTTAGGTAATTGAAGCACAGTAAGCACAAATTTAGTGGAACAGGTTTCCATTTCATATGTGAAAGTTTATGAGTCATTTACAAAATTATTTCTGTAATCAGAAATAGTTTTATGTGTCATAGAAAATTCATAATGATTGTATTAGTACAAGTCAGACAAAAACTATATTATAATGCAGTATGTAATTTGGGCCAAATATAGCAGAACCTGGTTGCAAATTATACTTGCCAAGTATTCAGCCATACTTGAACAAGATTTTTGACATGAATAGTAAGGTAAGTAAATTGTTGATTATGCTAATGCAATTAAACCTCATCTTAGCATTATATGCCAAATTGCTTCAAAACAGTAATGTCTTGAAATTACTTTTGCTCAAGTCAGTATTTGATTTTAACATTAAAAATTAAACCAGATTTTATTTGTTTAAATTAGTAATACTGGGTGAGAACATCTCCTTTATTGAACTGCACACTCCTGTAATGTAAGTGTAATGTTATTTCAGTGTGAGCGTTACTGTTGGTGACATGCCTACAAAGTCAAAGGTGACTACATTGTGGAAGATACAGGTCTTTTTCTCTATGCATTTTAAAGAGAGAAAAAATGGGGTCATGTTGGAATCTATTGTTTTGCAAAGTCATTTAAGCATATTCAGGTAGGGTACTCAGGTTTATCATTGAATGGTTTTCTGGTGAGACAGATTGTTCCATGGAAAACTGCTTGCTGAAGTACATTTTATTTGGTTATAATGAATACTAGTTGTATTTTGTACTCTGGATGAGCTGGAGCTTTATAAACACGATATAGTTTAGAGTGTCCTCATTCCAAGAATGTTTTGACCAACATTTCATATGCTTAATACATATGCTAAGAAGAAAGTCAGAAATATAGGTTTTTAGCTACCAATCACTTGAAATATACATGTATTTGCTTTTTTTCACTAAATAAACCTTTGGCATATAAAACTAAGGGGAGTAACTCTTTTGTGTACAACAAAGCACTCATGGTTACTTTTCTTGATCCACATAAGCTTTTCCATTACTACTCCCCCCCCTCCCCCAAGCAACAAAACATTAATTTAATTAGTGTGCAAGCATATATAATTGAAAACTATAAGGTCATTTATGAAAATTCAAACATCTTCTTTTGGAGAACATACTGCAATATAAAGAACTTCATGGACATCAGCTTGTAGAGGACACCTAAGAAATGTAACATCTGTAGAACCGTCATTAACGGATGCCATCATAGAGATGACACATGCTCATTAAGAAATAGAGGATCAGCAAAATGTACCTTAAAGTATACCATCATATATGGACATCTGTTCATTAAGAAATAGACAATATTTGCATAAATGGATCAGTGAGATATATCTATATATTTCATCTTGTGGGAAAAACTCACATCTCATTAAAAGACTTTTCACCACAAAATAAAAAATATCCATTTTTCACTCTAGGCAGACAAATTTTCTTTTCATTATATTCTCTTTTTATTTTATGATCATAAGTATTGACTAGATTAATGTACTGTATAACTGATTGAAGTATCTGATTTTTTGCTGGGTCTGATGTGGTGTCAGCAGTTTACTGTTCATGTTCTGTGTTGTATGATTATTCACACAGAAAATATTAACAATTATATATTTCCCAGTTGAAAGTAAAATAAGAAAAAAAAGCTATTTGTATCTTGTTTTGTTTAAAATCCTGTCATCTTTAACTTCAGGGGGTCATATTTACAACTTGACTGTGTGAACATCTAATAATAACTTAAATTTCACAGTTATCTTGTTATTGATGTTGGATTGAAATTATATTTCAAACCAGTGAATTATCACAGTGAATTATCACAATTATTTTTCTTGAGCAACCCAGTAATTGATGGCCTAGCATAAAATAATAAAGAATAAGATTCTTATTTTTAATTATTTCCTGCTTAATGATGTTGGCAGTGGATAGAGAAATGGATTCCAACTGTCCATTGATGCCTTTGTCAAACATTTAGTACACATAATATAGATTAATACTGTGGATGCACCTTTTGCTATCCACAGTTCTTCAGTTTTAGTATTTCTACTGTTTTGTTCATTTTTCTGTTCACAAACCATCCATTATTCACACTTTTGTTTCCAGAGCAAAACTTAATGGGATGAACTGGACATTGATTTTTCAATTGGCCAGCAAGGCCATCTCACATGGAAATAAATTGGCACTGCAAAAAGGTCTTCCTAATCAATAAAAATAATAACTAGAAAATTTAACTGAGCTTATGGGACTGTAACTGTCCAAAATAAATGGAACCATTGGGTTAGTTTGTCAGTGGGCTTGTTTGCCATTGGCTAAATTGCCTAGAGATATATGAAATCTTGGAGAAATCCTTCTGTCTCCTTGCAGAAATTTTGGCAGTGGATATAGATGACTCAAGCTTGTTATAATTTTCAACCTTTATATTAGGGAAAGTTACTTGATGGTCTACGTTTGTAGTCACATGAATAACAGGGGTCACTGTTCAAGAATGCATTTTGTCAGATATGCAAATAGGCCATGTATGATTGCTTTCAAGAGCTCTTTTAAAAATAACAACACTAACTGTGGTTCTCTGTTTATCTGACTGCAGTTTCTTTTTAAAGGCACTTAGGTGCAGCTGGGAATATCAGCATTTAATCGAGTGTGAATCCTGAGAATTTAGATGTACCTAGTGTGATCTGTTTAAAGGTCATGGTCAAAGAAGTCACAAAATAAGTGAAGCTAACAGCTGATTTGAAATTTGTTGCACCAGTTATATACTTTCTACATACTGTGCAGTTGGAGTGAATGCTGAAATGTGGTTGTCATGTTTTTATCAGTCCACAGCAACACCGATACAGTGAACCATTCCTTAGAGAATACCAACATATACATAACACCAGCAGTAGAAAACACCAGCATACAAAGAACATCTACCTGAGAGAACACCTACATGTAAAGGATACCAGTCTTGGAGAGTGTAAGCCTCTAAAGAAAATTTGCATCAGAGAACATCTACATATAAAGAATACCTGTCTTAGTGAACAATGTATATCAGTGATTATTGAGACAGTGCTAAATGTAAAGAACATACACTATTGTGAACACTTGCATATAAGTCATGTATCTGCATATAACAAACACCTTCTTTACAGAACAAATACTTAGACAATTGCATTATGGAAAACCTGAATATAACAATATCTACTTATAAAGGTCAGCATTCATCAAGTTCTTTCCAGATTAATTCCTGAATTCAGTTCTGTGTATGCTTACTTTCTTAAACACTAATGCCAGTTTCATAGAACTCTTGATAAAATTGCATGCATCATGACAAATACTGAACACATGAACTAGTATCCACAATCCTTTGTGTTTAGCTCAATTTAGCAGTTAAAATAAGTAATCATGACCTACATTTCATGGTTAAGTGTTATGTGCTTTATTTTACAATTTTTCTTACAATAGAGCTTATATTTCGCTAAGTTTCTTTGGTAATATTCCTTGTGGAATCATAAGACATCCGATCAGGATACATCATAAGTACTGTGCCCAAGGTCACCTTGAACTATATTGCCAGTAACCTGCATTAATCTTTTAAGTTTCTTAGACTGTGTTGCTATTAATGTCATGTAAGATGATGTGATGTGTCATGAAGAGTATTATATCTTTAGTCAAAACAAGATCATTGTGACCTTTATTTCACATGGCAGTGAACTGCGTTAACCTTCTCGTCTTTAGGGAATTTTTTCAGATGCAGTTGCCTGCAAAGTAATGTAACTTATGTAGATGTTTCTAGAGATGTAATACATTCTTCAATCAAATTTTAGTCTCTGTGATGTATATATGTTTCAGTGATCTGCATTAATTGTTGCATTTAGCAGACTTGACACTATTACTGAAGATGCATCATGAGAATCACAATGCCATTTACACAATCTGGCCATATCCTCTTTGTTGTTTTCTGGTACTTTAAACATGAAGAAATTTTATTATGTCACATATTCTCTCTTTCCAGTTTTGGCAAGAGGACACCAGGATGTGCGAGAAGGGCCAGTGAGTGTTTGATTCTGGAACCATCTGAGATGATTGTGGTAAGTAGAAGTGACAGCCAGTACTGGCCATCTTTGTGTTAAGTTTTGGTTATCTTAAATGATTGGACTGGATCTAATTTATGGTATTGTGACGACAGCATTGCCTTCAATAATGTCACTTAGAGTTAACAGCTTTTTTATACATGGTTGTGCTATTCACAGTTTATGTCCAATATAAATGATTTCATTACATGTTTTTCAACATATAGCTGGTGGCATATAGATTAACATAATATGTCTAGTATTTTACTTAGGCTGATCAGTGCTTTGTTTGCAAACAAAGTGCCTTTGTCTTTGATGTACTGCTCCTCCATTTGAGACATATAAGGTAATGAAAGGGCTTCAAAACCAGTCACTTGATGTCATTGCACTAATACAGGTCAGAATAAAGGTTCATAATCTATCTCTAGTTTGGAT
This sequence comes from Unio delphinus, assembly GCA_029339505.1. Lineage (NCBI taxonomy): Eukaryota > Metazoa > Mollusca > Bivalvia > Unionida > Unionidae > Unio > Unio delphinus. The sequence continues at coordinate 12,649,459 of JAQISU010000051.1, read as the reverse complement.
AAAATTCATATTTTCCCCTTTCATCAGATGAGCACTTGTATATAATTATTTGTGTATAATAGAAAAACAACTTTGAGAAAATAAATTATCCTGATAAACTTTTCACTTGAGGAAATGTCAACCTCCTGCTTGCATTAATTGATATTGCATATGGCTTTTGCTGATTTATATTTAGACATATATTTAGTATCTGAACATCGTAGTCATCCAAAAATGGGATGCTTGGACAAAAACTTGCAGCTTTCACATTAAGTCAATTTTGTAATGTATTTTGATTTTGAGTTTTGACGTAAGCTGTAACAGTTTTTCAGTTATTTTGTTATATCATTATGGCTGTTTATAGTGATGTCTGGCACTGGGTCATCATGCCACACTCATTTTTATAAATCTTTGGTGTGACTCGGCTGGGATTTGAACCGCATCCTAGGCAATGGCTCAGACCACTGTAGACACAGGAGTGATCAGAGCAAAATTTTAAAAAATAACTTTGGATCTTTTCAGAGATTTTTAAAGAAGATTTTTCTAACACATTTATGCGTGGAAGATAAGAGAAAGTCAAAACTTGAGCTGTCTGTATAGTTTGATCATAAGTTCTTTTGGTAATATTATGTCTTTAAACTAGATTTGTATACATTGGCACCAGACTTGGCAGAAATATCCACAGGTAGGAAACATGTTCATAAAGGCTACATGTTCTCCAAGTACACCTCGTCTTCAAGGACACATTCTTCTAAAGGACATTTGTTCATAAAGGACAAAATTTAGTATAATTATTTAAAAGGTTTCACTGTATATTGGAAATAGCCATGTTTTCTTATTTAAACAATAATCAAAATAATTTAAAGTTGACAAAGTAGTTAGCTGATGATCTCCACAAAACAATCTTAATAATGTTGGAAATCAGTTTTTAGTCCCAGTCCATCTGTTATACTTTTCAATGACTTAATACCTCCTGAACTTTGAAATATTTTTGGGAAAGTTGGAAAGTTTTAACCATGAATAGATAGATATTCCTTCCTGCAAGAAGTCAGTCTGTCAAATTGTGTCTAGCCATGGTACTATTGTCCCTGTAACACAAGAAATGCTTGAGATATTTTAAAAAATTACACTTAGTTTACATTTGTATCATGACTAGCATGGGTATGCGATTCAGTTTTGTGAAATTAGTAGTTTTTGAAATATCTCCTCATTTTTCAGTAATTATATGGACACTTTATCTCTTGTAGAGGTGTGTGTGTGTGTGTGTGTGTGTGTGTGTGTGTGTGTGTGTGTGTGTTCCATAGTCACTTGCTAACTAACAAATCTCTCCATATTTTTTTTAAAAATCTGGAAACAATAGGATAAGGAGGGTACATGTACATGATATGAAGAAGCAGTTTATTAACATGATTTGATACTGAAATTGAAATGTAATTTATCCTAACATACACTCTCCCACAGTGTACATATGATTATTGTCATTCTTGATGTTCAAGTTGTGAGCTCATTGTTGGGGTTGTCTGTAGTATACAGTTGTGGTGAAGGCTGACAGCAGCTTTGAAATTTTGAGTGTTTCCTCAGCAAATGTTTTGAGTAATTACCAAATACATCCATATAGTGTTCACTGCATGGATTGATCTGTTATAGCCAGAGCCTCTGTAGGTGTTTATTATAAATTAAGAAAGACCCATGCCTTTCTGTTTCAGAATTGGCCCATTCTTTGGTCATATCAGGGTTGCACACTTTTGAATGTCTTTAAGCAGATATGAAGTTTTTTTAGTATGATTCATTCTTGAGATGGTCAAGGGATACCAACAGTGGCTAAACTAGTGGAAAGTCATTCATTTTCACTGAGTTGCCCTAATCTTCTGTAATGTTTAGGAATGAGAACCTTTTAATCCTTTGAGTGGACTTTAGGAGTATCTCTAAGCAGACTCTTGGAGTACCATGGGTGTGAAATGTGTGCAGCATTTAGTACGATATTTGTAATTGGTAGAATCTTAGCTAATTGCAGTTGGACCTTTTTATGTTTTTGGAGGATTCCAAAAGACATGAGCTCACCAAACATCATAGGAAAATGTGTTAGCATGTCTTTTGTTGTTTCTGTGTGATTGCTATTCTGGTGGATATGGTATATGAGAAGAAAGTGACTCCTGCTTGTTCAGTGTAAGATAGGAAATACATGCTCTTGGAACTGAGGAAATGAAGTCACCAGCTCTCCTTCAGTCTCCCAGTATCAACCTATCAATATTTCCTCTGTCACTGATGGAGGATTGGAACAGATAGTGTAACATAACATGACAAGGAAGGACAAGATGGACTAGCCTATATTATGTCAGAACAAATAGTATTTTTATTCACAGGAAAAGTGTTAAAAAATTTTTGTTAGTAGTGCATGTTCCTCACAGTTATACATGGATTAATCCTTCAGTTTACAGTACTGACCTATTTTTGATTCGTAAATATCCATAAAAGGAAATCACTTGAAAGTTGATGACTTGTAACGTGCGTGTGCAGGAAGCATTATTCTGTTCAGAATAAAGTTGAAGGATTTTTTTCTCTCAAGTGGACAGTTCATTGCCGTTTTTTTTCTCTTTCATTAGATGAATTTAATTTGAACGTTTCAGAAGCCTCAAGATTTGTTATTTTAAAAAATCATTATTTCTTTGGAAGTTGTATCTCCTTTGTTGTATATTTGACTTGTAAGAATTTTAAAATATTGAAAAGACCCTCTTGGTTCATATAAGGATGTTTTAGGGCTTGACTTTGTACGTGTGAGCTCATGCCAACTCAAATGGGATGGACCATAGACTCTCATGTAGACAACTAGAATACAGAGCAGTTCAGTATAATGTGATTTATGATTTTTCACAATATTAGAATTCTAAAACTTCCAGGAATAGAAGTGTCTTCTTCCTTATCATCATTCACTACATGGAAGATTGATGTCAGCGATTTACCTGACCAATTCCTGATGTGGACAGTCATATAGCAGCGTTTTCATAAGTGTGTACTTTAATTAATGATAATATATACATAAATATCTGCTGCAGTAAATTGGGAATTTTCATAAAATTTAATCAACACAACAGTCTCAAGGTAAGAATACATGAACATTATATGATTGTAGTGGAAATTAGCCACAACAAATATTGTCCTTTAAAAATATTTACAAAAACTTATTGTTTGCATAAACTGTTATCTTTTTAATATGAAAAAATGAGGTCTGTACTATAATCTACTCCAACTATATGCATATCTTCTTTCAGTATGGTATATTTATTTCTGAGATTCAGGAAGGAACTTTTTATACCTTCAAGCTTGAGTTCACTGTGTTTTTGTAATGTATTTTATTGATAGAGTCTTCACGATTTGGTCACCCTGTTTCTTATCGCAGCCAAGTCTTTTTTAGGTGTATCTAAACCATCCTTACTTACCTGGACATTAATCAAAAGTTGGCCACTGCAACCTACTACAAATTATATGCCTCAGCAAAGTTGAAGCAGTTTGGCAGACATGTTTTGTTAATGTCTCTTTTTCTTAAGAGCATACACACTGGGCTAAATACCAATTTGAAGTTATTATTATTCCCATGCTTCAGCATTGGGGATGGTAAGATAACCATTTGTTTGTCTCAGTCAATCATATATATTTCTTTATATAATCTGACTAAATTTCCCTTTTGTTTGTACCCCTCTACCGATTTCAGTCCCTTTAATGGGATAAAAAGTGCACAGAATTTAGTTAATTCATTCATTAATTTATAATTTTTAACCTGACTATGATCAAACTGGCCAGAATCCTAACATCCAAATTTATAATTTCTAACCTGACTATGATCAAACTGGCCAGAATCCTAACATCCAAATTTATAATTTCTAACCTGACTATGATCAAACTGGCCAGAATCCTAACATCCAAATTTATAATTTCTAACCTGACTATGATCAAACTGGCCAGAATCCTAACATCCACAGCACCTTTCATGCTTAATGGGCTTTACATACTAACATGGAGGCGCCCCCCCCCCCCCCCCCCGAGTTTCTGTAGTGATATGACTGAAAAATTGTTAAAGCTACATTATAAATCAAACACACACATCCTTATCATCAATGCTATCATGCATGAAACATCCAGGTCTGTTCTTTGGATTATATTGATCAAATGCACCATAATACAAATTTTTTGGGGGAAAGAGCAGGAATAAAACATTAATCTTAAGCTATAATTAAAAAATTTGTGTCTTGTGAATGCGTATTTACTAAACTATACAGCTTATTCATAGTACTGTAAAGAGTTCAAATTAATATATTGAGGGTAGACTTTTATTTGAACACCTCTGCATTCAGATTATAATCATTCATATGTATTAAATGATCAAACGTAACTATTTTTTTAAAAATCCTTTTTTTCATGTGAACAATGACGTGTATTCAGTTGTCTCTTGCTCAATTTTTTGTGAACAATATATGTTACAGATTTCATTTTGACAGCAGCATATGATAATTGATTCCATCTATGCCCAGGCATCCTCCATATGGAAACTTCATTCATGCTTGGCTTTAGGCAGACTTAAAATATAACATGCTTAAGACATCTGTTGACTTAAATACATGTTTTGCTTGGAGTCAGATGAACATGAATCATTTGCTCAGCTTAGAGGTGGAACTTATGTCAGCCTCTATATCTCCATATATACTCGCTTTGAAGCAGAGCGATACTTCAAACAACATCATAATCTGTCATGGCATAATGTACTGGCAGTTCAAGGTCTGTGTTGTTTGTTCTACTGATTTCAGGAAACAAACTGATATGGTTCAGATCTGCTGGTACATGATGCAGTGGCATATCTGGGTCTGTGCATTTTGCAGTATGACTACTTACCAGCATATATGGTATCTCAATGGGACATTATTGGTTGATAAGATTTACTGATTTAATATAAATTTGCATGTTAGTAATGTCTCTTGTCTAAACATTTTAATATGTTCAGACCTTGTTCAGCTTTTGGTAATCGAAACATCAATTTGTGCAGTTTCAAAGTGGACTGCATGGCTCAGTGTGTGTGTGTGTGTGTGTTATTTGGATTTTTAATGTAGTTTTAGCAATTTTCCAGTCATATTGCTATGTCTACAGTTAGGGCCTAACCGAGTAGATAATTTTCACTGAATACCAAATCTGAGTATTTGGATGTACTATTTGCCAGATCCGGGCACGAACCGATTAGTAGGTGCGACTCTGGAGAGTACCGTTTGTTTCATTATCGTATGCGAAGCTTACACTTTTTGTGTACCGTATACTGTATATATCGCCAATATATCGATGAAAATTTTTATTATTAACTAAAATTATTATGTATTAAAAAACTTTTTTAAAGTTCAATATTTATTGAATTTTTTTTACTTGTAACCATTTGTGCGCGTATTATTTGCCGAGACGAATACTTCTGAATAGTACCAAAAAACCGGATATTCAGCCGAAGCGATTGTCCGAGGTTATTTCTGGATAGGCCCTATCTACAGTGTGACGGTTAATGGTGATGCTTAGCACTTGTGCATCATGTTGCAGACATGAAGCATGTCACTACCCAGTCACATTATCCTGAAACCCGTCTAATGAATCCTAACACTCACCTCTTAATGCTGAGCACCAATTTCTGTCAATACCCATTTAAGAATGAATATGTAATAAAGTACCATAAACCCAGTGTCTATCAGTCTGAGATCTATATATACCACCATGTGCATCATGTTATTCTGCGGAACAATACATCATTTTTGTAAACATTGGATCTTGTGTTATTTTAAGTAAAAAATCCACTTTGTATCAAGAAGGTACGATCATACTTTAATTTAAGGAAAATGATATTCACAAAGTGTACAAACATATCGCACGTTTCAGCTTGAAACACATATGAAAATGTGGTTTCTAAATGTCAGCATAAAGATCCACTCCATGACCATGTTGAACCAGTAACCCAGAAAATCCTGTTTACTAAGTATCTTTTACAATCATGCAAATAAATACATTATTTAAAAGGTGGAAATATATACCTTAAAAAATTCTGCATCTTGATCAAGTTTCCTATTTTACAAGAAGTCGTCACACACATACAAAATAGTCTGCTACACAACGTGTAAACTTGCTGCTATAATGGAATTCACAAGAAATTCCCCGGTGAATAGTCTGTTTCTAAATTCTTTAGCAACTTTTCCCCATAAGCAAGACATTGTAAACACATTACATTCTATTCAATAGTTTTTTTATTTTGGATAAAATGTTAACTTTCTTTGCCAGATCTGTTTAGTTTTATTGATATCTCTTGCCACTTATTGCCATTGTTAAGTTTAAATTTGTGTAGAACTAGCTATAAATATTGACCTAATTACTCAACTGAAATGCTGACAGAAACAGTCCAAAGTAATATTTTTCATTTCTGTAGCCCGAAAGATAAACATTACATATTTTCAAAGCTTTGCGTATAATAAACCGACATATTTAAAGTCATGATAACACGGATGGTATCACTCGCATCCAAAATTAATATTATTGTGTACACAATATTCGAGTGACAATTGCCTCTTTTCATATGGTAAGCATCACAGTATATTATTTTCTTAAATCGGTCTAATTCGCTTCAATATTGGAGACAGAAACCTTGGGCATGCAGAATTGACCAACAACATTTTAAGTCTGAGACAATAAGATAAAAATCTCAGATGCTATATCAACCTTAGTAAACAGATAGATTTTGGACAATTTTAAATATAACAATAATTCATGTTGGGGTAGCTTAATATCCAAACTTGACTCTTGATAGTATGCAGTAAGCATTTAACACACAGGTCGAACCTTTTTTGAAGAACATTCATGTATTACAAGTAGATCAACTTAACAGAGCTGTAGGTTAGGTGAGGTAGACACTTCTATTATTGCAGCTGTTGTCAGACAGATGGAGTCATGTACACTTAAGCATTGCCTGGTGTAACATCTGTATGATATTAATGCTTCTGTGAAACACTGAACTTTTATAACAAATATGCTAATTACTGGAATTCTCTGAGCATTACTTAATGTTTGTATTTCTGTCTCAATGCAAATTGGAAAATGAACAGCACAGCTTTTTAATACTCCTTACCAAGATGAATTGCATCATTTTGAGATAAAAATTATATAACAAAATACAAATCCATTCAAGTTTAAATGTTTAAACATGGACAGTTAAATATATTGAAACTTCCCCAAATCAGATACTGTCAATGGATCCTGCATTTTGGCCATTGAATTGAGGGCTCAGCTTGTCAAAGTTTGCAAAGCTGTAAAGCAACATATTGGGACTAGCCTTTATCCAATCTGTACAGCAACATACTGGGACTAGCCTTTATCCAATCTGTACAGCAACATACTGGGACTAGCCTTTGTCCAATCTGTACAGCAACATACTGGGACTAGCCTTTGTCCAATCTGTACAGCAACATATTGGGACTAGCCTTTGTCCAATCTGTACAGCAACATATTGGGACTAGCCTTTATCCAATCTGTACAGCAACATACTGGGACTAGCCTTTATCCAATCTGTACAGCAACATACTGGGACTAGCCTTTGTCCAATCTGTACAGCAACATACTGGGACTAGCCTTTGTCTAATCTGTACAGCAACATACTGGGACTAGCCTTTGTCCAATCTGTACAGCAACATATTGGGACTAGCCTTTGTCCAATCTGCAGAATAGGACGGTTGACATGGGCCCATGTATAATAAATACCAAAACATTTTGGTATCTTTGTTGAGGTTGTCAGCTTATTATGCTTTAATTAACTGTATGTCAGCCAAAATGGGACTGGACCAATCTGCAAAGGAGCCTGGTGACAGACTTGTGGCCAGTGTTTCATGGTATTCAGATTTGTTTAATATCAGGATGCTGCCTTTATGCTTTTGTAGTATTTATTGACAGATTTGTCATGTGTAATTGATAATTGGGCCTGTGTCCATTGTCATTTGGGAAATTGTGTTGAATAAATTGCTTTAAAGTGGAATTAGAGTGAAACATCAGCAATGTTTTGACCAGATGATTGATTTATTAATACAGAGATAATCATATTCATTGGAATAACAGATTGCATAGACCATGAATTAGCTATTTTGTGTGCTGTTATAATTGTTGTGGATGTTTGGGAATACAGAGAATTGCCTTTGAAGACTCAAGAAGCTTTGATCCTTCTGTTTAACAGTAAAACCCCTTATTTCCCAAATCCAGGAATTTACTAATCAACATGTTATTCTTTGAGAAACCACAAAAATTGCACCACAACAAAATAATATACAGCTGATATACAGGGTCTATTCTACAAGTGATAGTAATGTGTTTACATGTCTTTATATACCCCCCCACCCCATTTGGTAAATCCATCTCTGAAGGTAGTCGTTTACTGCCCCACTCTGACAAATGAAATGAGCTTGATTGAAACTCCTGATAAACCTAAACTACCTTTTAAATTTGGACTACTTGTTTAGGTCACATTGGAATCTGAGGTATGATGGAAAAATGCACAGAACTATAAGGACATTAAAAAATGTCTTGCTTCACTATGCATTTTAAAAGACAATGAATATGTAATACTGATGAATTTTGCCATATTAAATATAGAAACTAGGTAGAACAATGTTAAGTCAAGGATAAACAATTTAGAGACATAAGGAGAGTTTACTTGGAAATCCCCCCATTCCCCCATTCCCCCCAGATTAATTAGGGATTGCAAGATTCATACTACCGGTAATCTTGTTTGTAACAATCTGGAAATGAGACAATCACCCTGTACATTTTAAGCACTAACTTCATTCCTGTATCATTTCCTCCCATATTTAGAAACTTCCCTTTTCAAATGGTGAAAGGGAGAGATGAGTGGGGTGGGGTGATTTCCCACATACGCAGTAGCCTATTTGAAAAACTTGTTATTGCTGAATAATAATTAATATCAGAGATGGTTTTAAAACCTACATTTAACAGGAACAAATGGCCTTATCTTGAATTCTGGAATTCTTTTTTTCCAGTAGAGCAATGTACTCTAGTTTTATAATGTAACATTGCTTTCAGCAATTGCCTACTATATACAAGATATAGTGTAAATATAAAGAACCTAAAAATTGTTGCACATGTTTTAGAAAATGACAAGTGTTGAATTTCTTCTGTTTACTGTCACTGGCTTGAATCACACTTTTCGACTTGGAAATGGATTTTTTTTAGCTTGGCAATATCAGTATATGATATTTTGTATTTTATTACACATTACTGAAAACTGTTACTTCGGGGGGAGGGGGGGGGGGAATAAATCAACTGCCTTACTCAGAAGGTCTTGTTAGGGTTGGCAGGTCAGTAAAATGTTATTAATTCTGTTACAACCAAGGAAACCAAATCAACTAAAAATCTTTTAACTCTTTTGTTCACTGATACTTATGGAGAGTTAAGGTTTTTCCTAGTTACAGATAATCTATCAGGAGAGCATATATAAAACTTCTTGATGAAAGTTTGACTGTTGGGAGATAGCTGCATCTGGCACAAGCACAGAACATCCTCTGAATGGGGGGGGGGGGAAGAGGGGGGATCATTAACAGGGATAGACATTAATCTAGCATTCATCAGGTATAACTTTTACTTGCCTGAATCTAATCTAGATCAGGAGAATAACTGTCCATAGAATGAAAGATGTGCTGGTAATGGCAGTTTTTATGTGGTTTCAAATGTTAACAGTTTGTGGAGTAATTATTTTGATTTATTTGGACCAAATGTATTATTAAAGTGGGTGAAATGTACATCTAGGCAAATATAGTACATGTATTATAGTGTTAACAAAGTTCAGGAAGTATGTGAAATTTAGTATAGAAGCATGCCCTATCATTAATCAGGGATGTCATGACTTACAAGGCTGAAACAATAATATTGTTAGTCATTATTACAGATCCATGACTACTGACCCCATTAAGGATGGAACCACATAATAGTGAAAACCATGTTATGTATGGAACCATAATATATTCAGAATAGTATAGTATAGAGAACCATGGTATGGTAGGTACCGTTAAATTTGGCTGAATAGTGGTGTTTTGTAGAGGAAGTAATGACATTACTCTTAATCTACACCTATCGTTTTTTTCCATGTTGAATATGATTTTGGACATGGGGTTCATTTTGGAATTGCATTACAGTGGTTCAACTCTTTAATGTCTCTGCTTCTTACAGCCAGAATTCCTTGGTTCTGACGAGTTTGTATTCAAAAGTACACCTAAAAAATGATCACTTCTCTAATGCGGCCAGCATATTCCTGCAAAAATTTTTAAAAAGTTCCCCTCACAAGCGGCCACTTTTTTATTTCAAATGTGTCCAGAACCAATAATTAATTCATATTGTGACACAAGGTAAGTAATCAGATTATCTCAACTGTAAATACATGTCTCCCAATGTCAGGTTCCTGAAAGAAGTATTGGCTAAAGTAAATAGAACACTATGATTAATATTATATCATTACATGTATCAGGATATGGGCTTAACAATGTTGTGATACAGTTCTTTTGAGTTCTTCCTTTGATTACAACCAGACATAATTGTAAAGATCATAACATGGTCAGCAGAGGCTAAATATAGATTTTGTGGATTAACACACAGAGAAATTAACCTTGAACAAAACAGGGTACCAGACAAAGACTGAAAAATTGCATGACAATACATCTGTTGCTTCCTTTACAAAGAAGGCATTTTGTTCAATCTATCTACAACAGTTTTGTCCACATAATTAAATCATATACAGTTAGCAACAGACAAATAAATCATTACCAAAATTAACATGACATCATGTAAACGGAGATGTATTACTTCAGACTAAAGTCGGTTATTCTATTCGGTGACATGAGGTGGGTGGTGAGGGGGACTCTCCACAAGTAAAACAATTTTGTGCTGAAAACATCTGAATAATTATTGTTGTAACCAATAAGGAAATTATTCAGCAGCAGTGTGGAAATGGAGCAGATGGAAAGAGAATTATGTATGTATCAAGATTTAAATGACCTTTTTGAATGGTTTTGCTATGTACAATACCTGCTTGCATATCACACTTATGTCAAGAATAAGAACTATTATTGTATATTAGTTGAAATAAGTCTATTCTTAAGACAGGAAGAACCTTTTAATAATTAATGTTACTTTTAAACAAAGATATTAATTGCTTTAAAGTATGTAGCTTTAAGAGGTTAGTGTTAGGACTGGTCGGTCTGGTGTCAGGAATAATTGACTGGGTAGGACAACATGCTACACGTCTGCAGCATTATGCCCCAGTGCTAGACATTCACTATACACTGCTACACTGGAGACATTATAGTGATATGACTGAAAAATTTTTAAAGCTACGTTAAAAATCATAATCCTAATCAAAATGTAGCTTTCTTACTATGTACATTACATATACTTTTCACAAAAAATTTAGTCCCCCTCATGAAAGTTCCCGCATTTTGTAAGGCCACTTTGCTGAAGCTGAAGGGGTGGCCTTATTTGATGGGTACCATCTTATCAAGAATTGCATTAGAACAGAAGTGCATTAGATTGAGGGAGAGCTGTATTAGCATTAGGAAGCACAGACTTGCACAGGATTTAGACAGGCTATTAACTTTGTTTACTTGTTTCAATTCCATATAGTTTTTGTAAAATATGTTTCAACCAATGCAAAGTCTTGATTCTGTGGACTGTTGTGATTCTACCTTTCAAGAGAATACCAATTTGAAAATGTTAGACTGTGCTACATTGAATTGGTGTTTTCATGTTATGTACTGCTTAGATGCACATTGAGGTATAGTACTGTAATGGCCTGCTTGGCTTTTCATTTTGTGCTAGGATTAATCAACATCTGTAAGGCTGGAAAAGGTAATTACCAAATGCTAATGCCATTTTGGAAGAGAGCTAAGTTTCCACGAATTGTAATTCTAAGATGATATAGCAAGATATTATATGCATCTGTGACTAGGATGAGAATTTCAGCAAAATGATATACATGGTTAGTGGTTTGAGGATGTCTTTAATTTTAATTTTTTGATAGTTAAAAGAGGCGATCGATGCTACCAGGAAAACTGTCTTTATTTTTCAAGGATACCATGTGATTATTGTATGATAATACTCTTGAAACAAACAGGATATCTTGATTTAGGCTTTTCAATTGAACCACTCTGTTTTGACTGTGGGGGCAGTTATACGAATCATTTATAACAAGTGGACATGCTCTAGATTTTGTTTCTAGAAAAGCTGCTTTAATGAAATAATGTGTTTTCATTGATGGAGGATATTTTTTTTTTGTACATTAGTTTTTCCTGGTATGCTTTTCATTGTTGTCACTTTGAAGTGCTTTTGTTTCAAAACAATAATGAAACAGTAAGAACAATGTATTTGATCAGCAAGCTTTTTATCACCTTTTTTTTTTTATTGATGCCAGATAGATGGACTTCCAGTGTGAAGTGGATATATATATATATATATATATATATATATATATATATATATATATATATATATATATAACTATTTCATTGGGTACCCTTCTTGTTATGTACCCATGGTGGCTATTTTATGCAGAAAATCTAACTTTTATTTAGACACAAACTTGTGAATATGCCTGATAGGGAAAGTGTTTCTTTGGGCTCAAATGGTCAAGGACCATAAGACACAATGGGATGATTTGCTATTGATCATATGTCATGTATTCATCTCCTAGCACAAGTTCATTATCACTACTCCTCTGAAACTTCTTGCATGATTGCCTTCAAACTTTCAGCCTATATCAAACTGATGATGCTTTGGTCATTGTCATTTCACTGAAAGACTTTTTATAAAGTCTTGATGGTCTTAATAAATATGATGACATCCAGTACTGCCATCGTGGTAGCCATCTTAAAATTATTATCACAACTGTTTGAATAGAACTCGTATTGACATGGGGCTTTTGCCAGAAGACTTCTTATAATGTTCAGTTGCTCATGAATGAAAATTGTGCCAATCTGAAGTCCAGTTATCTACAAATCTTGTTTTTGCTACTCCATAAAGGAAAGTCACATCTTGAAAATAGTTGTTTCTACTCCTAAATGGATGTCATTATCAGCATGGGATTTTCAGCAATTGACTTACAATATCTAGCTGCTTCTAAATAAAAATGGTGCTAGTCATACATGCAGTATGTCTGCCACGCCGACTGTCTAAAACAACACTTGTCACTACTCCCCAAGAATGGATGATCATGATCATATGGAGTTTTCACTAAAAGATTTCTAACGATGTCAACATTATCCTAATGAAAATGGCACCCAGATGACATCCAATATGTGTACCACAGCAGCAAATTTGAAAATCTTTTTACTGCTAAAGGATGGAGATGGTTTCAACTCTTGATGCTAAAAGAAATTATCTTATCTTGATGGTCACTTGGGGGTGGGACCTTTGTGTATCACAATATAATGGCAGCTGTCCTCTTAATGTTAACACCTTTTGTGTCTTTCATGTAAAAAAGAATGCCTCACTTCTATTTCAGATTGACTACCCAGATGTTCACATGACCAAGGCTCCATCACGGCCTGGCTATAACACCATGAATCTTGATAGACTTCCGCTGTATGATCCAAATGATGACATCTGCATGCAGCGCATGAATCCAGATGGTGTCACGGATCAGGTGAGTGAACATTTCCTTTTACAGCCAAAGATCTAGAACTCTGAAAATTTTCTTGAATTAAATGGTGTATTTTTCATGTAGATATGGATTTTTTATATAAAAAAATTTCACGTTGAATAGTCAAGTTGCATTGCATAAATATACACTTCATCTAGCTAACTCCATTGTAGAAGTGAACCATCATTGTCGCCAAATGGTTTGAGATGCTTGCCTTTTCTGAGTACTCACATCTCACCTTTATCCACATTAGTTCAAGTCTCACCTTGACTACTGTGGATATATGAGAAAACCAGTTGCTTCCTGTGGGTTGGAGGTTCTTCCCTGGGTCATCCCAGGTACACCCTCCACCAGATATACTGACTACCATATAGAGCCTATGATATTCTGAAAAAGGCATTATACCCCACAAATCGAAAACATGCATTGTAGGAGATGAAAGAACCTCTAGATCAGAGGTCTCAAACATCCAGCCCGCCAAGCCGTATCCTGTGGCCTGCAATAGGATTGGCGTCACAAGATGTAATTAAAAATAACAAAGGTTGTGTAGCCCTTGGGCCATCAAAAATGCTCTCATGCAGGCCTCATGGTTGTTGGAGATACCTGTTCTAGATTTTATTGAATTTACCTGTCTCCTTATGGCATTATGGGATCATTCCAATGGTTGCAGTTTCAGTGTGCTAGCTTTGTGACATCTTTGGCATTTTCATCTAATACTTTCAGGGTTATTAACGATGAAAGTATGAAAAATATACATAATGTTTTATTTTAAATGATTTTGAATGGTAAACCATCACACATTGAGATGCATATGGGAGCAACACCAAGCTCTGTATTCACAAAGCTTCTCAAATTGAGTGCACCCTTAAATTTGTATACCTTGCAATAAATAAAAACTTTGTGAATTCTAAGATATTTTGAAACATCAGTGCATTTAGAAAATATGTCTGTTAAATGTGTATGTTTTTGTTGTTGCAATTAACAAACATGAGACCCTTGGCAAAGTTCATTTATGATTTTGAGTGAGCACTCAACATGAGGTGGGACCAGGTATAGGTAATATCTAGGCAAATCAGACATATTTGTACATGTTTGTGTGTGTCCTTTTTGAGAAGTTGGGAGTAGGCTAATTGTGCAGACATAGCTATCAGTTGAAGGTACAGAGTGCGTTATATCTTTGGGACCATGAGACTATTATATTCAATAACACAGTATTTGATTGTTGTTAGTTTCAAAGTTCTCATTCTCCACTAATACTGACACATGATGCACTGAGTATGATAAAGACAAATCAAACAAAATTAAGGAGTTTGATAAAAACCAGAAGCTTTTGCAAAGTATTATGATCCACATAAACTGGGAAATGTTTTTAAAATAATCCCCACTTGTTGAGCCATCAAAATTGGATATAATCCAAAAGGCCTAGACTGATGACATGCAGTTTTAAAGAGGTTTTATATAATGCTTATAACATGTGGGTAGTACTTTCAGATAATTTTTTCAACAAAATGAACTTGAGTACTTGTGATACCTAGTTCAGATTGAAAGTGCTACTTCGATAGTTTTCCCCACCCCTCACCTTTGTCTACCTCTAGACAGTAAAGGCCCCAGCCCAAAATTCATTAC
This sequence comes from Unio delphinus, assembly GCA_029339505.1. Classification (NCBI taxonomy): domain Eukaryota; kingdom Metazoa; phylum Mollusca; class Bivalvia; order Unionida; family Unionidae; genus Unio; species Unio delphinus. The sequence goes on along the minus strand of JAQISU010000051.1, from coordinate 12,634,155 downwards.
ATGCATAATGTATGCTCTTGTTCAACTTCATATATAAAATGTCTCTCTTTCGTGAAGACCACACATAGAAAGACCAAGATGTCAATGATTTAAGATAGATACCAAATGTTGAATCAATTGTGTCTATGTCAGTTATATATTTTGACCCCCCAAAAGTCATTTCAGAATCATCTTTTATATTCAATATGTATATTTAGAATTGGTTCTGTGCACAGTGTCCATTTGTCGTTATTGCCATTGTAAAAAGATTTATGGACATTCTTAATTCAGTTTTGACAATGTAGCATAACAGTTTTTCATTATGATCAGCTGAAAGTTGATACCAATGATGTTTTTTGAAATTTTTTGTTTTTGCTTTATTCCAATCTATCTGAATCAACTTAAGCATTGTCTTGAGGAGAGACATAGTTTTTGGCTTCTTTTGGCAAGCAGGAATAGTAATCCAGTGAGATACTGACAGTTGAATTCCATAGGACATCTAACAGAAAAATACATTGACACTGAAATGCAAAGCCCTTGCATTTTACTTATTAAGTAAAGGCAGTAAATACTGTTGACAACAGCATGTGTTTACAAGGGTCTGTAATATACAACTTTGAGTCAGTTGAATACAGATTCAATAGACCTAATGCAGCAAAGTATACTGTAAGGGTCTGACTATTAAATTTAGATAGGGAATATGAATTTCTTCCCAGTCTAAATATTTTTTTCTTTCATCGCAAGATAAAAAAATTCAAAAAATATCACAGATAGAAATTAGTTCTGTTTTTCTATGTAACGGAGCAAAAGTATATTTTTCAAGGTATTTGAGTTTTAAAAAAATTAAAAATTCCAGCCACCTTACATCCTCCCTTATGATAATTAAATGGTCAGTCCCTGTTAGGGTCCTGATTTCTGTGGTTCTACACAGATCAAGGTAATAGCCATTGTCAAAACTTAACGAAAATATTTACAAGAATTAGCATTGAAAGAGGATATTGACTTAGATGACTTTATGAAAAAGGAAAGGTGTCATTTTCAGCTCTACTGGTCATGGTTTGTTGTCCATTGTCCGACATCTGATATCTGCCTCAGCGCAAATTTGTTAATGCTACTACTCCTAAACCACTTGGAAGATTGTCATGAAACTTTACATACACATTCATCCAATGGTCTAGTCCAGAATAAAAACTTCAGCTTAGATATCCAATATGGCAGCTACAGATGCTATCATGATACTTTTGTTATTGCTGCTTCTTCTAAATCAATGATCATATCATCATAGAAATTTCACAGAATGACTTTTTAAAAATATTAGTTGATGTGAAGAAAGGTGCATATCTGACATCATATGTGACCAACATAGCAGCAATATTGAAAATATTGTTCTTGCTACTCAACCTGAATGGAAAGGCATGTCAGCATGGGCTTTCACCAGAAGACTTATTTGATGTCTTGTTGAACCTTGATGAGATCAGTTACACTTTCACCTATGGCCACCATAGTGGCTATCTTGAAGATCTTGTTATTGTGACTTCCTAAATGTATAGTCTTAATACTGTGGGGTTTTCACTAAAAGATTTTTTATGTCTGGTTGTGCTTGTAAGAAAATGGTGCTGATCTGACATGTATCTGCCATGGTTGCCATCTTGAAAATCTTTCTCTAACTACTTCTAAATGGAAAGTCATATTCATATTGACGGGGAGTTGTTAACAAGAAGAATAAATGGAAAGTCATATTGACGGGGAGTTGTTAACAAGAAGACTAATTGTGATATTTAGAAGGTCCTAAAAGACAATGGTACTGATCTAAATTCAAATATGGCCACCACAGCAGTCATTCTTGTCGCTGCTTCTTCCTAATGGAAAACCTTGTCAACATGTGGTTTTCACTCGAAGACTTATGGTCAGGTTGGACTTGAATGAGAGTGATACTGATTTAATATCCAGTATGGCCACTATGGCATCATCTTGAAAATCCTGTTATTGCTAATCCTCCATAATGACATAATGTTTTTACCAAAAAACTTGTGATATCTAGTTGCCCTTAAAATGATAATGGTGCCCAGCAGATATCCAGTATGGTTGCTACAATGAAAATATTGCAGTAACTGCTCTCATTAATCTCTTAAATGGATAGTAATATTCGCTTGGAGTTTTCACCTGAGGCCTAATGGTGTTTAGTTTGTTTTGAATGATAATGGCGTTCATCTTTGATCAGTATGGCAAGATTAGTGGCTAGTTTGACATTCAAGTCATGCAAGATTATCAGTGACGGTTTCGACTTGCAGCACTCCAAAAAAAAAAATGAAATGGTCTTATCCTAGAAATTTGTTGAGACAGTTTATATTAGACCATGCCATCTGATGTGGAGCATCTTGTTTCATAGTGTTATTTATAGACCAACATATAATAGCAGACATTTGATAATTACCGTAACCATAACGAATTAAATTATTGCTGAAAAGCATAATCATTAAAAAAAACTAATTTCTTTCTTTACACTGATGATAAAGTTGTATTCTCAGAAGTTTGAAGATTTTATTTTCCAGCCTGATTCACCATAAATTACATTTGCTTGCATTTCTAGTTTGGGTAAAATATACCGGTATGATGTTAAAGACAACCAGGTAAACTTGGTATCAGTATCAAGATGGCCTCATTTTCTCTGATGTTGAGACAATATCTGTTTTATTGAGTTTATTTTTTTCAGGAAATATGTATGGCTTTCTAAATTCCTGTAATGTAGTTCATTTTGCAAAGAAGTGTGAAGGGCCACACCACATTAGCAAACAGTGTTAATCTTCTCCAGAATGCAATGGCACAAAAAAAAAAAACAAAAAAAAAACTAAAACTTGGACTGGTACATCACGAACCAAGATGTTTTTCAGGAGATCCTGGGGTTTGCATGACTTCCAAACAAACAGGGGTTGTCTGTGGTTAAAACTATCAAACAATCCAGTCTTGAATTCATTCATTATATGAATCACCAAACAGTGGTAGCTCTTAACTTACTTTGTCTGTGTGTTGTAAAATGGGAATTATTTTTTTCTTTTTTTTTGGAAACAAATATCCTTGGAAATACATGTATATTAATACACATATGTTTCATAATATATTCACCAACAATTGATAGAAAGATATGCTTGTGAAGATAACCTTTTACTTGGATAATTTGATTATGCACTTTTTAACACATTAACCCCTAGCGACAACTTTGCAGGGCATGAGGTAGTAGCCTACTTCCAAGGTCTGTAGCATCAAGGTCATGCATGATACACTAAAGTGGGTGGTATCATAGAAAGGTAGACAGATGTAGCTCTACAATGATACCAAATAATCTGGACATTTTAGAAAATGCACTACAAAATTCTCACCCAAAATTCGCCCATGGTCAGAATCCGAATTTGTGTCCAGATTTTAGACTTTATGGCCTCAGATCTATGGCAGACCGGTCTGAAGCACACACAGACAGGTGAACCTGTGCAAAAGTAGGATAAGGTGGACATTTTGAATAAAGAGTCTTCTCCATACGAAAATTATGGGTCCGTTAAGCAAAACATAAAGAGGTTCGAATTTTCACCTTCTGCTCAGGCAAACTAACCAATGAAAAACATTTTCTTTAGCACAACTAGCCATTTGTCGAACGGAATATTGCTTGGAAATCGAAATAATAGGATGTATTCAGAAATAGTCCCCAAAATGTGTTTCCTACTCGCATTTCATGCGAAAACAACAAAAACCTCCAGGGGTAATGTGTTGAAAAAAACACAGCAGCTGCAAATAACATGTTATCATCCAATATGTGGTATTTTGTTTGTATAGTTTTGGGGGTGGGGTAGGATTGTCTGTATAAGTATTAAAAAAATAGAACTATGGATTTCATATCTTCAGAATTAGGCAGCTTAGTATTAAATCACTTCTTTTTCTCTCGTGCAAGTAAATTTGATGACTTGATACATAATGAACTCTTGTGCATGAAATCTAGTCCATCATGATATTGAGAATTTAGATTCTGCATGCAATATACACAGTGAAAACCCACAAAACTGAAAAGCCTTTGGACCCCAACCCCCAAATAATTTTTTTTGAGAGGTTTTTGGTTTACTGAGTATTTTGCAGGTGTGAAAACTTGTCTCTTTTGTAACACTTATGTGGGGAGAGAAAGACTGAGGGTTTCTGTGTAGGTTTTGACAGATACATATTTTATTGATCAGGTAGATTTTATCCGATGGGGATTGTTCAATCCTATTACACTTATTGGGTCATTCTGACATCATGGGTGAAGACAAAAAAAGTCATACATCTATGTAATGAAAGTTGGTGAAGTGAATCAGGCTTTTAGAAGACTGTTTTGTTTCTTCTCCATTGGTCAAAGCAAAAAAAAAAACAAGACCAAATTACTTGTTAATAAAGCCCTGATATTTAATTAAAACTACAAACAAAAAATTATTCATTTGACCATCTGAACCAATTTAAGCATCAGTCATAGTAAGATAGTAAGCAGATGAAAAGAATCTTTTCTTAAATGTCTGCTTTCCAGCATTTGAATATAAATAATTTGCCTTAAAAACTGGCTCATATTTTTAAGATGCAAGGACTTGAGATTTGCCTGTTGTCAGCCCTATCTGTGTCAGAGCATGAAGTCAAGTATTGTTTTCATTTTATGAGCTGTTGAGATGTTTTCTGTGTGCATGTCTCAAAGACCAGCCTACTATATTACTTGATAACCATATGAATCTCTTCAAGTGTGTAACAGGAATTTGGCACCTAAAATACATTTCCAAGGTTGAAGTGAGTTTTGATATAATGTTTTTTTTTAATAGCATGAAATTAAAATTTGAAATAAAAATTTGTTTCATTATTTAGAGTTGAAGGGGTTTGGTTTACTGGGGAAAAAAGGGATGATATTAAAAAAGGTACATTTTGAGACTCCAGAACATTTTGGTCTTGAGGGGATTGCAGTAAACAGGATTTTAGAAGTTTCACTGCAGTAATATTAAAGTTGTAATGAACATTATGCAATGGATTCTCCATCAGAATATATGGAGAAATGGTGGATGGACTTTTTCTCAATGTTTTCCATGCTCTCGCAGCCCCTATGGAGAGACAAAACATGCATGTTTTAACTGTGGAAAAATACCTGCTCAAAAGTAAGAATTTTAAGGATGTAATGCAGTCACTGTCTAAAGGAGTACATTGGTTTTAAATAAAGATTTTGCATGGATAATCACAAAACATATACCATCAATTGTCAGAAGCAACTTTCTAAGAAGACAAAATTCCTGCAGTGAATGAATCAGTTCAGGAATTCTTGAGAGACTGTGAAACAGCCTGTGTGAAAACAGGGTTTGATGGCCAAGATAATATCTCAGACATGTGGTAGTACTTAGCTTTCACAGATAAGGCATACTATTCTCCATTCCATTCACAAGTCCACACCAATTTTTTTTTTTGAAATTTGAATTGACTTTTAACATTCAGGGAAAGTCTCTAAAATAAAGTATTGTGTGGATAAAACATGGGCAAGATAATTAAGTTTTTTGTGCTTTTCAATAGAGTTGTAACATTGTATGGGCATGGGACTTAATTCCATCAAAGAATAACATTTGATTTTCTTTGACTTTGTATGTATTATTGAAATGTACATGTAACATAGTGAAAGTTTACCAGGTGCCACAGAAAAATCAAAATTACTTGTACCACTTCTGGTGATTTTATAATAGCTTGATCAGTTTTGTAAATAGTTGAATAGAAATTTCAATATATTAGACAAGATGGTTCATCATTTAATGAATTATTGTTTTTAAAAAATTATTGTAATGCCTATGATATTTTCTTAGTAGCATGAAACCATCATATAAGCTTTTGCTGTTCGCTTTTCAGTTGGTTCCAGATATACAAGTTGGCTACACAACAAAGGACCAATATTTACGGAATGATCAATGTCTTCGAAATGAAACATACTCTTATAAGCGTAGTTCTCGGGCTAGTGACACATCAAGTGCATATTCAGGATCAGACATGATGCAGTCCTCATTAGATGACCAGGACAATGCAGACATTGATCTCAGTGGCCTGGTAGAGAGCATTGTGGATTCTGATGAAGAAGAAGGTTATGCAGACTCAACTGAAGTAAGTATTATTTAAGTTTCAGCTGTCATTATTATATGACAATTGTAAAGTACACTGGATGTCTCCGGTGTTGAATTGTATGAAAGACTATATGTGTTTGTTCCAAGTTGGCTGTAAGAATAAGTTTTGTATGGCATACATATAACCTTAGTCAGATCATACATTATATTTGCCAAATTCTTTCCACTGGCTTTTGATACAAAACACAAATATGTTTTATATATCACATGCCCCATATTTTACTTTTCCAAATATGTTTACTTACTAGTTTTAGTGGAACAAAATTGAATGGAGATTGATAAAAGTATGAATTAGTGTATTCATTTTTTTGTTGATGACAACATCAATAAAAACATTATCTATTATTGCAATACAGAAATATGGATTGAACATCTGTGTTGAATACTGAATCAAACATATTTTGTATTATATGGGTAGGTATTTGGATGATAGGTAGTAGATGAACAAAAAAAAAAAAACCAGGTTGAAATCATTAATCCAGAAGTGTGATATATTCCTATTTTTACCATATGTGAAATGTGAAGTTTTATTTTTTTAACCATATGTGAAGTATTCCTATTTTTAACCATATGTGAAGTATTCCTATTTTTAACCATATGTGAAGTGTGAAGTATTCCTATTTTTAACTTATCAGAAATGTAAAATAATCCTATTTTTATGTGCAGATTCTGATTTTTGAAAGCAAGCATTCATCTTTCATTTCTCTTTTTCAAGAGTCTAGCATGCTAATCACCAAACCACCATGACTCCTTTTCCCAAATTTTAATTTAATGAGACACAAAACTTACTAAATGTGTGTTGTTTTATTAGTATTATTATTTATACATAAAACATTCAGAATAGGTTAATTACATATCTGACCTTAAAGGCATGAGTTTTAGATAATGCTTTGCACATGATAAAGTGATGTTTTGACAGTGCAGTCTGATGTTAGATATAAATATTTTGCAATAAAATCTGATTTTTCATACAAATAGATGGATTGGTATATAACTTAGAGGTTCATCTTTAAAGGGTGGAGCATGGATATTTCATTTGTACACTCGAGATAAGTTAAGTAGAGGAAATAGTCAACCACTGTTGACTGATAGATTTCAGCATTGCTGTAGGGAAAGCAAATTATTTAATTGTTTAGAAATAATGCTACAGATTGATACTGATTGGTTCATTTACAAAATGCGTAGTATCATAATTCCCAGTCTTATTGAAGAGTGTAGGAATGTTTCAATGACAGTTTTCTGGTATGACTGACCAGTGTGTATCAAATGAATAATACCATGTAGGATTTTATGGAAAATTACTTAATAAGATGCAATATTGTAAATAAACAGAAGTCCATTTTATGCCAAAGAGATACTGTCCAGTGATTGTTTTTAATCCTCCACTGAAACTAAGGCTGTAAGTTTTATGTAGATGATAAAGTTTCTGATTTTTATTAATGTAAAACTATACTGGTCATAAAATGGCTAAACTGAATTTTTTTAAGTGAAGTTTTTTCTCATTTAATTGATGTTCTGTATTCACACTGTCAATCTGCATGGATTTAATCTCCAATGTGAATTACAATATCATCCAGTATGATGTATTTGTGTTTCAGTCTTTACCAGTTCGAGATGCAGTGCGGGAATGTCTGGAAAAGGAACCAAAAGAGAGAAAGGAAGATGATATAGTTGTGCTGCTAGATTTTATGCAACATTTCAGAGTTAGTATTCCATTGAATTAATAATTAAGATAATATGTGACATTTGTCTTGGTTCAGTGTTGGTGGAAATAGGATTATGAAGCATTCTTTATGTTATAATTCCAAGAAAATAATAATAATAATAATAATAATAATAATAATAGTAATAATAAGTTTAATATAAATTTGGGATCCAGAGACTGAATCTCAACACATGTTGGTTACATTTTCTATCACATGATTTTAAAAGAAAGTAATTTTTTTCCCTTTTCAGTGTATGCTACACTCTTATGCTTGGAATTCATTCTTTGTGTGTTCTGAACCGTGATACAATTTTCCCAAGTTGCTTGTATTATGTAGTATATGTGAAGAGTGTTACAGTCAAACCTGGTTATCTCGATGTAAAGAAATCGTTGACATAACCGGGTCCCGAGATTTCCGGGTTCATAAAAACTGGTAATTTTAAAAATGTCCTTGAGCATTACTCCTGTCTCTTGCTGGTGTTTACTGGAATCCCCTCCCACTGCATGTTACAATAAAATAAACAAAACGCTTAATTGATAATAAAATGAAATGAACTAACCTGGTGTTGTTATCATTTATTCCTTTTTTTATCATCATAAGTAATTTATTAAAGAAAAAATATATCTATGAACTCCTTATATCACATGTAGCGTATGCATCCATTACTGTAGTGTGCATCACTTATGTCAGATAACACACGACGCATTTTTATAATTGATGTGAATATTGAAAAACAAATCATGTTTGGTTGTACTCAGAGGTTTGAATATGTTATCAGATTGAAAAATGGATCAAAGAAAATCACAAACGAGAGAGTGAGAGAGAAACATACACCGATTGCTTTCAGACACCCGCCTTTCACGCATAACGCGGTGTTAGGTGCAAAATGACCAAGATTGTATTATATCCAGGTTAATATATGACAGTATCTCGCAGATAAAGATCAATAAATGTTTTTGAAAATACATGTACATGTACATTGACTGTGAGTGCAAATGACACTCCTTTCGCTAGTATGGGTTACAAAGAGTATTTATTAAAGCAAGTTAATGTTGAGTAGACTACTTACCCCGCAGGCATCAATGCGAGTCTGTATCAATTATGATTCCAGATGGCAAATAAAAAGATGCACGGGTGGTGAATAAACACATCCGGTAGCGAGCAGTAAACTAATTCTTTGAACTTACCAGCAGGATATCAAATACAAAGGTTATTTTATTGCAAAGCAAACCGACCCTGGAAACTGACTTTTGATTCTTTCAAGTGTGCCGATTCTTATTTTCTTTTCTGTTTTTTTTTTTTTTGCCAACTTGGGTTCCCCTTTACTGGTATTCACAGGAATTTTGAAAATAAATTAAAACAATGGAAGCCAATTTTTCTGCCAGACCTAAATAAGATATATTACAAATAAGAAAACAAAACAAAATTAAGAAGACCTCAAGCATGAGAACTAAATTATGGGGCCTCGACTGCCATTGTATAGAAGCCATGTGCCTGAGATTATCCATTCGCGTGCATATATACGAGCATATATATAGGGTGATATTCTGCCTAGAAATATATCTGTTCTGTTTATTTTCTGTTGACAAGTACATGTACAGTATATGCTGTTTCATGACAGAGAAAAAAATGTTCCAAAAGAGAAAGATTTCGAACCAAAACATTGAACTGAATTATGAAATTTTGCTACAACTTGAAAAGGCGAAAAGTGTGCTGATTTGACAAAAAAGTACAACATTCCATCAAACACTATTTCAGGCTGGAAGAAAAATGCTGATAAAATCAAAACTACTTATGAACTTGGACAATTTGGTCCCGATAGAAAGAAAATGCGTTCCGCAAAGTTCGATGATGTCGACGAGGCAACACTAAAATGGTTTAGAAATGTCCGTGCCAAAAATATCCCAGTAGATGGCCCTTGTATCCAGCAACAGGCTGAGAAATTTGCAAAAGACTTGGGACACGAAACATGGAAAGCATCACATGGCTGGTTAGACCGTTTCAAACAGCGCAATAATATATGTTTTAAAACCGTGTGTGGAGAGAGTGCATCTGTTTCAGATGTGGCTGTTAAGGAATGGCATAAAGAAGTTTTGCCAAAAATCTTAGACAAGTTCAAGCCATGCGATATATACAATACTGATGAAACGGGGCTATTTTGGCAATGTCTGCCTAACAAGACGATGGATTTCAAAGGAAACAAATGCCATGGAGGAAAAAAATCCAAAGAGAGAGTAACTTTGCTTTTGGCCGGAAATATGGATGGAAGTGACAAGATCAAGCCATTAATAATAGGAAAATCAGAAAATCCAAGATGCTTCAAAAAGCTGAATAGGTCTTCTCTCCCCGTTGACTATAAAAGCCAGTCAAATAGCTGGATGACAGGTGATATCTTTACCAGCTGGTTACGCAAGTTAGATCGCCACTTACAGTTTGAAAAACGAAAGATCGCATTGATAATAGACAACTGCCGTGCTCACCCACGTGTAGAAGGGTTACAAGCAATCACAGTGTATTTTCTTCCTCCCAATGCTACCAGTAAGCTTCAGCCACTCGACCAAGGAATAATTCAGGCTTTTAAAATCCATTATCAGAAAGCTTTAGTTTGCAATTATTTGCTTGCAGTTGAGGAAAAGCGATCCTATAAACCAACTCTGCTAGACGCCATCATGTATGCCCGTGCAGCTTGGAACAGTGTATCGCCGAAAACCATTCAAAACTGCTAATTCCATTGTATATTTCCGAAATTTCTGATGAAGAATTTCACCAGCAGTGTTTAATTGCACAAGAAATTAAAGAGCCTCAATCAGAAATAGGTCTTGAAGCGATGGCTGATGAGATTGCGGATTCCATAGACATTGCTCAGGATGAATTTTCTAATTATGTTCACGTGGATGATGATGCCAATGCCTATGGCGAACTTACTGATGAGGAAATAATCCAATCGGTGACAACGAAGCAGATACAATCATGCAAGCAAGATGATGATGATGATGATGATGATGATGATGATGAGCCTATCACTATCCCAAGCTACAGTGAAATGGCTGAATGCATTAAAAAAATGAAATTGTTTGTGGCAAGTGTCGACGGTGCCGAGCATATGTATGAAAACGTAAGTGCTTTTGAATCGTTCGTTACAAATCAGCACTGGAGTAAACAAAAGCAGACTGATATTACTTCATATTTTCTACAAAAATAATGTAGTGCACATTATGATATGTTTATGTACTTGTGTGTTTTATAGATGTATAGATTCAAAATGAAAAAAGTATTCTTTTTTTTATTCATATATAGTATGCGTTTATTGTACATGTACGTGTAGGTAATTTTACCGTATATTTTTGTATTTCCACTACATTATGTTCAGTTTATAATTCCTAGATATTTTGAAAATATTGCTGACATGTTTGGCTATTTTGTCATAAAATGCTATACAATAAATCGTCATGATATTACTTGCATATGGAGCAATTTCATGACCTGAATATTCAGCCAATCAGCACTTTTCCGTCTGCACATTGATTATTAATGTGTACATGTACATAATATTTCATTACTTGTATCTACTTGATTGTTGTTTCTTGTATACATGTACTTCGGAACATAATTCATATCTGAAATGTACCTTAAGAAATAAAAGGGAAATGATAAAATACACATGTAGCTGACATCTAAGATTCTGATATTTCATGACCCGAATATTCAGCCGATCAGCACTTTTCCGTCTGCACATTGATTATTAATGTGTACATGTACATAATATTTCATTACTTGTATCTCCTTGATTGTTGTTTCTTGTATACATGTACTTCGGAACATAATTCATATCTGAAATGTACCTTAAGAAATAAAAGGGAAATGATAAAATACACATGTAGCTGACATCTAAGATTTTGCGTTTTCGTAAAATAAAGTTACATTGTAATTTGTGCACACTCTTGTCTTTGTGAATCCTTGAATATTTTATGTAGTGAACATGATATATTCTTAATAAACTAATCGATTAAGCTACTCTTACAAACCAAAAATAGAAAGAATATAAAATAAACATGTGACTACTGCCGTAACGGACCAAAATTGTGCCTGAAAATCGATCGCTTTTTCTGACTATTTCTTGTACAATTTCTGTGAGATTGACGTTAAAAAGTTGCATTTCGTCGAATTAAGCGGGTCCACATGTTACTTTGGACCGAAACTTATGCCCGACATAACCGGGTTATCAACTTAACAGAGGTCGAGATAAGCGGGTACAAAATAGCATAACAAAGAAGAATTTTTTCGGGACCGGACCAAAACGCTTGACATAAGCGGGTTGTCGAGATAACCGAGGTCGAGATAAGTGGGTTTGACTGTACCTATAAAATGGAAGTCTTAACTTAATAACCTAATTGTGAATTTAAATGGCATATAGGATGAGAAGAATACATACACAATGATGTTGACTTGTGACTTTATTAGGACTGATGCCTGGGAGATGATATTATTATAACTGTATTAGGACTAATGTTTGGGGATGATACTATTATGACTATTAGGACTAATGTTTGGGGATGATACTATGATGACTATTAGGACTAATGTTTGGGGATGATACTATTATGACTATTAGGACTAATGTTTGGGGATGATACTATTATGACTATTAGGACTAATGTTTGGGGATGATACTATTATGACTATTAGGACTAATGTTTGGGGATGATACTATTATGACTATTAGGACTAATGTTTGGGGATGATACTATTATGACTATTAGGACTAATGTTTGGGGATGATACTATTATGACTATTAGGACTAATGTTTGGGGATGATACTATTATGACTATTAGGACTAATGTTTTGGGATGATACTATTATGACTTTATTAGGACTAATGTTTGGGGATGATACTATTATGACTATTAGGACTAATGTTTGGGGATGATACTATTATGACTTTATTAGGACTAATGTTTGGGGATGATACTATTATGACTATTAGGACTAATGTTTGGGGATGATATTATTATGACTATTAGGACTAATGTTTGGGGATGATACTATGATGACTATTAGGACTAATGTTTGGGGATGATACTATTATGACTATTAGGACTAATGTTTGGGGATGATACTATTATGACTTTATTAGGACTAATATTTGGGGATGATACTATTATGACTATTAGGACTAATGTTTGGGGATGATCTTATTATGACTATATTAGGACAGAAACCTGATCTTTTTAGTTTTACAAATATTGCTCTGTAATTAGCATAAACAAAGATGCAAAAGTGCATTATGTTTTGAGACGGAAGTTAAGCCTCAGAAAACCTATAAAGCATATAAAGAAAAGGTATTTTTTTCTGGATAATGTTACATGTTATACTTGTATTTCTTGTCAGGCTTTTGCTAACATGACCCTTGCAACACGTCGAGAGCTTTGTGCTGTGATGGTGTTTGCAGTGGTGGAGAAGGCAGGCACCATAGTGATGAATAATGGAGAAATCCTGGACTCTTGGTCTGTCATACTTAATGGTCAGGTGGAGATAACTCGTCCCGATGGCAGCTGTGAGATCCTTCAGATGGGAGACAGGTCAGTTAGAATTAAGTGGTTAAATAGGACCAATGGCCACAGTTAAATAAGAGACATTCTGTTGAATAAGGAGATCATGTGACTACAGATGGGCTTCCATGTTGTTTCCTTGGGCACAGCACCTTACTTTTCACAGTATAACCTATCATATGTTTATGTGCCACAACATACTAAAACACCAGAGTTACAGTCTTCAGGTCTTGTACCAACATATCAGGAGTATTGCAATTAGTTCTACTGGTCTTATACCAGAATAGCTTATGAGATGATCTTTGTTTGTTATTCATCAGTCAGTTAGTAAAAGTTTGTTGTCGCTACGTTTAATTTCTTGGATAATACCCTTGAAACTTTAGACACTTTCATTTAATGGTCTAGTTGGTCTTGTATAAAATTAGTGCTCTTGGACAAAGCCTTTTTATAACAACTCCTCCTGTGTGCTTGGACATATCAACATGGGGTTTTCGTTGAAAGACTTTCTTATGTATGGTTTGTCCTAAATGAAAAGGAAGCTGACCAGATGTCCAAAATGGCTACCATTTACTAAATTAATTATTTACATCATTAGTTTTGGGAAATTTATTTTTTAACATACAATGCTATTTTGAAATAACCCCCATCTGTCATATTTAGAGATGACCTGTTTGAAATTTGGCAACCTAACTCAATAAGTCACGTGTAATATAGTGTTTGATTTTGTGGTTGTTAGTGTAATTGTATGATTGGTTACTATATGTATGTTTATGTATTCCACATAGTTAACAGAATAGTAGTAACTTCTGCACACACAGACATATTGATTATTTCGACTGCTTAGTGCAGAGTATAATAGTGTGATTGGTTACTATATGTATGTTTATGTATTCCACATAGTTAACAGAATAGTAGTAAAGTCTGCACACACAGACATACTGATTAGTTTGACTGCATAGTGCAGAGTGTAATTGTGTGATTGGGTATTGGATGTACTTTATGATACATACTTAGTGCAATGTGACCTAGAAATAGAAAGTACTGGATGTTACTCAGCAGTAATGGTGTAATCAATGTAATTAATAGTCTTGCTATATCCTGTTTTGATGCATGTTATTGTGACTAATATGATACACTCATTACTCCCACTCATATTTGAATTATTTTTAAAAATTTGGACAGAAATCTTTCTTATTTGTGTTTCTTGTTGACTTTTAAATGGTAACATGGAGGAGCAAGAATGGTATTTGTCAACTCTTTAGAAGCCTTACAAACAAAGTCGGTATACTCTGTCTTTTGAATGAAATGACATTACGTTAGTTTTAATGTGAGCATTTATAGATATCAATTAGGCTTTATTGCTTTTATTTTTGCATAGTGTTGAGATATCAGATATCATATCTGTTATTGATGGTCAGTGTCACCTTTTTATTTGTAAAATGAATTCAGGCTTCAGTATTGATAGTGTTATGTCATTATAGGGATTTGTGTCATTTTGTTGATATTTATGACGAGCAATAGAAAAAAAAACAACAAAGAAATTAATTGGAAACTTATATGAATTGTTTATAAAGATATCCATGGATCTCTTATGAACAGGAAGTAAATTATGCCTTTCACATTTTTCATGTAGGGCATATTTATGAATTTAACAATTTTCTGTTCATGATTAACAAAGTTTCTTTTATTATGACACTTTCACTACAGTTAAAGATAATTACATAAGATATCTGATGTTGTTTTAGTTTTGGTACAAAGCCCACTGTTGAGAAGCAGTGTCATTATGGAACTATGCACACTCTTGTTGATGACTGCCAGTTTGTCTGTATTGCTCAGGAGGATTATTATCAGATTCTACACAAGGTGGGTTTAAAATTTTGGATTTACTAATTTTCATGTTGCATCAGCTTTTATGGATTTTGTAGTGGCTACAAGCCATATTTAAAGACCTAATAAATAATGATCATTTGCATAAACAATATAATTATTTCCCTGGTCCACGAATTTAATCACCCAAGAAAATATCAGACACAAAAATGAATGACATTACAGTTCTTTGTTGCTGATAATTGATGAATCTTTACCCATTGACTTTAATGCCAGTGTCAGTGAGAGTATTTCATCATCAGTACTTTTTTTTTTACAGACATCTTCATAAAGTATTTAACATAAAAAGTGCACATATTAGTTCTTAGTTTACTGCTGCTGTTCTACACCTGGTCCTGCCATTGCTGTGGCCATTGGCATCTGGACAGATTGAAGCATGTACATCTATGTACAACCTCACTGAATTTCACCCATTCTTCCTTGGTCCTAAGCATTGGTTTGGAGTGGGTTTTGTTGTACTTACCTTCTGAATAATGAGCAGTGGGGCTATATTTGAACTATATGAATATTAGTTGTACATTTTTTAAGTGTTTGCCTTTAGGTCACTTAATTGCACTTTTATGTTGTTATAGTACCTCTCATCTGATGTAATCATAAGAATGCTCTATTTTTATTCAGTGTTTTTAATACCCATTAGTCAGGTAGCTGGTGGGTACTTGGGTGGGGATGTGATTTGATTGTACCTCAGTACAATACCAGCTATATATTGTCAATTTAAAGTAAACATTTTACATTTCAGAAATATTGCAAGTTAAAATGTACATAAAATAAATTGCAAAGCAAAATTTTTTTATATTCAAGTTAAATTTAGTCAGAATTATCTGATAATTCATGTTTACATTGGCTACTGGAGATTACCAGAAAGCTTCATAGAGTTGAAATTTGCAATCAATTGTTCATTACACTCTGACAAAAAGAACATTGTCACTTGATGCAGTATTGGCAATTTTAAGAAGACCGAAACGTTATTTGGCAGCATGTTTAACTTGACCCAGTATTATTATTTTTTAAAACCCATTAGTCTGTACTGCATAACATCACATTTCTTCTTAAACAAATTTTACTAGAGTACAGAAATTACATATTTTATAATGAACATCACATGCCATAGGACCTTCGCCTACCATTGTTATTAGATCCATCACAATGCACATCACATGTTGGACCTACTCCAAGCACTGTTATTAGATCCATCACAGTGCAGATCACATGCCATCGGACCTAATCCAACAATTATTTTTAGATTAATTACAGTGCAGATCACATGCCATAGGACCTACTTCTTCCATAGTTTTTAGATTCTTCATAGTTCACATCACATGCCATAAGACATCTCCAACCATTATTTTATTCATCATAGTTCACATCACATGCCTAAAGACATTCTCCAACCATTTCTATTTTATTCATCATAGTTCGCATCACATGCCATAAGACATTCTCCAACCATTATTTTATTCATCAAAGTTCACATCACATGCCATAAGACACCCTCGAACCATTATTATTTTATTCATCATAGTTCACATCACATGCCATAAGACATTCTCCAACCATTATTATTTTATTCATCATAGTTCACATCACATGCCATAAGACACCCTCGAACCATTATTATTTTATTCATCATAGTTCACATCACATGCCATAAGACACCCTCCAACCATTATTATTTTATTCATCATAGTTCACATCACATGCCATAAGACATTCTCCAACCATTATTATTTTATTCATCATAGTTCACATCACATGCCACAACACATTCTCCAACCATTATTTTATTCATCATAATTCACATCACATGCCACAAGACACCCTCCAACCATTATTATTTTATTCATCATAGTTCACATCACATGCCATAAGACACCCTCCAACCATTATTATTTTATTCATCATAGTTCACATCACATGCCATAAGACACCCTCCAACCATTATTATTTTATTCATCATAGTTCACATCACATGCCATAAGCACTGTCCAACCATTATTATTTTATTCATCAAAGTTCACTTCACATGCCATAAGACACCCTCCAACCATTATTATTTTATTCATCAAAGTTCACATCACATGCCATAAGCACTGTCCAACCATTATTATTTTATTCATCAAAGTTCACATCACATGCCATAAGACACCCTCCAACCATTATTATTTTATTCATCATAGTTCACATCACATGCCATAAGACACCCTCCAACCATTATTATTTTATTCATCATAGTTCACATCACATGCCATAAGACACCCTCCAACCATTATTATTTTATTCATCAAAGTTCACATCATGCCATAAGCACTGTCCAACCATTATTATTTTATTCATCAAAGTTCACATCACATGCCATAAGCACTGTCCAACCATTATTATTTTATTCATCAAAGTTCACATCACTTGCTATAAGACACCCTCCAACCATTATTATTTTATTCATCAAAGTTCACATCACATGCCATAAAACACCCTCCAACCATTATTAAATTCATTATAGTTCACTTCACATGCTATAAGACACCCTTCAACAACCATTATCATAAGATCGATGTTAATGCACATGGTTGTAAAAGATGCTTCTGTTTTTACAGGGAGAAGAAAATACACAAAGGCATGAAGAAAAGGGTCGAGTTGTCATGGTTACAGAAAGGAGGGAATTTGATGGTGGCAATAGGAAAGGGCATATTGTGATAAGGGTGAGGATACACAGCTTTGAACACCAATTTAAAACTGACAAAAATTCTTCTTATTCTTTAAGATCTTGATAAATCAATGTTTTATATAAACTTTGCTAGGAATTTTTGCAATAGGGAAACTGATGTTCATCAGTATTGAGCTTAATTTATGAAAACATTCATATTTATTACCATCTTATTATCAGTAAAATATCAGATTACTTAAAATTCACTTAATTCATAGAAATTAATTTTCTTTATTGTAAAAATTATTTTAAAACAATCATTGTCATATATAAATGAACTTTCAATATAATAAATATGACATTGAAGATCAGATGAATATTTTTGCCACTTACATAATTTTAGAGTCATAACCAGTCTTTGCCATAGGTACTAGCAAAAAGTGATAGTCTTGAGATAAGTGGGCAACCAGGAAAAAGTCATCTCAAAATGTCTCTTGTTTGCATAAATAAAACTGTCAACTGACATTATTCAAGGATTCACAAAGGGTCATTGAAGAGACAAACCATCAACAGATATTGCTTTAGAATTCACAAAGGGTCAGTGAAGAGCCAAACAGTTCACATACATTACATTTGAATTCTTAAGATGTCACTGGAGAATCAAACTATTAAGACCACTCTAGTGACCTAGTGATTAGAGTGTCTGCCTTGGAACTGGGAGATCATTCAAACCATGTCCATGTCATACCAAAGTTTTACAAAAATGGTACTAACAGTTGCCTTGCTTAGTGTTCAGCATTAAGAGGTTAGTGTAAGGAATGATCGGCCTGGTGTCAGGATAATGTGACTGGGTGAGACATCATTCTTCATATCTTCAGTATGATGCCCCGATGCTAGACATCACTATAAACTGCCACACTATAGACGCTGTATGACTGAAAAAAATGTTAAAGCTACATGAAAAATCCAAATCACATGCACACACACACATCAAAGTATTAACATGCATTACTTTTAAATTCAGAATGGGACACAATAGAACAAAACAGTTCACATACATTACTTCTGAATTTACAAAAGGACACTAAGGAGCCAAACATTTCAGATACATTAATTAAGAATTCACAGAGGACACTAATGAACCATACAGTTCACATACAGGACACTAATGAACCAGACAGTTAACATACATTACATCAGAATTTCATTTGGGACACCAATGAAGCAGTCAGTTAACATACATTATTACATCTGAATTCACATGGGACACTAATGAACCAGACAGTTCACATACATTACATCTGAATTCACATGGGACACTAATGAAATGAGCTGTCAATATGCATTATTTCTGAAATCGCAAGGGGACAGTAACGCACCAAATTCTCTATGGGCATCTGATTCACAAGAGGGGGAACACAAAAGAGCCAAATGGTCAACAGGCATTACTTCTGAATTCACAAGAGAGGGAACACCAAAAATCCAAACTATCAACTGGTATTACTTTTGAATTCACAAGGGAATACTAACAAGCCATACTGTCTATAGGCAATACTTCAGAATTCCCCAGGGGACTAAAGAGCCTAACATTGGACATCATTATTTCTGAATTCACAAGAAGACGCTAAAGAGGCAAACGGACAATGTGTATTACTTATGAATTTCCAAGGGGAACACTAATGAGCCAAAAAGAAAGATGGTTTGAGAGTTTTAATATATGGGCAGGTTAAGAAAAGAGACAATGATAATAGTTCAAGGCTTGAAACGACCGTAATCTAGCAGCCCAGAGCAAAACACCTGTAGGACAGATACCATTTTGTGTAAAATATTGGGAATTTTATAGTAATTATGCTGCACAGTTTTGTAATTTTGTGCAGTGCTTTTTTTAAGGAGACAGTATTGTTATATTATTCTAGTTCCAATTGATTTCAGATGAGATGATTTATTTTAATTAAAAAACTAATTGTGCAGGGCACACCTGAGCGGCTAATGCAGCAGCTTGTGGAAGATCACTCAGTGGTGGATCCAACATTTGTTGAGGATTTCCTCCTGACTTACAGAACCTTCCTACCCAATGCTGTTGAGTTATGCAACAAGTTGTTACAATGGTTTGAGGTCCCAGCTCTCAGGGCAAAGGTTAGTTGTTACCATCTTTAATAGGAAAGCAGTAAAGTTGTATACTCTTAATATCTGTTCTCTTTCTTTCATCTGCCTAATACAAAGCCTTGTATGATCTTAGAGCTCAACACAAAATCAAACTTGTTACATCTTTGTGAAGGGTCCCAATTTTAATGCACTTCAATGTGACACAATCCCTGATATAATAAGATTATGTATATGTAAAAAATTATACATTTGTTGCTCCATTGAACAGCTTTAGTATGCGCATTTACTGGATGCAGTTTTAATCAGTAGTAGGTGTATATGTAATTGCTAGCTAGAACCACGTATTCATATTGTTTTAGAGTGAGGAACCATTTGATGTAATTAATATTCAATAGAAGTGGTCTATATGTAGAACCATGCATTAATGTTGCTTTAGAATGAGAAACCACCGGATGTAATTATATTCAGTAGAAGGGGTCTGTGTACTTGCTTATAAGGACCATGTATTTGTTTTGCTTTAGAATGAGGAACCACATGATGTAATATATTCAATACAAGGGACCTATGAATTGAACCATATATTCATGTTACTTTTAGAATGCCACTGGATGTGACTAGACTCAGTAGAAAGCTTGGTACCTGGTAGTTAGAATCCTGTATTTGTGTTCTTTCACAATGAGGAACCACCTGCTGCAATTATATTCAGTATATGGGGCCTCTGTACTTGGTAGTTAGACTCATGTGTTCATATTCTTTTAAAGATAAGAAACCACATGATGTGATTATATTCAGTATTAGGGTCCTCTGTACTTGCTAATTAGAATCATGTGTTCATGTTCTTTTAGAATGAGGAACCACATGATGTGATTATGTTCAGTATAAGAGGCCTATGTACTTGCTAGTTAGAATCATGTATTCATGTAGATTCAGCTGCTTAATTCATGTATTTCAGGTGACTAGGGTGGTTCTGTTGTGGGTGAATAATCACTTCAATGATTTTGAGACAGACAATGATATGTGTGAATTCCTGGAAGCATTTGAGCAGCTCTTGGAGAGAGAAGTAAGTAATTCAATGAGGTCCATATTGGATTTATTAACATATTAAAGTCAGAAGACTGGCCTCATGCTATTGACTATTAAACCTTTTTCTCCAGACTTCACCAGGATAAACCACATGATGTGATTTTATTCAACATAGGAGGTCTCTGTACTCGGTGGTTAGAATCCTGTGTTCATGTTCTTTTACAGTGAGGAAAGTCAAAGGCTAAAAGGCAGTTTAGACTTACACAAGTATATTTGGTGATTCTAAATTTATATATGGCTTGACAGACACAAGTATATTTGGCGATACTAAGTTTGTATATGGCTTGACATACACGAGTATATTTAGTGATACTATATTAGTATATGACGACCAACACAAGTATATTTGGTGATACTGAGTTTGTATATGGCTTGACATACACAAGTATATTTGGTGATACTAAATTTGTACATGGCTTGAAAAATACAAGTAAATTTGGTGAAACTAATTTGTACATGGCTTGACTTACACAAGTATATTTGGTGATACTAAGTTTGTATATGGCTTGACATACACAAGTATATTTAGTGATACTAAGTTTGTATATGGCTTGACATACACAAGTATATTTGGTGATACTAAATTTGTACATGGCTTGAAAAATACAAGTAAATTTGGTGATACTAATTTGTACATGGCTTGACTTACACAAGTATATTTAGTGATACTATATTAGTATATGACTTGACCAACACAAGTATATTTGGTGATACTGAGTTTGTATATGGCTTGACATACACAAGTATATTTGGTGGTAATAAGTTTGTATATGGCTTGAAATACATAATTATATTTGGTGGTACTAAATTTGTATATGGCTTGACATACACAAGTATATTTGGTGGTACTAAGTTTGTGTATGGCTTGATATACACAAGTATATTTGGTGATACTTAATTTGTACATGGTTTGATTTACACAAGTATATTTGGTGATACTAAATGTGTACATGGCTTGAAAAATACAAGTATATTTGGTGATATTACAATTGTATGTGGCTTGACTTGAACAAGTAAATTTGGCAATACTAAATTTGTACATGGCTTGACATGCAGAAGTATATTTTGGTGATGCTAAATTTGTATATGGCTTGATATACACAAGGTATGGCTGATCATATTTACTGCAGGAGGGAAGAGCTGTATAAAAGAAGTTCTATTGTAATTTCATTATATTTGTATAAATTTGATTCTTGATTGAAAAAAATGTGCAGATGCAAGAGACCATGATGGACATGGTTTGTATAAGACATTTTCAACCAAACAAACAGAATTTTAAATTTTGGCTCAAATTTTTTAAGAGAAAGGAAATGGAAAGCAAGATGCTTGTTCCATTAATGACTAATTTTGATGCTTATGTATTTACAGAAATCACTAGAACAATTCTGTCGATCAGTAAGTAAAGATCTCAACCAACATTCTCTTTTTGAATGGATATAATAGTAGATCTGGGATGACTGTATATTTTGTATGATGAGCATGTGGCATATCCTTGAGGGTTAAATATTCTTTGAAATTTACAAAAATCAATTGATCCAGAATGATTTTTCTAAAAAGTATTACAAAAACAGCATTTCTGAATGGGAGAAATCAGACAGACAGGATGTTCATTTTTTTCACATTTTGTCTGAATTACATTAGCAGTGTCAACATTTGTTCAGATTGAAATCAAGATAATGGATTTAATTTTTAAAACTTTAACTTGTTCAAACTCAAGTGAGAGAATAATTTTAACTTTTTTTACTTCCTAATTTCAGTTACTTCAGAATCCTTGCTTTTGGCTACTATTTTTATAACGTAAAATTTATTACTTTAGATATTGTTGAAATTTCCTTTGTTAGTTTAAATAATGTTTTCACTGTGTTATCAAGAACAGAATAAAAATGCTCTCCTCAAGCATATCACTCAAAACATTTCTCTTTCATGGTTGTAACATATTTTATATGCCTCATGTTTAATGGATTATTGATATTTTGCTTCACGTATCTGCTAGAATTTCTTTCTTCTTGAAATCTCATTAGCATGATCCTACATCTTTAAGCTCATCAGGGCTGGTCCTTCAACTGCCCTACATTGTCAGTTAAAACTTATATCCCCGTCTCTAAAATTGCTACACAGAATTCAAACAGATGTCACAGGTAGCACCAGGGTTCATACAGTCGTGAAAATCCTTTAATTATGGGGGTTGCTGTGAATGTTAAAACAGGTGGTTTCATCCATTTTAAGGTTTTGAATTTGTTTTAATAATAATAATTCTTTGAATTTATCTGAGGAAATAAAGTAGTTTCTTATGGATAAATTACATCATTTTTTTTTAAATTCAGAATTTTGTTATTAACATGTTTTCCCAAAATAATGAATAAAATGGGATAAAGCTGGGTGGATCAAAAAAATATACATGACACTGGTAGTTACCAGATCTGTAGCATCCCTTTTCTGTAGTACTGTAGTTATTTTTTCCTTCTGTTTTTGTACATATTTATACAAAGTTACAGATGAAAAAGTTCAATTTACATTTTAAGAAGCGCTCTAAAAGCCTTCAGACGTTCTTGAAAACTCCTTTAAAAAACCCTTTCCAGGGTTGTTTTAACTATAAGCTTCCTGTTTCATGATACCAGCCAGACATCAAATGAAACCAGCCTGATACAAATGAAACCAGCCCGATATCAAATGAAACTAGCCCGATATCAAATGAAACTAGCCCGATATCAAATGAAACCAGCCTCATATAAAATGAAACCAGCCTGATATCAAATGAAACTATCCTGATATAAAAAATAAACCAGCCCACTATCAAAAGAAACGAGCCAGATATCAAATGAAACCAGCCCGATATCAAATGAAACCAGCCCGATGGCGATACCAAATGAAACCAGCCCGATATCAAATGAAACTAGCCCGATATCAAATGAAACCAGCCCGATGGCGATACCAAATGAAACCAGCCCGATATCAAATGAAACCAGCCTCATATAAAATGAAACCAGCCTGATATCAAATGAAACTATCCTGATATAAAAAATAAACCAGCCCACTATCAAAAGAAACGAGCCAGATATCAAATGAAACTAGCCTGATATAAAATATGGCTTCTGTTACTAAATATTTACTAAAAGTAGAAAACTCGACGTCTTCTCAGGAATTTCTATAAAAAAAAAAATTGATTAGTTGGAACAGAAAGTATCCTGATTAAAGAGCCTTTCAATTTTATGCAAATCCTCCATCTGAACATTTTTCTTAGTAACAAGTTACTGAATTTTATTAAATTAGACATCTGTACACAAATGGCCTTTGAAATTTATACAAAAAATGCTAGCCCATCATCAAATATGGTTGTTATTATTGAAATAGAAGAACCGTTAAACATCTTAATACAGTCATCCCCCTCTTATACGGCCACCCCTTCTGAACCGGGAAAGTGGTCTTATAAGACAGGTGGTCTTTTCCGAGGGAGACAAAGAATTGGGTGAGAAGTATATGTAATGTACATAATAAGAAGCTACATACTTCAAAGCATTTAATATCTTCATTTAATATCTTCATTTAAAAATAACATTAATTATTAAAAGGTTCTTCTTGTTATAATAATAGACTTATTTCAACTGAATATACATTAATAGTTCTTATTCTTGGCGTAAGAGTGATTTGTGAGCCAGTACTTTTGTCATGCACATTGCAAAACCATTCAAAAATATCATTTAAATCTTGGCACATACATAATTTTCTTTCCATCTGCTCCATTTTCCCACTGCTTCTGAATAACCTCCATATTGGTTACAATGTTATTTATTCAAGTCTTTTGAACATAAAATTGTTTGATTTGAGTCTTTTCTATATGTCATATATTTGTCCTGCAAGTCCCCCTCCCCACCTTACCCAATGTCATTGAGTAGAATAACCAACTTATAAATAATGAGTCTCTGTTTACGTGATGACGTGTTAATGTTTGGTGATGATTTATTCGGCTGTTGCTAACTGTATGCAATTTAATTATGCATACAAAACTTTTGTCAAGTGAACAAAATGCCTTCTTCATACAGAGTGGGTCTACTGTATTGCAAACTTTTGAGCAGATTGGTCTTTCAGATTTATGCAGATGATGCAAATCTGCAATCAAATATAACCACCATTACTGTGGTTAGAGCATCTGCATCAGATGCAGGAGGTCACTGGTTCCCCAGCTGAGTCCTATCAAAGACTTTTTAAAACTGTACTTGCAGCTGCCTCACTTTTCACTCTGCATTAAAAGTTTAATGTCAGGACTGGTCAGCCAGGTGTCTGGATAACAGGACTGGGTAGGACATAATACTACATGTCTGCAACATCATGCCCAAGTGCTAGACATAACTATAAATTCTACACTGCAGGCAGTGACATAACTGAATTTTGCTTAAAGCAGTGTTAAAAATCCAAAACACACACACGCACACACACACACACACACACACACACACACACACACACTAAAAATATGTGTTGGTAGTGATTCTTTGAATGGGTTGTCAGCCACCTTTTATTTAAGTATTACTACACTAAATAAGTGAATCAGAGATTAATGCATTTTATTAAAATCCCAGGGAAATTCATCCATATTTTTTCAGATTGGTCCCGCTAACCTGAGGATTATTATTATTTAAAAGAAGCAGCATTAACACCTAAGCATAAATTAAAATGTTTATTTTATCCAGCCTCCTGTATTCTGGATGGGTGGAAAAAACAAATGAGGTTTGATTTGGCCAGTTTGGGTTTGGTCACTTGCACCACATATTCAAGCTATTTCATTTAAATACAAATATTTTCAACAAGTGCAGCATAACTTGTGCTGATTTTTATTCTTATAGTTCGTCCAAGTTAGCACCTGACATAAGTAAGATATTCTTTGTATATTTGAATTTTTAACTTTTGAACTGGATTTCATTAAAAAAAAATGTGTAAATGTAAAGGAAATACGTAATAAACTTGAGTCGTGTAGTCTGCCCTACCATGTTGTGTTTGGGCCATATATTGTTACCATTGTTTGTGCATCTGTTCATATATTTGTCTATCACACCTTGGTCAGGTTATGCATTTAGGTTGTTTTAGGCACAGTGGAGAGCCATTGTTCCAATTGTTATTTCCTAAAATGTACTTTATTGCCATAAGAAACCCTGAAAAAATAGAATTACCTGTTTTGGATAAGTACTTTATATAATAGGGAAACATCCTGGTACATTTTTCCTCATTTGGGTGCAGGCCTCAATAAAATCTGATAATACAATTTTACTTTTAATTTTAATGCCATTTTTGCATATTTAAAGAAGGACATTTTTATAGAACAGTAGAATTTTGTAAATAAATGTAATTGTCATAGTAACATAAAGTACATTAATTACTATAGTAACATGAAGGTAAATGTAATTGTGTAATTAACATAGTGACACAAAGGTTAATGTGACTATTATTGTAACAAAGGTCAGTGTAATTAATGTAACATAAATTTATGTGTGATTATCATTGTAACATATAGGTATAAGTGATTATAGCATAAAGGTAAAAGCAGTTGTCATTGTAACAAAAAAGGTATACAGAAACATGGATTTTTCTAAACTCATAAAATTGCAAATATTTGATTCATTTAAGCAAACGTTTCTTGCAGTTAATATTTATTCTTATTACATGTTATTGCCTTGCATTTTAATATATTTTTAATGTGATTTAATAGTAGTGATTTTTGTATACTTTGCATGTAAATCTTTTCTTAAGCTGCATTACTTCTGGCTTTTTCAGAGAATGGCTGGACAGCTGAGATTATTAAACTTGGCATGTGCAAGTAAAGCTAGGTCACGAACAATAACTCTAACAAGAGCAACACGAGAAGAAATACTGCATTTTTCTGTTCTGGGTGGTCAGGAACGAGGATATGGAATCTTTGTGTCAAAAGTGGAAAAGGTTTCTAAGGCCTATGATGCAGGTCTTAAACGTGGAGACCAGGTTTGTTTAAGCAAAAGATACGAACATAAATAGAGCTTTATATTTGCATATTTGACACATCTAAATTGACTAAAAACTCATAAGGAAATTTTTTATGTATTTACGCAAAATAGTTAATGTAAGAGCTTTAGTTCTCTGATTGTTACTCCTGCCGTATTCACAACCCTTTTTTTCATGATTGCACATTTAGTCAATATAAGCTATGCAATTGGGTTATGTGTCAGATATGTAATGCATGCTTGCAACGATGATATTTGATCAGTGTTAAACACTAGTAATGCCATATAATCAAACAGATTAGTATTAATCACTCAGCCACTTATTGTTGAAATCCAAAAAACATGATTAATGTCTTAATAATTCAGATTCAGTCTGGTATCAAAGTTTTTGTTTTGAAGTATCCACAAAATACCCTTCCAGATTATAAAACATGTACAGTTCCAAATCGGGGAGTAAAATACCCACTTATTTAATTCTTATCTTAAGATCTGATAAAATAAAACAAATATGGGATTATTTAATTTCTTATGATTCCATACTGATGAATATTGGGTTTCAGTTGTGCATGTTTGACATCATAGGGTTCTATTTATGTATATAGGTTTGACATCATTATGTTTAATTGGGTCTAATTGTCATTTTTATTTTGTAGGTATCAATTTTTATTGTTTTACAAAAAAAAGGCATTCATGGGTAATTTGTGGTTTTGCCAATCAAAGTTTGTAGGTATTTCATTTCATGGATTAAACTATAAATAAGAAACAACACTAGACCAAAAACATTGAAGCAGTTGCTTCAATGTTTAAAACAATACTATCACCTGTATGAGCAAATCAACACCTGTTAAGATCACTTTCACTCAACACAAAATGGAACTGATACAGTCAATAACATCATGCTGATTAGTTAATAAAGTACATGTGTATGATCTCCTTAATAGACATCAATCACTTTCAGATAACCTTGGTGTTAACACAGTGGCTTAAAAGTGGTAAAATTCAACTTAAACCTCATTGGTTTGGATAATGTGATCATTCCGCATGTAAATCAAGCATGCGACCAACTGCTTCTTGTTTAGTGTAGTTAGCAAGTATGTCAGCATCAGATTTGTTCTGATCAAAGTGCAAAAATGTAAATTAAATTGAAGAAAAAAAAGAAATTACTTCTTTATTTGACCTGCCTCATGTACCAACTAACTTCAACCACTGGATTTTACTTAATCGAGACAATTAATCTAAATGGATAATTGTGGTTCTGATGAAAGATCAAATCTAATTATCTGTGGTTTTGGTAATGCCGGACTTATTTAATTAACAATTTCATCCACCTGATTAAACATTGGTTTTGTACCAGCAGACATGGATGAATCAGTGTTGATTGATATATTTTGATTCCCATTTGTCCCATAACCTGGCTTGTCATAGTTGTGCAACTGATGACATTGTAACAATCTTTCCATTTTGCCCTGTTTTCCACTGCTCTTTGGGACTTTGCAAAGTCTCTGTCTGTCCACTCTTTGATGCTATCTTCTCATCTCCAATTCTGTCTGCCTTTTTCCTTTTATTCCTTTTTCCTGTTTCCTTTCACTGTGCTCAGTAGGATTGTCTTTGACAGACCAGGTGAGTGTGTGACTTGACCGTACCATCTTAGTTTGCATTTCTGTATGGTGGTGAGCAGATCTTCATATGGTCCAGTTGCACCATGAATTTGAGCCTTCTTGGACAAAATTTATAGTTTTTAGGGGTGGGGGTGCAATGTATCCAAAATAGATACAGTTCATTACAGATTCTACTAAACATGTACTGTTTTTATTACAGATTCTGGAGGTGAATGGTCACAATTTTCAGAGCATATCTCACAACAGGGCTTTGGAGATTTTGCGAGGCACAACACATCTATCCATCACAGTTAAATCCAATCTTTTAGGTAAGATTATTCACTGTGCTGATGTGGAAAGTTTTAATATAACTGATAGAAAATACAATTCTCTATTGAAATTGTGGTAATTATATGCTCATTGTATTTATGTCCTCTGTTCTTATGCATACATTTTATTAGGTCAGGTGTATATATGGTGTTAAATTTGTATTGTAAGGATTTTATTGGAAGGGATAGTTTTGATCATGATTTCACATCATTTGTTTCCATAAAGAGTATATACAATATTGTTATTAGATCAGTTCAGGGAAATTGTTGTCAGTTTGTGCTGGAATAGGTAGTAGCTCAGGTTATTATTTGTCACATTGTGAGGCAATAGGTAGTAGCTCAGGTTATTATTTGTCACATTATGAGGCAAAAGGTTGTAGCTCAGGTTATTATTTGTCACATTATGAGGCAAAAGGTTGTAGCTCAGGTTATTATTTGTCACATTATGAGGCAAAAGGTTGTAGCTCAGGTTATTATTTGTCACATTGTGAGGCAATAGGTAGTATCTCAAGTGATTTTTTTTTTTTCAGTGTGAGGCAGAAGGTTGTAGCTCAGGTTATTATTTGTCACATTGTGAGGCAAAAGGTTGTAGCTCAGGTTATTATTTGTCACATTGTGAGGCAATAGGTAGTAGCTCAAGTGATTTTTTTTTATCACAGTATGAGGCAAAAGGTTGTAGCTCAGGTTATTATTTGTCACATTGTGAGGCAGAAGGTTGTAGCTCAGGTTATTATTTGTCACATTGTGAGGCAAAAGGTTGTAGCTCAGGTTATTATTTGTCACATTGTGAGGCAATAGGTAGTAGCTAAAGTGATTTTTTTTATCACAGTGTGAGGCAATAGGTTGTAGCTCAGGTTATTATTTGTCACATTGTGAGGCAGAAGGTTGTAGCTCAGGTTATTATTTGTCACATTGTGAGGCAAAAGGTTGTAGCTCAGGTTATTATTTATCACATTGTGAGGCAATAGGTAGTAGTAGCTCAGGTTATTATTTGTTGCATTGCGAGGCAATAGATAGTTCAGATTATTAGTTGTCAATTGTGAGGCAAGAGTTAGTTCAGATTATTAGTTGTCAGATTGTGAGGCAAGTTGTAGGTCAGATTATTAGTTGTCAGATTGTGAGGCAATAGGTAGTATCTCAGATTATTGTTTGCAGTTATTAATAAAAAATGTAAACTCATGATCAGCTGAATTAAGCATCTGGAACATGGGCTTACAATATTCAGTTTTTAAAAAGTTAAATTCTTCTGAAAATGATTGTGTATTTGTTCGAATTATTTTTCAGTGCATGATTGGTTTTTGTGTGGAATTTTAAATAGATCCGAAATATAAAATTGCAACAAAGGACCAGTAAATTAGTGTATAACAGCAGTATTTTTAAGGATTTGAGGCCAGTTGTGGTGGATTTAGTGTAACAGATTTGAGTTTTTCCTATGTCGAATCAGCAGAGCTGTTAAAACATTATTTGCAGTTATAAAACCATGGTTAACACCCTTGTATCCTCAAATGCAAGACATAAACCCCCATTCTCACACTATTTAAACCTTTAGCATCTTTGGATGCCTCTCCCACATTCTCATGGAAGTGAGTTTTTGATGCCTCTATACCATTCTCATGGAAGCTCATTTGGACATGTGCTGTAATCAGCCATTTTGATCTGGTTTTCGTAGTGGCACCTTTGGGGGGAAAACCCCCATTTGATACTACATTCATTGATGTGAATGACCATTATGTCAGATCATGTGGTCCCTGTTTAAGCTCTAGTTGTAATCAGCTATTTAAAGGAATTGTGTCAGATTTTCCACTTTCCAAAATTAAGGCTGTGGATTTTGTTAAGTACTTTGAATTTGCATGATTAGAAGCATGACTCTGAAAGCTCCAGTAACACTTATTTAAAGACACAGATGTTGATGTAAGCATCCCTGAGTTTTTATAATTTATCAAGTTCAGGTGATTTAGCAGTGTAGATGTAGACAAAGAACTGGTAAATTTCGAGTATGATAAATGACAGCTACTGTTGGTAAACATGGTTTCACTGGCTTGACAGTGAATGAGTTCTCCTGTGAAAAATAATTATCCAACTATAATGATCAGATTTTACTCATAAATCTTTCTATACATAATAGATATGTATAAAAAATGCAAAAATGGTTAAATCTGCTGTTGAAATAACACTACACTGCTGTAACAGTAATCACTTTTAAGTCTCCTGTACAAGACTTTTCTCCATTCAGTCACTCATAAATCCTCTAATGCAGGAACTTGTTCCCATTTGTACACCCTTAAATTTGTTAATGCACGACTTGTCCACATTCTCATACTCTTATGTCCTCACACACAAGACTTGTCCGCATTCACTTACCCCTAAATCCTCACAAGACTAGTCCCATGTAAACACTCTTAAATATTTTGATGCTGTACTTTTTTCTAAGCTTACTCTCAGAGGAAAGACTTAACCCCATTCATACACCCTTCACTTCTCTGTTGCAAGACTTGTCCCCATTCTTAGACCATTAAAGCCATACACACAAGACTTATCCACAATTACTTACTCCAAAATCCTTTTATGCAAGATTTGTCCAACACTCGTATCCTATCATTCCACTCATAAATCCTTCCATGACTTGTGCACATTCTTGCACACTTAATATTCATCTGCAGGATATCCATTACACCCTTGAATTATCAGGTGCACAAGTTTACTGCTATTCTTATACTCTTAAATCCTTGTATGCAAGACTTGTCTCAATTACATCACATGCAAGACTTGTCCCTATTCATGGTTCTTATATCCTCACTTGATAGACTTGTCCCCATTTTAGCATATTTAAATCCTGTCACTAGGTTATTCCCATTCTAGTACATTTAAATCCTAACACAAGACTTATCTCTATTTTAACACCCTTAACTCTTTAAATTCTAGCACTCTTTTGAAAGAGGTGTTTCAAAATAGCAGAAACCATAAATATTTGTGCCATTATCCACCAGGAGGAGTCACGGTGTCACAGTTGCATCCAAGTTTCCGATAGAACATATTACATTCTTTTGCCACAAATTTTGATCCTTGATCATTCAGAAAGCATGTACAGTTTATATGTGTCCATGCATATTTATGCTTGGTTATGGTGAGGAGGATTTTTAATACAAATTAATTTTCAATTGTTCAGTTTGGTAACCAGTTTGATGTGAAGACCACAATGTCAGTTCTACCATCTCATTGAATAACGTTACAGATAAAGACAAATTTATTGTTTCTTACAGAATTTAAGGAAATGCTTCACAATCAGGAGAAAAATGCACCTCAGAAGCGACAAGATTTTTCCTCACATCAAAAGCAGCGGCTTTCTGCCCCAGATTTAGAAAATACACTTAGTCCGCTGAAAGAGAAGTCCAGTGGGAAAAAAGACAAGTCTTTGATGATGACAATTGCAGGCAGTAAACCCAAGATTCGTAAAGCACTAAAGAGCTTAATCCCAAGGAATATGAGTGGCAGTAGTATGAATAAGTAGGTTGCTGACAATTTTCATACACTTGACTTAGTTTCCTTATTATGGAAAATACCCCCCACCACCCCACCCCCCACACGGAACAATTATGAATCTGAAACATCTATTACAATAACATGCACACAGCTGTGTTGGATTTATAGATGTGTATACATATATTTTTCTATTAAATGCCCATGGGGTCACCATCTTGTACATTAATACAGTTATGTTACAGTAATTCAGGCATTAGAATTTCCAGATTTTCACAAGTTTTTGCTCCACAGAAAATATCAGAAGAAGTTTTAGATTTGGTCAAACATATGATTGATTGTCAAAGGGGTATGAATTATATGGGGATTTTACCGACTATGGGGATTTTACAAATTTGCCATTTTCATTGCCTTTATATTGTATCCACCCTTATCATTGTGTAGCTGAATATTGGTCAGAGATGTAATATGATTGATTTACTAAATCGCCCAACTTTTTGAATTCCAGTTTACCTGCACAAAAACAAACTTAGTGAAGAACGAATTTTTGATGCTAATATAGACACGTGAACATTTTATTTCAGTGACACAAACTTGAACCATTCTGATGAGAACCTGTATATGTCCCGACTGTCACGGAAATCCTCAACCTCATCCAGCTCCTCATCTAATGCAGGGCTGTCCAACCATTTGAGTGCCAGTAATCCTGACCTTTTGATGGCAGGGAACTTGAACCAGGATGAACCAAAAGAAGAATTCCCAGAACATGTTATCAAGGTGTATAGAGCAGACCAATCTTTCAAGTATCTTCTTATACACAAGGTAAAATGAATGAAATACAATGAAAATATAATTTGGATTTTGTGACAGTTTGTATTCCAATAAAATATCCATTTTTGTATAAATAGCCAGTGCCCAGTAAGAGCACATTTTAGATGATCTGTTTTAATCCTTAACTGATGTAGGTGGATTGAACACTTTGAAGTGTAATATAAATCCTAGGTGCTGGGTGAAGGAGAGCTTAATTTGATGGTTGATTAATATTATTCAAGGATCAGTTAACACAGCTAAGGATTACTTAACCTTGAAATACAAAAAGTTATTTCAGATATTAAGTTTACCATATACATACAAAGAAATGTAATTTTAATGATTAATATTGTCTTTTTTCTCCATCATGACTTATATAATTTACAAATTATACATATTGAGGGACAGGTATGCTGTAATCCTTATATTGTACTGTAAAATATCACCTTGCAGTACTTTATATAAGCGAATAATAGACAATCTTCATGCACCACACTTTTCTTAGATTCAGATATATAGAAATCGTTGTGGCAAAAGAATAGATATAAGATGGACAATTTTAAGCTCACCTGGTGAGCTTCTGGTATGGCAGTGTGTTTGTTGTTTGTCATCTTTGCCTGTTGGACTGTTTAAGGCCATGTTCTTACGGCAAGTTTAATCGGACTTGGAAATCGACGAGTTTGAATATGAGTGAGATCTATGCAGAGTAACAAGAATATCTTTCATCTGATTGGTCAGCCTGTCACCACTCTGGAGGCCATATTTCCAATATGATTTTGATTAAACTTGGACTGTGTACATACCTACTTTTAGGTGATTATGATTAGCAGACATGATTTTTCTCCGTTTTAACAGAACAGAATTCCGCTTTTCTCCTGACTTGAATCCGATTTATCTTGATATAGTCCATTCTTTTAAAATAATGTCCGATCCGTTTTTTTGTTTGTTTTTTTAACTTTTTTTCAGTCCCATTCCGCAACAACCCTTGTAACATATTCACTCCGTATATTAGTTAGCCTTTGACTCTCATAAAGAGTATTCTGATTGGTCAAAAGTTTAAATTCATCCAATGAATCTTCATGTAAAGAAAACTGATGGCAATGGAAAGAAGATGCGGGTTTGCAAAAAAATGGTGTCCATTGTTGTTGAGAGAGACAAGGACACAAAAAGTTTAAAGGTTTTAAAAAAACGGAAGGGAATGGCAGGAATGAATTGTTGACGGAAATTTAGTTAGTCAGTTTATAAGAAAACTGAATGCTCGATAACTGGCATTTTGTGCCCTCTGCAAAATATACATCACAGAAGTTGTGGTTGAAAGAGTCTGGAACCGCACCTACAAATAAAGCTGCATACGGAAAAAATGAAGCCCTCTGTCAGAATATGTGCACTGCATGTCACCAATACAAGCTGGAGCTTGAAAGGAAAAGGGCTCTCGTTGAGAAGGAAAAGATGCGATTGCACATTGAACCAGCAAAATCAAAATCAAAAAGGAAGACTAAAGAAAAATTTCTTAAAGCCACACCATGAGCTCAACTGGCATATTAAAAGGTTGTGTTCAGTGGACAAAAAGACAAGTGAATATATGGGATTATTTATATATATATGATGTATTTGGGTGTTTATTTTACATATTTGTTATGAAAAGAGAGAAGTGTAATATGTTGGCAGCAGAAAATGCCAAATTATTGACTTAATCACGATGTGAACACTGACATGCACATGAAATAACTTCAGTACCAATAGTATTGGAGAACAAATTCATGTGACAATAAATATTGTAAAAATTATTCAAATTTTTTTATAATAAGTTTTTCAAATGATTATTTTGTTACATATTATGGTCACAATTTGCAACAGGATCAGATTTTCATGCATGTAAAATGCATTTTTAGTCGTGTGTCTTTGACCCCCGGAATCCCCTGATCAGGTTGCTGTCCCTCAAGACCCTGTTGGGGGAGTACCCCCAAATCCCCATTTCACATTTTCAGTTGGGGTTTTTTAATGGTCAAAATCATGTCTGGATTAGGTATTAGTTTTAAAGAAGAAACCAATTATTAGAGAAAAATATGTTTCTTCACTAATACTTGTACAGTAATATAAGTGCATTCACATCTGCTACAGCAGAAATTGCTAATTGACAGGATTTAGTAACAATCTTTCTATTCATTGTAATTGAGAGACCACAATAGTCTGACTTTTGCC
Source organism: Unio delphinus (assembly GCA_029339505.1). NCBI lineage: Eukaryota > Metazoa > Mollusca > Bivalvia > Unionida > Unionidae > Unio > Unio delphinus. Next base: position 12,598,659 of record JAQISU010000051.1, on the reverse strand, counting down.
TACACAATCAGGTGAATTTTTAGAACATTTTTGTGCTAAAGCAATCCAGAAAACATCTTTTTTAATCTTAGAATGGGCTGGAGTTGCAAGGTAGTGAATGCTGTCCTAGCATATGATCAAAGAAATAAATTTCACTCACTCCAGAAATTGGTATCTGAAAGGCAGAATACAAATATGTTATAGACATATTTCACTGTCTTTAATTAATGCATAGAAGTAGTTTGGCTTCAAAAGCCATATTTACATTTTATGTTGTAAATATTTATTTTGTGTATATATTTACAGGACACCACAGCCAGAGAGGTGGTGATGTTGTCATTACGAGAATTTGGACTCACAGACCCAAGCAGGTATAACATTAACATTTCTAATGATGTGGTACTGAGTATAACACTATATTACAGTATAACAGAGTATTTAACAATCATCTTCATCATCATCATCATCATTAGTCTCTTGACCTAGTGTGGTCATTGAGTCACTGTGTTGCTGAACATCTGACCAGTTCCCTCCACTTGTCTTGATCATGTGCCAATGCCTATGTCTCTGCAAAACTTTTCCTGGTCCATTCTGTGATGTTGTCAGTTCACTTTTTTCTCTGTATGCCTCTCCTTCTGCCACCTTGTAATAATATAACAGTAAAGCTATGTTTAACACTCTATAAAATAATAATCACGTATATGAGTATAACATTCAATATAAAATCCTTTTGCCCAAAATGTTTTATGTACAGTGTTGCATAGTGTTTACATTAAATGATTCAAGTATTGTTTCTTTTTTAGAAAGTTATTTTGTCCCAGTATGTAGTTTAACATGTAGAAGGTTCATATACTCCATTTTGAATTAAAATATTTCACGTTGGGTTTTGTTTGAAGTATTATTTTACAGCAACATGTGAAAGTTAGTTAATTTATGGCCAAAGCTGTCGACTTCCTACTCAGTCATAACTTTGAGTAATGAGCCATAGGGTACCCGTTTAGTTCATGTACAAAAAAATATGTTTCAATAATAATAATAATAATAATAATAATAATAATGAGGACTTTGTATAGGACCTAATCTTTAGAAGCTCTTAAGTGCTTTACAACATCTATAATATGACTACAAAAAAACATAAAAACATGCAGACAATATTTAAGATAGGAAACATTATTCGATCTTTAAGATCAGATCAAAGATTAAATCTTGTGATGTCAGGAGCAAGTGAGACACAGAATAACATGTTCTGTTTGACTATAGGTGGCTGCACATTTATCCGTCATACACCTCCATCTACTAATCTTTATTTTTTTATGTGTGTAAACATTTGGTCATGTACGTTAATTAGCTTCCTTTCTTTCTATTATAGTGACTGTACATGCCACATTTTCAAATTTCTCGAATTTGAATCTGTGAACAGATTCACTATAGTTTGATATACACTTAAGTAGCAGAAGCAAACCTGACTTGATCGATGTGACTCGTGAATGTTATATGACTGAAAAATGTTAGCGGAGAGTGATTTTGTTTAACTGAAGAACATGTTGCATCAGGAAAAGGACAAATCAGTAGCACTTTAACTAGAGGATTTTCACCAGTGATGTAATATATTATTCAGAATTTGTTCACAACTTGACAACTATTCAGCAAAAGTAGACATGTATGCTAGTTAAAGTGGATGTTGTGTATAAATTAATTTATCACTTTGTTTTGTGTTTATGTGTTTATATTATTCTAATCCTCATGGATTTAGCTTATTTTTGATAAGAATTTTAATTAACTGCAGAGCCAGTTAAGTAACAAAAATAAATGTATGTTTTTTATATAGTTTATGGCAAGCAACATGTGAAGGTTTTTTAGTTTCATTATCAGAGCAACACTTGAAGGTTATTTAGTTTTATGCCACGTTATTACATGTTGGTTGTTTAATGCTGAATCAATTGGAATAAAGTGTATTGCCCATGGACGCATCACTCGGAGACAGAGTTCACTAAGAATGAGAAATTATCTTAATTCTTGAGAAAAAAATGAATACTTATGAATGTTGATAATGATGAATGTTTTTCCACCAGACTCACTATTCATAAACAAATCTACGAAGCCGCTAAAAAGAACGTCACAAACATAGTCCATTTAGCCAAATCATCCCACTACAGTACTAAGATCACAGAGAGTTCCAGCTGCAAATAGCTCATCGAGATAACTAACAAACTAATGTCAAGGAACAAATGTATACCACTTCCAACAACCTTCTCTCCACTAGACCTACCAGACCAATTTGCAAATTTCTTCGATGACAAAGTACAAACCATTAGAGATTTTCTTGACAGCACAATTTCAACTGATTCGTCACCATACAGTTATGATGCAGAATTTCAGTGACAACCGTTAGGAGCATTTGAACCTGTTTCTATTGATTTAATACGGACAATCGAGATGAAAAGTGCACCAAAGTCTTGTGAACTTGATCCAACTCCGACATTACTGCTGCTTGAATACTTAGACCCAATATTGCCTTCACTAACTGATGTTATTAATATCTCTCTCTCATCAGGGGAATTCCCATCATTTTTCAAAACTGCCATCATAAAGCCACTGCTGAAGAAACCAACACTGGACCATAACGATTTAAAGAACTGCCAAAGGTTGTTCTAACTCAACTTGTATCAAACAGTTTTTTTTAGCAATGTACAGTCTGCATATTGCCCTTGCCACAGTACGGAAACTACTCTTCTGAAAGTATTTAGTGACATTCTGTCTGCTTTGGATAGTGGAAAGATTACAGTCCTCACAATCCAGGATTTATCTGCAGCATTTGACACAATAGACCATGATATATTACTTCACCATCTCCAGCATGTATTTGGCATTCAGAATATAGCCTTACAGTGGTTCAAGTCCTACTTAGTCAACAGGACACAAATTATATCTGCAAATGGAATACACTCCAGCTCAGTTGACATATGTTGTGGTGTTCCACACGGATCTGTTTTTGGACCTGTTCTCTTCATTCTGTATACTCGGCCGCTCTCAAGTGAAATAGATCATCACCCAGTGTCGCACCAATTGTATGCTGATGACACCCAAATATACAAGTCTAGCCACCCAACTGAAGTTGATGCTACCATCCAAGGAGTAGAGAAGTGCATTTCTGATGTGAAATCATGGATGACATGTAACAAGCTGCAGATGAATGATGATAAAATTGAGGCTATTCTGATCACAACGCAAAGACTTTTTCATTCACATCCTTTACCTCAGAAAATAAATATCAGCAACACCAACATTAAATTCTCACAGTCAGTACGGAAAACCTAGGCATTACTCTAGACAGTACTCTCACATTGCACCAACATGTCATGAACATATGCAAGGCTGCATATCTTGAATTGAGACGCATCAGTTCCATTCATAAATATCTTTCAGTTGATGCCACTAAAACACTTGTGTGTTCATTAGTACTTTCAAGACTTGACTATTGTAACTCAATTCTGTCTGGTTCGTCACAATATTTACTCCAGAAACTTCAAAAAGTTCAAAACACAGCTGCACGGATCATATTTAGAGTACCTCGATCAGAGCACACCTCACCACTTCTCTGTACCCTACACTAGCTATCAATTCGATACAGAATCAAACACAAAATTTGTTCTCTGTGCTATGTTTCAATGACAGACTCCAGTCCAACATACCTATCCAGCCTCACCCATGTACAGCTAGATCCTTACGCTTTTCTTCTGATAATTGTATACTCATTGTTCCCAAGGTGAAAACAAAGTCATATGGACATCGTTCGTTTGCACACCAGGGCCTGGCGACGTGGAACGAATTGCCCAATGAAATTAGACACAAAGACACAGTGGTCCCTTTTAAGAGTGCTCTTAAGACTCACCTATTTTGACTGCAGGGACAAACTTAGCGACCTAATCATGTTTTGTATCTTATATGTTTTCAGCATGTTTTTATGTTTTCCAATTTCATTGTTTTTGTCATTTGTTGTTCTGTAGTGTAGTCATATCATTATTGATGGAGTAAAGCACTTAGAGCTTCGAAAGATTAGGCGCTATACAAAGTCTTCATTATTATTATTATTATTGTTATTAGTATTATTATTATTATTATTATTATTATTATTATTATATTGAACATTACATCATTTCAGACAAGAGATGCATGTTATCTTACATCGTTGCCTTTTATAAAATCATTTCACACTGTTTTGAAATTGTAATAAATAAATTTGTATTTTCTGTTCTTTTTCTTTGAAAAGGTTTTCATAACAGGAGACAACTTTATGGCCTAAACTGGGACAGTATATACACAGATTTAATTTTCTTTTAAAATAAAATAGAAACATTTAAATTAAATTTTTAAAATATTCAGTCACTTTTTTCTTGATGAAGTAAAACTATGAAAGTTTTGTCTTTTACATAGCACTACTCAAGGATCTAAATTGGATATGAAATCCATAATGGTAAGAATGATTATTCAGTTGCTATTTCCAGAAGCAAGTAGTAAACATGTTTGTGCAGTTATTTTCTCATGTCACCAAATCTCTGGTATATGTACCAAAATTCTCTAAAGGAATTGAGTGATAAAATATTTCTATATGACTGAAAACTTCTATCAAAATGTTCTTTTGCAGTAATTTTTCCCTCTGTGAGGTGACTGTTGAGAGTGAGGGGTTTATCAAACAAAAGAGACTGGCAGACTCATTTACGAATCTCCCAGAGCGTCTCTCACTGAATGGAAGGTAAATTTGTAATGGGCTGCTTTTTTTAATTGGTAACATGGCATAAAATTAGCTTGTTTGAAGTACATTGACATTTTATAGCAAAATTATGTTTATAGTTATCTGCCATAGTAGCTTTTTTGATTGCTTGTAAAATATTGTGAGTTTTTTAAAAAATCTATCAAAAATCTAATTGTGTGAAATTTATAGTTAACAACTTTACCTTAAGATATGTATATATCCATTGATCAGTTTAATTGTCTGAAATTAAAACCAAACATATTTCTCAGTTGGATAAATAGCTTAGAAGGAAAAAATTAGAAGTAACATGTATTTTAAGTTTTAAGTATTCAGCTAATTAATATTTTACATATTTAAAGTGGCAGGGATTGTTCATTTGGCAGATAACTATTAAATAAAATCAAGCATGGATGATTTATTATTGTGTTTTCTTCCAATTAGATTTTTAGGCATTTAATTAATTTGCTATTGGTGAGTCATTTTGATGTCAAGTTTTGATTAGTTTGAATTTAAAGAAAGATGATATATCATTCTTCCAAATTTTATTAAAATTTGAAATTGTTTCTAACAGGTATATATTTTAATAAAACATAGTAATGAAATATGGACAGTGTGCCTTCACAAGAAATGACTTGATATAAAACATGAATTGAAATTTATAATAATATATATGTAAAAATTAAAATATGTAATAATAAAAAAGGAAGAAGATTCATATCCATGCTAGAATTCCATAAATTTGCTGGTGACCTACTAACTTGCAGATATTAATTAGCACATTGCTTGCATAATAAATACTAGCACCTAGCTCACGTAATGAATATTAGCACCTAGTTCACGTAATGAATATTAGCACCTAGTTCACATAATGAATATTAGCACCTTGTTCACTTAATGAATATTAGTACTTTGCACACATAACAAATATTAGTTAGCACCTTGCTCACATACCTTTTTTGGTTGGATTAGGAGTTTGCAACTTTTGAATACAGTTGTAGGTTGCACACAACAGTTATATCTAAGAATGATATTTGGTGTTTTATGGGGAAGAGTCCGGCCTGAAAGGGTAGACTTGCACATTTGTTAATCTTTAAATTGTATCACTGCCCCTTTCTTCAGTGTAGATGGTTTTTTTTTGGGGGGGGGGATTAATTGATGTTTTTGTGTGTATCTGTAACAAAGACAAGTAAGCACATTTTTGCTTTAGTGTGACAGGTAATGGTCTAATGAGAAGGTTAGGAATTGTGATTTTGGTATAGATTTTTCTTGTTTTATCCTGCTTGAGTAATATGGGTTGGTGGTGGGTGTGTGTGGATGTAGCTGTTAATAGGTACTTCAGTCAGTCTCTCCATCCAAAACTTTATCATTTCCAGAGTATAACTATTCAAGGTATTTCAACCAAACTGATACACTAGTCAAACAAGTTGTGTAGAGGTGCCTAATTTCCTCATTCAATAATTATTATGCTACCATGAAAACAAATTGTAGCATAAAGTAGTGTATAAACAGAGTAGTAGACCATAGGATACTAGAATAAAGAAACTAGAATTTGAGAGTACTGTACCATAGGATACTAGAATAAAGAAACTAGAATTTGAGAGTACTGTACCATAGGATACTAGAATAAAGAAACTAGAATTTGAGAGTACTGGACCATAGGATACTAGAATAAAGAAACTAGAATTTGAGAGTACTGGACCATAGGATACTAGAATAAAGAAACTAGAATTTGAGAGTACTGGACCATAGGATACTAGAATAAAGAAACTGGAAACTGAGAGTACTGGACCATAGGATACTAGAATAAAGAAACTGGAAACTGAGAGTACTGGACCATAGGATACTAGAATAAAGAAACTGGAAACTGAGAGTACTGGACCATAGGATACTAGAATAAAGAAACTGGAAACAGAGTACTGGACCATAGGATACTAGAATAAAGAAACTGGAAACTGAGAGTACTGGCTTAAAAAAACTAGATGTTTGTGCCTTTGTTGTACCTTCAGTAAGAGTCTATGCATAAGCAGGCAACTGGGGTGTGTTTCATCTAAATGGTTCTTGCTCCTTTTTGCTTTGTTGTGGCTTTTTAAATACATGTTTTTATTTCTACCTGTAGACAATGAAATATATGTATTAGCTTAGCAAATAAGTTTGTATTCTAGTTTTCCTTTGGTAGACTGGTATTTTAATTTTAATTTTTCATATAAAGTTGTATACTTTAAGTTTGTTTGATAATTAGAGGGCTTTTCATATAAAATATTCTGAGGGCTGTTCTATAAAAATATACACGAGACCAGGGGAAGCCACCCAAAGATGTTATTAAGTCCTTTCAGAACCAACTGAAAGAATTAAATTATTGTCCAAATCACGTGATTGATGATAAAAATAGTAAACTGAGCTAATTTCCTCTGATGGATCACACAAATCAATCTTGCAACAAATTAAAACTAGTAACAATAAAATATTATATCAAAGCCTTTCCAATTTGACCATGGAAATCATACTTTAACTTTTTTTAAAAAGATGTTTTATCCAGTTTGAAACCTTTCCTATTTTACAAGAATTTGTACACGAGATCTCCATTGTCCTTCATGAAAATTCTTGGCAACTGCTAAAGGGTCATGTTATGTTGACGTTTGTTATTACTAAAATTGCTAATTTCATCAGCCACTCAGATGAAGTCTTATATCTTTGTTTTGGAGACTGAGCATTACAGCTGAAGAGCATCAATCTGTGCTGTATCTTTTGATTCACTTTGAAATTTTTGAAAACTGCATCTCTCATTGACAGAGTAAAAGGTCATCAGAACATGAGCCCTAATCAGATCTTCATATAGGACAGACAGTAGAGATCTGGTGAAAAGGACTTTTAACTGCAGCCCATGTGATGTATTTGTATGTGCTTGTTTACCAGAGATATAACAGCTTGATGTGAGGATATATCCAATGATTAAATCAACACTACTAGGCATTACCTATTATCAAATTTCAATCGTTAAAAATAGGGCTATGTTGCTATTTGGTTTTTGACTGTTTCATTTGGTACTCAATAAAATAAAATAAATTGAAAAATGAGTTTGTAGTAATACTTAAAATTTCATGCAACCATTCCAATCTTTACATTAAAAGAAAACAAAAAAAAACGAATTAGTTAAAGTATTCTGTCTTAACATCATTGCTGGTCTAATACGAGTTGTTATTCCAGGTGGGTATAATAGGCTGTTCAATTAGTATGTATGCAAACAGTCATATTTTGACCCACCCCACCTCTCATTGCATGGTTTATATGTCTACCCGCTACCCAGTGCATATTTATGCTTTTATTTAGTACCCCCTTCAGACACTGTCAATTTGATTGCATTTAGAATCAAACAGGAGTTTCTATAGTAATGCATCTCCAAATGTTGAGCAACCTGACATGGACATAGACAAAATCTAAACATATAAAGTCAACAAGGTATCATTGTGCTTAAATTTTGTGGAGAAATCATCTACTTTATTCAGACCATAACTGACCATGTTGTTACTGAATACTTGCATGGTTTTGACCAATGCCAATGAAAATAAGAACTGTTACCTATTAGGAATCTGAAACTGAACTCATTTTGACTTAGATCACCCACCAAAGTTACTTCCTAATTAGGTATGCATAGTATCAATAATATGCAGATATAACTGGAAGATTGGACAAACAATGATCTATTAACTCATTGGTTTCAAGAAAGTTTTCTTATTTTTGCTCTTTAACTTTTATCTTCTATTCCTCGTATTGTCATTTATTACAATTGTTCCAAGATTTCTTTTAAACTGGCACAGTAATTTAACAAAATTTAATGTTGCTTAATCCATGGAACTAGTTCTTTTAAAATGTCACGTAAGATACTTCAGACAAACATGCATCGGTAATGCCAATGTTATTATGCTCTGCACTTCTTCCATTCCAACTTTAAAGCATCACCATCATGAGGTTTTTCCTTTGATAACCATAAAATAGTCAGATTTTGTGAAGTTGGATTCCAAATCACCAGAATTACCTGTTGGAACTGGACTTGGAATGATTGCATTTTGGAGTTAAAATGTCCAGTGGAGACTCCAGTTCACACAAGCATTCATTTCTGTCAGTAAATAAAATTTTAAAAAATAAAAGAAAACTGGTAGACACCCCTTCAGCCAATTAACACATGGTAACACTAAATCTGCACCCTCACCAAAAATGTGCATGTCTGTCATCTTGAGTTAATTGGATGAAAAGAAATATGTCTTGTTATAATGGTTTTTGACAGACAGAAATGAGTTTCTATGACTACAACATTCATATGATTGAATAAATGAAATTTCACTGGTTTGTTACCACTTTTTTTAGCTCGATGAAAATATACAGAACTTAGCTCATAAGCAATAAATTACTTCTCTTGGTTGTGCTTCTCAACCAAATACCAACTTCTTCCATGGTCACAAATATCTCACTGCCACAATGCGGCTACATTCGGTTCTTTTCCCAATACGCATTTTATCAGATCCAAATGATTCAAGCCATGTCTTACGAGTCAAAAATTAATGTAGCTGCAGAATTTATACTTTCATTTTAGAAAGAGAGTTATTCAGAAATCTGCAACTTTTCCTTATTTATAGCAGACAAATGAGAATGTTTTTTTTTAATAGTCTGTGTCCAACACATGTAATTGTAACAGAGATGCCATTGACTGGCAACAGCACTCTTCATAACATAAAATATGAATTCGATGATGGGATATCTAAAGTGGAAGTTTTGATTTATGTTTAGCTTGTACTTTTAGACAAACCTCAAGTTCAATAATGATCAGATTGACAATATCAGCTTTTTAAGGAACTAACATCTAAAAAATAGAAGCCAGATGCAGTGATATTTTTTACTTATGAATATGATACTGCTTACCAAGTTGTTCAGTCCAACTTTTGTTTATCTCTGCACTAAAGCCTTTGCACATATTTTTTTTTTAAAAGTTCCGTTCCCAGGTCCTATGTATGTTTAATGGAACAGCCTTTTTAACCATTGCAGTGTCCTACAATGTTACTTTTCTTTTTTTTGTATAGCGATTCACCACAATTAAATATGATATTGTATTGCTTTATTTTCATCACTGGGTACTTTTTATTCACATAAAAAAAAAAATCAAAGTAACTTTGGCATGATCTAATCAACTTTAATATAATGTAGAAAACATTCACCTGAAAAGCTTAAAAGTATGATGGGGATATATGAGCTATAGATGTAGTTGATGTGTGTTCTGTTTTTAATTTAAGTTTTTCATGCGTGAGCCCGTCTAAATGATATTTTGCATGAAATGGCCTAATTTTAAAGATGAAATCATTCTAACACACTTAACACAAACTGAAGTCATTCAGTTTTCTGTTACTCACCAGTTTTTAATTGATATTATAATGGATAATTTTGTTGTCAGCCACTTAATTACTTTGACCTGTTGTTATATATCTTTTGGATAAAGATGAGGGACTGGACCATTGTCTATACAGAAACATTGGCTTCATGACTTTTAGTTACCGATTCTCTGCTGTTTATTTTTCTTTGTAAACAAGGGAAAGTAAACATCTTTGTTACCAACAAAAATAGGGCACAGAAAAAATAAACTTTGAGTGTGAGTAATTCAATGTAGTAACTGGTACAGTCAGCCTCACTGATGGCATACGGTTCTGTTTAGTACTTAAATAGGTACTCAAGAGTATTAGGTACATTCGTTTTGATCATTAATATACTGATCTGCTAGCTAAGCTAATGCCTAATGTTAGCGTATGGATAGGAACTATTCTGTTAATGTCTATATTTTTAAGTATATTTTATGTGTATGGATCAGATTGGGATTGCTTAAAATCTAATATTCCGCATATGCTTTCTGCATTTACAGTAAAACAATTACAGGATGGAAGTGGGGATTCTTTGATTTTTGAAAATGCTTTTAATTTAGTGTATGAAAAAATTATAAAGATATAAAGCTAGTAAGATTCTCTTCAAACATTTAGTGTCTTAGGAGATTTAGTACCTTGAATGTAGTGAATTGTTTGTTATAAAATGTCTCACTTTATGCACATCATTATTCCTCATGTGCACACTATTTAGATTGTTATGATGATTCCCTATTTCCTGGTGTGTTATCTAGGGATGCAAGTCATACCTGTACAGTAAGGTAATGATAGAATCTTATTTTCTTCTGACCTCACCTTGTTAAGGGAGGCAACTCTGGACTTTGGCCTGCAACATAAGAAAAGATTGGAGCAACTGGAAAGTTGGTCTATTTCATATTTTGATGACTCTTGAGCACAATGTGTCATGTTTCTCTTATATAGGTTTGTCATTTTAAACATACATATATCCATATGCAGTTATGAGTAAGTGTATTTGTAGGTGAAAGAGAGAAACAGACAGAAGGAATTAAAACCTTTTCATGTTGATGTATCACTGCACGTGCAAAACTAAAAAGAACCTTTCCCTCTTTTGTAGGTACAGCCCATATTAGTGTTATCAGTTTGCATCAGAATAGATATTTATAATTCATAAAAGTGAAATGTAAAATACTTTTCTAAGCAAATTTATTTGGTAAAGTTATTGACTGCTGATTGACCATTAGCCAGGCTGTTTGTTCCATGTAGTATATGTGATTGATATTTGAGGAATCACTGTATCCATGGTGCATTTTCATGGAATAGATGTTTTTATTGCTGTTATTGTAGAATCAATGTTGCTAGACAATTACAATATACCATGCATAGAGCACATTTATACCAATTGATAAAATAAGATAATTGATAGTAAGAAACATGGCACATTGTGGTTCCTGTAATATCCAAGCTCAGGTTGAAATGCACGAAGAATGATCCAAACTTTAACATAACCACAACTAAATTGCATTCACCTTTCTTTATGTGTATACAAACCTGGCATAACCCAGTGGACCATTGTATCTAGTTTTTTTCTTTGTGATATGTGCACCTCTCTCAGGCCAGGCTGACCTGTGCTGGCATAGTTAGCATGGTTATCACATTTGCATACTGGCATGAAGAAATTCACAATCGCATGTAAAGCATGTTAGAAATTAAAATTGGTTTGGGGGAAACAAGTCATCACTCGTTATTGGATTCATATAGATGTGTAGTTTTCACCAGCTTTTCTTACTAAATTGTTTTTTTTAAAAAGTATTCAGATGACTTACTGCTGTATTCAAAGTTTTAATCTACAAATACATATGTGGTTAAACATGAAACATTTTGAATTAAAAATTATTTTTCTTTTAACCATTCACTGAACCGTATGACATGAAAAGAGATAAAGAGATATCAATCCCAAAAAGAGTCAGCCATGATCTTTTGTATGAGCTATTCAGATGGAATAAATGTTAAAGCATTTTGTTTAAAAAACTGAAGTGTAATTTTCCTTAAAGATGTGTACATTTTCATCATTATGCATCTTATATTTTACAGTGTTGTAAAGTGAACTAATCACACAAGCTCAGCATTGTTTTTTCTCTCGAACAAGTCTTCATTGATTGTTACAAAATATAAAATCAAATTCTTTTGGGAATTTAAATTTTCAAAATGTTAATATTTCACCACATTTTTGTTTTCTTTCTCAAATTAGTCTCATCATTTCAAAACTAGTTATTAATATTCTTTTTTAATCTTACTGTACTTACAAATTTCTTATTACATTTATCTCAGTGGCATCCATTCATACTGTACTTTGTAATCATTCATGCATGAATATGTACTTAGTTGCCATTCATTGAGATTTATGCTAATTGTACTTTGTCAGCAAAAGCTTTTGAAGCAGACTTCATGGATACACTGCTTTCAGAATTGTAATCTCATAGACCCTACCTTATCTTTAAAGTGAGGAGGCCTCATAAATTTGTCAAAAGCATGGAATGAGTTTATCATGTGTCAGAAGGAGGGACTAAGAAATAATAAATGTGTCAAAAGGAGGGAATGAGCTTATCATAAATGTGTTAAAAGAAGTGCTTATCATAAACATGGGTTTAACATTTGTGAACAATGGAATTAATCTAATTATTTTTTATGAAGCAGAGAGATAGCAAGAAGCCATTAAGTACCATATAATTTAGAACTGCAGTTTGAGAAACTATACTGGAGATAATTAAGGTCTAAATGTAGTTTAGGACCTTTTTTATTGTAACATAATGCTATTATCATCACATATATCTTGTACACAACTTTTCAACTTTTGAAATGCTCATTTTCCAACTGCACACCAGCAGCACATGATAATTTGTTCCACCTTACTGAAAACTGGTCTAACTTGTGGGAAACAATAGTTGTTGTTTTAGGGTTTAACTCCATTTTTCAGCACACGATAAGCTATACATGGCGGCCGATATTATTGGTGGAGGAAGAACCCGGAAAAGCCCCGAAAAAAATCACCGACCCACGACAAGCTACTGGCAAGCTTTCTCACATAACTGCATTGGCTGAATATTAGACTCGAACCCACGCAGACAGAGGTAAGACCGCAGTGATCTGTAACGGAAAGCGCTTTAGACCACTTGGCCACTCGGGGTCCCTGGGAAACTATAGATTGCCTTACTGAGGTCTTGTCAGGGTTGGCAGGTCTGATCTGGTGATTATTTATTTTATGTTTTGTTGGTGCAATATCAATATATAACTTCGTATTCTACTGACGAAAACACTGATTTGTTAAACACGGAACACGGGTAGACTGAACATAGTTTGATTCCTGTCTTGGCCAGCCTGGGTTGGTTCCCTCAGTGTGTTCTTAAGATTCCTAATTTGTGGAAAAAGTACTGTAGAAAGTGAACCGTCTGACCAGCATAAAGTACAAATTAAGTGAAATAATGTCATTAAGTGAATAGTATTGTCATAATTGTTAAAAGTAGCACATTTTTATCGTTTTGTAATTGGATTGAAAACCGAATAAAAATGAATTTTTGCATCTGTATGGCATTTGATATGGCACTCTAAAATTTCTTTATACAGGTAGACAATCGGATGTGTTTCCTGGTGACATTTAAAGTTGGTTCACCTATCTAAACAATCAGTTTTGACTCCAGAATTAGTAGAAGCATAATAATGTTAATTAGGTGCTTCATTTTTAGTGTTTAAGAAAATTTATCTAAATTACTGGATAAGCCTGGATTTTCCTTGGTGAAGTTTGGTGCTGAATGTGGACTACATTCCCAACCTGAAAATGATGTTTCTTTTGATAATTAAAAAAATGAGTCCCAAGTCAAGGAAAGTGAAATATTTTAAGAGATTCTTCATGTAGCATCTGGATTGAATATATGAGTGTTGCAACACTAAAGGCCCCTCCCCCCTTACCCACCCATTGTTAAAAAATATTAATTGCATAATACTTAAATTCAGACAGCAAGGAAACAAATACATTAGCAACAGTTACAGCAAAATATAAGTACTATTTCATCAATCAACCAAGTGCCATAGGCCTTAGCAAAATTATTGGTAAAGTGCCATAGGATTTAGCAAAAATATCATTCAAGTGCCATAGGACTTAGCAAAAATATCGTTCAAGTGCCATATCACTTAGAAAAAATATTGGTCAAGTGCCATAAGATTTAACAAAAATATTGGTCAATTGCCATAGGATTATGCAAAAATTGTCAGTCAAGTACCATAGGATTAAGCAAAAATATCGGTCATGTACCATAGGATTTAGCAAAAATATCGGTCAAGTACCATAGAATTTAGCAGAAACAGCAGTCAAGTGCCATAGGACTTGGCAAAAATATCAGTCAAGAAGTGCCATAGGACTTGGCAAAAATATCGGTCAGTTGCCGTAGGATTTGGAAAAAAATGTATAATTTTTAATGTAGCTTTAATCATTTTAGTTGTATCACTATGATGTCTGCAGTGTGGCAATATTTATGTGATATTGAGCAGTGGGACATAATGCCATAGACATGTAGGATGATGTCCCACCCAGTCACATTATCATGACACCAGGCCGACCAGTCCTAACACTAACCTTTTAATGCTGACTACCAAGTGAGGCAGCTGCTAGTACTATTTTTATAAGTTTGCATCAGTTGACTTCCAGCAATTGAGGCAGATGCTTCAACCGCTTTGGCCACAGAATAAAAGTGATAAATGGGGAAAGTGAATGATCTTCCTGTTATAATTTTTAAAATGTGTGTACCTTATTTTAGATAATAATAAATGAAAAGCAAGAAACAGCTTTTAAAAATAGAGAGATATTGAACTTAACAGTTGAGTTAGACCTACTCCTGTATTGAATTTTTGCCGAGTTGAGATTCATAATACATTTATTTGTTTCATCAATGAACATCCACTTGAATACTCTCTGTTTGTATTAATTCGTTTTCAAATGATTGATTTAAATCATAAATGTAATTTATCCTTTATTTCAACGTAAATTGTAACCAATGTCAGCAGACACCACCACCTGCAATGTCCACTCCCTGCCACCCACAGAACAGGATTAACATCCACCTGATAGCTGTCAGTCCAGGTAACAAATTAGAAACAAACAATTCTTTACATTTTTGAGTGTTGATGTAGATGGTACAGTATTCTTGTTTCTGGCTCTGCTGGTAATGGAGCAGTTGGGCTTATGGATGACCTGTTATCTATGTATGCATCCAGTAGAACAAGTTTATTACTGTTATTCCCACATAAACTTGGAGAATTGTCACAAAACTTTGCAAACACATTTGTCCCAAGGTCAAATTGGTCCTATATGAAAATAGTGCCACTCGTACATCCAGTATGTTTGCTAATGTGTGCAGCAGCATATGATGTTCAGTTCACTTACTCTTGTTATCTTTGTCATGGTTGAAATTTGGTTTACTTGAATACTTTTTCGTATTTCTAAATAACTTGCATATTTTTCATTCCCATCTGTAGGCATATATTTTACAAACAGTTAACTGTCTGAGAAAGGTAGTGTTTGACAAAAGATTCAATCAAGAAATAAAGTGTCTTGTTCACAAATCAATCTTAACTGGTAGCTTGGGAGGCTTGACTTGTGCATTTTTTCATTGGATACAATTCTGTGGTGAGTGGAGCTCTGATTTGTCAGTTCATGGCCATTGATAATTCATACAAACAGCATGCATTACTGTAAACAAGAGTTGTCTGATATTTTTATTTACAACTTTTTATATTTTGCCTGGATTATCCACTGTATGTTAAAACAGAGTCTGAAAAATATACAGGACTCGGGCATTTAGTTTTTGCAGTCACATTTATAATATAATCGTATTGGTCAAATAGAAGTTCCATTTCTATATGTTGTTTTGTCTGTGATAGGTTTGATCTTTAGAGACTATGAACTTGAACAGAGTTTTGTTCTCGCATTCTCCACATTATTTTCAAGCATGACATTAAAGGATACAAATCCTGCTTTTGTCCTTAGAAGCTCATTACCTTGGAGGAAGGGGCTCTGAGTGGTCAATTGGTCTAAAGCACTCTCTGTTACGGATCACTGCCATCTCACCCCTGTCTGCGTGGGTTTGAGTCTAAGATTTGGCTAATGTGGGTATGTGAGAAAGCTTCTCATGGGTTGGTGGTTCTTTCCATGGGTTTTCCTGGGTTCTTCCTTGACCAATTGTACTGGCTGCCATCTATAGCCTATCATGTGCTGAAAAAGGCGTTAAACCCTACTACTACAACAACAACAACAACCTAGGAAGAAATAAGATATGGAAAGATTTTACATGTGCAACATTTCAGGGCATGGGAAAAGGTTGTGGTCAGAGAAGGGGATGATGCGTAAACTATATTTGAAATACAGATAACAAAAAGCACTTTCAGTGTAGGATGCACGAAGAATACAGCAACAATAGACAGGCAAACAATTCAGCTGATCATGTGGCAGCTGTATTGGCTAAAGTCATGAAAATGGATTTGAAGCAGGAAATTACTAGCTTGACTAAATTTTTTTGTGCTTTTGTTCAGTACTGGTATTGCTAAGTCCATACCAGCCTAAGTTGTTCATAAATATTTTCCTGAAAGTATGCATGGTGCCAGTGATAGTGTAAAAATGAGCAGTGGCACAAATTAAACGTTATTACTTCATTATAAATGGCCCTAAGAAGAAAGTGTGTCAATCGAATTGGTGTATAGTGAGCGACACATGTACTGAGTGGACTTTTTGTTCTGACATAATGGACTTAACTAGCTCATTGGCCACATGACAGAATATATCATGCCCATATTATATCAGACAGTACACATACAATAATTTAAAACCGCTCTGGTGGCCTAGTGGTTGGAGCATCCATTGCAGAAGCGGGAGGTCGTGGGTTCAATCCCCAGCCGAGTCATACCAAAAGACTTACACAAATGGTACTAACAGCCACCTCGCTTGGCGCTCAGCATTAAGAGGTTAGTGTTAGGACTGGTCGGCCTGGTATCAGGATAATGTGACTGGGTGGGACATCATGCTACATGTCTTCAGCATGATGTCCCAGTGCTAGACATCACAATAAACTGCCTCACTGCAGACATCGTAGTGATATGATTTATATTTTTAAAAGTTACATTAAAAATACTAATCACACACATCCAATAATTTAAAATTATAGTGTGGTTAGATATTTAGACATAATGCACCACAGAATCCTTATCAAGTTAATAAGTCTCATTTTTATTAACTGTAAACAGATAGTTCTAATGATTCATTTGTCATATTTCAAAGAATGGATGGGGTTGAGCAACAGGGCAGTAGTGAACAGTTCTAAAACTGTTATTAAGTGTTCAATAGGAACGTCATGATTGTCACTTGGTATCTCTGAAACGATAAAAAGTTTTCTTTTACAGTACAGTTTAACATCTCTTGTCCAATTTTCATGAAATTTGTACCACATCCATCAAGGTTCTGCCTTGATTGCCATAATGTTTGTCAAGAAAATTAATTGATTGATTTTTTAATTGATTGATTTTTAAAAAAGATGTTAATTGGTTATTGGATGACAAATCTTCAATCTGGGAGTACAGCTAAAAATTCGGACTGGCCATTCTGTTCATAGTCATCTGTCTGGATTAAGTACATGTGCAAAGAGAAACAAAGAGGAATAGAATTTGGAGATATCAGATCAAGGAGGAAGTTCATAAATAATCATTTAAGTCAGCTAAAGAAAGCCAGTTCAAGACCATACAAAACTTGGGAATTCATAACATTTTTTCATGTTGAAGTATAAGTGATAATGGATTCTGTATTGTTCAGTTTGGAAGCAGATGTATTGGAGTCTCTTGCAGTATCCTTTTCATTATTATCAATGTCAGACTAGACCAGATGGACAAATGTTTGCATTATCTTGGCGTAGTAGTTCCAGATAGATAATTTTGAATTGATCAGCATAAATTATATTAAATCATCTAGGCCTGGAATTGACAGTCAATTTATTATTGTTGCAGATCATTGAAACTCAACAAGAAAAAAGCCCACTCTGGTGGCCTAGAGAGTACACCTCAAATGTGCGAGGTCACGGGTTTGAACCTCAGCTGAGGCATTCAAAAGACTTGTAAATATGTTAGTAGCAGCTGCCTTGCTAGGCATTCAACATTAAGAGGTTAGTGTCAGGGACTTGTTGGCCTGGTGTCAACATAATGTGACTGTGTGGGACATGATGCGACATGTATGCAGCTTGATGCACTAGTGCTAGACATCACTATAAACTGCCACACTGTAGACATTATAGTGATATGACTGAATTTTTTTTAAAAAAGCTACATTAAAAATCCAAAACAAGCACACACAACAACAAGAAAAAAAATCAATTCAGTAATTGGTTTGAACGACTGACCTGATCTTCAGTAAAGGATCTGCTTAAACAAATAGACTTGTGTGTATGCCGTATAATTGCATCATTGTAGAGGATGCATACTATATAAAGATGCTTATAAGTCTGGTCAAAATGCAAACTGCAGACCTAAATCTGCCATCACATAATACACTGGTTGATCTTGGTTTGTGTAATTTGTTGAGAGTAATAAGTTGAACAAACAGAATAAATCCTGATCTACTGGTGCATTATGTTACAGCACATCAGACTATGCAACAATTGAACTGAACTTGCAAGAATGTATGGTACTCACTGATAAGAGAGAAATTGTTATTCTCAGGTTTTGCATGTTGCTCCATTCTTCGAAATGAACAGTGCATGGCTACTAATGTTATCATACCCACAAGTGGATACTTTCACTTTCAAATGGTTTAGCTTGAAGAAAATAAACATTAATTGGTTATGATTGTTTTCTTTTGGCAGTTGAATTTTCTACAGCACATGTATATCAAAGCATGTTGTGATGTTTGTTGCATATTGTGTCCATTCATTTCATCATCGACTGTCATTAGGATTTCTTTTACATATTGGTAGAAATGAACATGCTGCTCTTGAGTTTTACTATTTTTGTACAAAGCCTCTGTTTGAAAATATGCGAAGCCATGAAGTCATTCTTGTACCTGCATTGTTTAATTTATTACTAACCAGTCATTACTTACCTTGAGTGAATTATTTCACCAGTATGCCTATTTTCTAACCAAGCTTTAGCCAGTTTTCTTGAACTAACCAATGAGCATGCAGTATACTTTCACAAACTAACCAATCACTTAGCTTGCTTCTTTAATACTAACCAGCCAGTACCCAATAGCTAGTTCAAATTCAACTCCAAAGTCTCCTGCAGACTGAGTGGGCCAGAGTCCAGGGTTTTTAAATACCTTTTTTGTTTGCTACTGATCATTCAGGCGTGCTCTGCCCTGTGTACATAGGTACTACCTTAAAAACAACATGAGTACAGAGCCACTGGTACCAGATGAACTCATGGGAGACTTGATCAAGGAAGGGCAGATCAGCTTGATTCAGCTCAACACAACAGAGGTGGCTTCGCAGTTGACATTAGAAGATTTCAAGGTGTTCAAGGAAATTCAGGATACAGAGTATATTGATGACCTCTTCAAGATTAAGTCAAAGTTTTGGACTCCAAATTTAAACAAATTCTCAGAGGTAAGACTTGAATTTGTAAAACACTGTTGCTTTAATATTAATGTCTGTTATTAGCTGCTTACAACTGCATGTCCTCTTGAACTTCTGTAAATATGCTTGGTGAACATTGTATGTGTACAAATACAGAATAAAGATGTATGAATATGCTTGGTGAACATTGTATGTTTACAAATACAGAATAAAGATGTATGAATATGCTTGGTGAAACTTGGAAGATAACTTCATCTGAAGTGCTAGAGATCATCATGTTCTGACGCTTTGTCCATGACTTAATACTTTTAGATAAAATGTTTCTGTATTCAGCCTTTACATCATCAAAATCACTCAATGAAACATGCTTAATTCAACAAGTGCAATTTCATATTTGATTCTTTCCAGCCTGTGTGATAAATTTGTCATATGAACTAATGATTGCTTTGAAATGATAGTTAATTTTCAATTAAATATACATTTTAAGGTCTTGAACAATGACTTTGACAGTTATCAATAGCACATTTTTTTTATCCATATTTCAGCTGGTGAATAAAGAGATGTTCTGGGTTGTTACGGAAATCTGCAGTGAAGCTAATCAAGTCAAGAGGATGAAAATCATTAAGCATTTTGTAAAAATTGCACGTATGTACAAATTTTTGTTGTACTTGCTTAAGCACGGTAAAATACAGGCATCACTTGTTTACCAGTGATGATGCCAGTGGTATGAACATGAATGTTGTGTTTTAAAGTTTGTGCAAGACTTATGGGTGATTGGAGATACATACTTTATCGAAGATACATATACAGATAAAAGTTCTGTTGTAAACTGGATGATGTTTCTCATGTATTGTTCATTTACAATGTGTCTTTTCTAAACATCACCATGTGGGTTTGGGAATGTGCTGGTACATTAGGCTTGATGCACCCTTCCACATGTTGTAAGAGGTAATTAATGGAGGAAACCTGTTTTTTTCATGGGATGTGTTCAGTGCTGTTGTTCAAAGTGACATGTCTTGGGCTTTTTATATGTGTATGGTTTATGAAAAAGATTAGACTTCATATTTTACAGATTTTATGTTTATTGCAGTATCTTTGTTTGCTTTATCATTTTGAGGATACCTATACTCACTCAGTATGTGTAGCTAGGATTGTGCTGATTTGCCACTGAACCTTACAGCACACACACACATGCATACACACACACATGTAACAGAATACAGATTTCAAAAAAGTAGATTGTCAAATTTTTATCAGAAGATTGACATCTAAACCAGTAAATTATTAAAAGCATAAATCATGTGTTCTTTCTGGAGACTGAAAACAGATTAGGTGCATTTTGTTTCTCATAATATGTAGTCTCTTCATGGTACAGTAAAACATCAATTTATATTCTGATTTCACCGTTACAGTAGTAATTAATTATACGAGTCATTATACTGTCAATTAATGAAATAGGAAGAACTGTAGAAATTATTAACAGCATTTATAGTTTCCTTCACAAAATTAGTGCCTCGTGACCACTGACAACTTTCACTGTTATTATAAGGCTTTACACTCTTCAGTTTTATGGTCAAGATCCCCCCCCTCCCCCGAATCACTTTGTATTTTGTACAGAATGGAGAATGTCCTCTGTATCAACACTGGATTGTTGTGATAACAGGAAATGTATGCTAAGTTCTATCTTCAATGTTCATTTTGCTGAGTTCATAAGGATGATAAATTCTCTGCAGTACTCCTCCTCCACATTATGTTGACCCCACAGAAGTTCCTGACATGGACATGAAATGTATTCCTTAGTCTCATCCTCCACATTATGTTGACCCCACAGAAGTTCCTGACGTGGACTTGAGATGTATTCCTTAGTCTCATCCTCCACATTATGTTGACCCCACAGAAGTTCCTGACATGAACTTGAGATGTACATGTATTCCTTAGTCTCATCCTCCACATTATGTTGACCCCACAGAAATTCCTGATGTGGACTTGAGATGTATTCCTTAGTCTCATCCTCCACATTATGTTGACCCCACAGAAGTTCCTGACGTGGACTTGAGATGTATTCCTTAGTCTCATCCTCCACATTATGTTGACCCCACAGAAGTTCCTGACGTGGACTTGAGATGTATTCCTTAGTCTCATCCTCCACATTATGTTGACCCCACAGAAGTTCCTGACGTGAACTTGAGATGTACATGTATTCCTTAGTCTCATCCTCCACATTATGTTGACCCCACAGAAATTCCTGACGTGGACTTGAGATGTATTCCTTAGTCTCATCCTCCACATTATGTTGACCCCACAGAAGTTCCTGACATGGACTTGAGATGTATTCCTTAGTCTTATCCTCAGGGTGTTCTTTCTTTACACGATTAGGTACAAATATCAGCTGCCAAGTTTCAGAAATGTAAATCAAACAACAAAAACAGCGAAAAATTACATCTTGTATTTATGTTCTTGTAAATAATTTATCCCCAAAATTAAATATCTTGTAATATATTATTTACTGATATATTTTATGTAGGAATTTAACTAAATTTGTGTGCATAAAACTTCAATAAGTTTATGAAATTCAAATGACGCATTATCATTGAAACACAGTACAAACTAAAGACCTGCACACACTTAAATTCTGATATTCAAGCATTCTTAAACTTGTAATATTTCTTTTTAAGTGGTTTCTTAACATTTGGAGGAAAGATGCATTTTAGCATTTTGCCATAAATTGAACAAAATGTGTGAGAGCTTGTCCTTGAATTTTGTTCATAAAACATCTTAAACATTACAGTAGCAATTACCGGTAAATAAAATTATGAAAAAATCAAAACACTGAACCTAGTACATCTAGCAAAATAATTTTTTAATATCAGTCTGCATTTTGCCTCCCTCCACCAAACATTAGCTGATCTTCATCAGAGGATCAGAAGACATTGTGACAACCTTTTGTTCATTTATTACTTGCAGCCTCCCAAAAACATCCCACATTTGGACTTAAACTCCCCATATTCCAAGAGTAAGGTTGTTGTTGTAGGGTTTAATGCCATTTTTCAGCACATGATAGGTTATACATGGCAGCCAGTATTAATAGTGGAAAAATAACCTGAGAAAACCGCAGGAAAGAACACCAACCCACAAGAAGCTACTGTCAAGCTTTCTGACATACCCACATTGGCTGAATCGGAGACTCGAACCCACGCAGACAGAGGTGAGATGGCAGTGATCTGTAACAGAGAACGCTTTGACCACTCGTCCACTTGGAGCCCCTCCAAGAGTAAGGTAATCAACAGCTTGTGTACATATGTCAACTATTTAACAATTCAATCCTGTTTGATTAGCTATTATTAATTGTACCAGTCAATACACTGGTTCTGGCTCGTTTCTTCCATGTGTTTGAACTGCTCTGGTGATCTAGTGGTTAGAGCGTCTGCTGCGGAAGTGGGAGGTCATGTGTTCGATTCCTGGCTGAGTCAGACAAAAGACTTGCAAAAATGGTACTAACAGCTACCTCGCTTGGCGTTCAGCATTAAGAGGTTAGTGTTGTGACTGGTCAGCCTGGTGTCAGGATAATGTAACTGAGTGGGACACCATGCTATATGTCTTCGGCATGATGCCTCAGTGCTAGGCATCACAATAAACTGCCTCACTGCAGACATTGTCATGATGTGATTGAAAAATTGTTAAAGCTACTTTAAAAATCCTAATTAAACAAACAAATCTTCCATGTGTTGATAAAACGTAAAAATACTATGTGTTGAGGTATAATGTTTTCTAAAATAATTATTTTAATTTTCAACACTTCCATTAGAATCATATTTACACACACACACACACATACACACACACACACACACACACACACACACACAGGTGCACACATACATTCAATTAAAAAAATGTCATTTTTCTGTCTTTAAAATTCATTGGCAGTGGACTAGTTTCTTAATTAGCTACAATCATTGCTGATGACTAAAGTTTCTTTTTTAGGGGAATGGAGAGTAAAACAAATGTCACTTATGTTCATCTTGGCACTCATTTGAGACTGGATGGTACTGTTGTTCAAGCTTCCCTGAAAATAGTATGGTATTTGCAGTGTGTGCAAAAACAATGCTCCCCTTTACTGCTACACTTCATGTTTTGCAGATGGCTCATCTTTTCCTAAATTAAAGCTGCAATTTGACATTTCACTTAAAAAAAAAATGAACCACACTTGTACACTATTCCTACAACAGTAATGATCATGCTTTGCATTTTAAATATGGAGTAAAATCTGACTTCAAAGAAAATGTTGCTGCTAATTATAAACTTGCCAATAATCTTTAATAATGATGGCTTAATTATTCACATTAAAGGCAATTATGTGTAATAATGTTTTTTTCTTCAACATGTCTCTGTGATTGTATCTAACTCAGATGAATTGGATTGTTCCACTAAGTGTACTTTACCTATGTAAATTAGTGTACTGGTAATGGGTTCTTCCACAGTAATGTTCATTCTAGATGTTCTCAACCAGTTAATTAATCTGTGAAATTGTGATCACTGTCTGCCTTTAATTAACTCCATGATAATCAGCAGTATAAAACTAACTACATACATGTATGGTAATAGTCATTTTTTTTCTTTTCTCCTAATATTAAAAATAGTGTTGTTCAAAACATAACCATGTTAGGGGGTTTGGCAGTTTAAAAAAATTGTTTTTAACATGGCAGGTACACAAACACACATACATTATGCATGATAAAATACATATGTATATATATGTTGGCTGCTGTTTTTAGAATTTTGAATAAAATCTTAAGTTTAAGATAGTTACCAAATGGTAGTGCAGTTAATAGTTTCATTATGTACCATCTCAAGAAATTCAGATTAATCCTTTATCTGAGTAAGTTTTAGTGGTGTAAAAATATAATGCCATATGTAGTAGTTTATCATGCCATGTGTAAATGCGTTCTAATCAGGATCTATTATCAAAAGTCTTTGTTTGGGAATAAATACAATGCTCAGATCAAACTGTGCACTGTACATTTCGGTATATATTTTTCCTCTATTATATCTTGATGCCTGCACCATATATACTTGTTTTAAGGTCAATACAACAACATACAGTGTAGACACTGATCTGTTGTTGCATAATCTACAAGTAGATCAGGGTTCATATTGTTTTTTTGTACTGATACTCCTAACAAACTGATAGACCCAGATCTACTGCACATTATGTGAGTGGGTATATATGATTATGTGAGTGGGTATATATGATTATGTGAGTGGGTATATATGATTATGTGAGTGGGTATATATGATTATGTGAGTGGGTATATATGATTATGTGAGTGGGTATATATGATTATGTGAGTGGGTATATATGGTATATTGGGGCCATATAGTATAACTCGTATCAATTCATATAATGTTGTCATGTCCATCACCGATTTTTCTTTCAGTTAAAATGAGAAGGACTGCATGGATTGAACTCAAAAGGCTTCACATGTAGGAGAGCTATTCGCAAAATTTAATGGAGTTGTGACCTGTTTGACTTGGAGCTTTTGCTTAAGTTGTTTTATAGTAGCTGGATCATCTGTGTTGAACTGACACTTCTTTTGTTATTTTTTTTATTTTATAAAAGACTTTTTTTTATATAGAAGATTTGAGATATAATTTGATATAGTTTAATAAAAAAAACTGTAATTTCCCTTCCATTTCAGGTCATTGTAAAGATTGTAAAAATTTCAACACGATGTTTGCTATCATTAGTGGTCTGAATCACAACGCTGTGTGTCGCCTACACAACACATGGGAAAAACTGCCAAATAAATATAAGAAAATATATGAGGTAAGTTTAATTAACTTTTGAGTTTTAACAGACCAAATCATCCTTCATAGAAATCTTTTATAATACAGTATAACCTATCCTGAAAGACCACCTCTTTTTGCCAAAACATGGTCTCTCAAGACAGGTGGTCTCTTATAGCAGGTCACAATGCTATATAAGGAATAAATTTGTACATTGAGAATGTGGTCTTAAGACAGGTGGTCTCATAGCAGTGGTCTTTCAAGACAGGTTTACTGCATAAATAACTTAGATATGGATACATATTAGTCAAGAATGAAGATTTATGTCAGGATGCAGTTTTAAAAATACAAATATATGAAAGTTTGTATTCGAATACATTTGTGAAGGTTACCTTGTTATCATTGAAAGGAAAAGCTTGAGATCATTGTAACAAGGTATCTTTCCTACTGACAATGTGCAATTCAATTTACACCAACTCATTTGTTTCTCAATGCTCTTGCCTAGGTCATCTTAAGTTTTGAGTAAAGAGACTGCAACCACACCACATTTACTCAAAGTTGATTCTGAATGGTTTATTGTTCTGGGTGGTGTGATGCAGAACTTTGAAGCTCTCGTCTAGTTTGTTTTTATGAAACAGTGTTTATATGTTATAATAGGCATAACTATACTATGTTTTAAAATTTGCCTACAATATTGGCAGTTATACTGTCAAAATTGGCATATTCTATCACTTCATCTGATGCATCTCCAATAAATAGTGGATTCTAACACTATAACCAACAATGCACAGTTATCTCCCTTAGAATCAAGGTTGTCCCTTCATGAAGGAATTACTTTGGTCTGAAATACATATTAATATCTTCTTTCCATTCTTAGTGGATAACAGTTTAAGTTAGATAGATCTGGTTGTAGAATTGAGAAAAAAATAAGGTTAATAAATATATATTAAGTTATTGAACAAGTTTTTTTTACTTCTTTAAGGATTTGCAACTGCTAATGGATCCATCAAGAAACATGTCCAAATATAGAAATCTCATCAACAGTGAATTTGTACAGCCACCAATGGTAAACTCATTTTTAAAATTTGATCTCTGATTAACAGTTTGATTCTACTCAAGGGTGTAAAGATTATAATGCTAAACAGATTTTAAATTTTTAAAATACTTAATGCAGGATATTCATCAAGTAAAATTTCATAGTAGAGTTTGTCTTCTAATTATTCCTTAAGATGTATTATTGTTTGCTTTTTATGTTAGTTTTAACTCATGAAACTGTCTTAGTACAACACTAAAACTTTGATTGAAGTTTAAAGCCATGCTTAAAAAGGAATTTCCAGAAAAGTTTTTAAAATATTGTGATTATCTGTGTAGCAAATATTATTGTTTCTAATTGATAATGAAATTATTGAAAGTTGAATATTTTTTAAAATATATTAAATATAGTTCAGTAATTTGATTTTGGTTGACTGGGGGATCTGATTAGCTTTTTCAGCTGCAGTTTAAAACAGTGCTTAGTACATATAAAGTTTTAATGCATAATCTTAGAATATTTAAAATAGAAACCTTTGGAATGATGTTCTACATCCAGGCAATTTGGAAATAGACAATGAACTAGGCAACATATTTGTGAAAAATTCTTCAATAATTTCAGCTGCCATTTTTTCCTGTTGTGAAGAAAGATCTAACTTTCATTGACCTTGGAAATGACTCTGTGGTAGATGGGTTGATCAATTTTGAGAAGCTCAGAATGGTTGCCAAGGAAGTTCGCCATATATGCAACATGTGTTCTGCCAAATATGTAAGTTATTAAAGACAATATTAGCTCATGTTTTCTACTTGTTTTAAAACTAAAGGGCTGTTTCATGATCTGCAAGACACATAGTTTACCAGGAAGTTCATCCTGTCATCTTTTTGTCCCCTGGTTTTTTGTAGAAAGTAACAGACATCCATTGGTCATGTCCATCCATCCTTCCATTTTTCCATTTTATGTCCGTTTTTTTTTTTTTTTTTGCATAATAACTTTCTTTCTTACTATCAACCATATTTATTGTGCAGTATAGTATCAATTTGATTGTCAGCATTCTGCGTCGTTGTTTTGCAGTGTTTTTGCCCCGGCTTGTCATATTCAACCACTTTTATTTCTACACAATGACTTCATTAATTATTATTGGATTTCATCCAACACTTATTTGCAGCTTAATATTGATAAAATCTTGGTTGAAATTGATTTTCTTACTTTTAATCGTTGTTTAGCTGAGTTATCTCCATTGATTTTAGGACTCCCACTTCTGTTTCTGCATTATAAATGGATGAGAACTTGGCATTTTTCTACATCATTGATTAGCAGACTTGTAGCACATAATTGTTGAACCCACACACTTTTGTCTCTGCATTATAAATCTCATTAGATTTTCCAAATATTGTGTGCAACTTGATACTGTTGGCACCTTAGTTGAGCTGATCTTTTATCATTATTTAGCAGAGTTATAGGCCCAGATAATTAGACCCACCTTCTCTTGTTTCCACACAGTAACTCTCGTAATTATTATTTGATTTTGGTTGATATTGATGAGACCTAGGCATTGTTCTATGTAATTGGTTAGCAGACAAGCTGAACACAATTGTTGAATCCACCCACTTTTATTTCCATACTATAAAACCCTTTTGTTTTAGATTTCAACCAAATTCATGAGACCTTGGCTTGTTTAATCTGTCATCATCTGCATTGTTTAGTGGAGTTCATAGTTCTTGATTGTTTGAGCCACCCACATATGTTTTCGCACAACAACAACTGTAATTATTGTTATAGGCAGCCTAAAAACTAATCAGACCAACAATAGCTGGGGAATTTGCTTGTAAGTATTTTCATTTCAGAACTGATAATTCAAATTAACAATTTATAATGATGTTATTTTAGGACAAGTTCTTTTGTTTGGCATGATATTTCAGAATGACTTAGTGTGTAATTTCTGTTGGGTTCTGGAATAAGTTAGTTTGTTAAGCATGTTTTTGGATCTACAATGTTGTTTCAAAGATGCTTAAATTTCAAAGAAAATGTGCCTGTTGGACAAAATTATACATGCTGTTTCGGTATTGAAATATGTTGAAGGAAAGCCTTTAATAGGATATCATTCATTACAAATTTCACTGCATTTCATTTGACTGATTGTCATGCATATAAATCATATGATCTTAATTTGTCAGAATTAGCAGCTATTTAATTTTGATTGCTTCAGATTAGTTATTTAAAGAAAATATATCAAAAATTCTGTTAATTGATGTTAAATATTATTCTGTTTCCTCATCTTTATTATTTTGTACTCCATATATTTAAGTCTTCAATGTAATAATCTGTTTAGGATGTCAGCACGATGTATCTAGGCACCCCAAGTATGTATGACAGTTCATGGCTCTCAGGAATGGCAACTATGAAGCGAACAAAAAACCGCCGTGGCTCAGCAATTCCCAATGCACGTAAAATGTTTGAGGAGGCTCAGATGACACGACGTGTAAGGTCATACCTCAGCAATATGCCAGTGAACCGAGATGAAGATAAACTGATTGAACTCTCACATCAGTGTGAACCACCAGGTATGTTTGGAAATTGTTTGCAATGTTGCTATGTGTTCTGTTTACATTGGAATCTTTGCTGTGATTCAATGCCTACACATTGTTTTTTTTCAGCATTAAGTGTTATTTATCAGGCTCTATATTAGCAAGACTGTAGACTTTATATCTTAGAGTTTTGCAAGCATGTACTATTTGACAAGCACTATTTGTACTCTCATATAACTGGAGTCAAACCGTAAACAACAGAGACCCAATATCTACCAGAAAACACAAGCAAATTTATCCCTGTATAAGTATTTCCTGACAGATTAACTAGGAATAAAATGGAACCATACATTGAAAAAAGAATGCCAACATGGTTTTAGGGGCACAAGATTACTTCACTGAAATTTTATGTCAGTTTTTAAAATTTGCTATAATAAAGCAGTGTCACTGAGTGATGCAAAGTATGTTGCATCATAAATTATATTCGTATGATAGTGTCCTTTACACAAAGTATTCAGATGTATATTAATATAAAATATGCTGCATTGTTGCAAATAACTTTGGCATACATTGTTGTACAGTAAGTTTCATTAAATTTATGTTTTCACAATCATGAAATATTCCTGTTCAGAACAGTTTATTTGCTTTTTTATAGTCTGAGAAGAAATATCTGCATCCATTAGGAAATCATGAAGGGTGGCTCTATAGCACTTGATCAGTGATAACATAATAAGTGAAGTTGGGTGCTCTATGTACGTGCTTATATGTTGAGTCTGTCTGCATACTGCACAGACCCAGATATGCCAGTACATTATGAAATGGAAGATCAAGGTCTTCATTGTTAAAACATTTTCTCGTCTCAGATATCAGTAAATAGATGGTATTTTTGTTGTTCTAGCTAAGAAGTGTGAATCCACACCATCAATTGCAAGTTCATCCAGCAATTCAAGCTTGACAGATGACAAAAGGCCAGTGTATACAGGACCTAAATTTGGTAAGAGTTATCTGAAATATCTGTATTACTTTTACTAACAACAATCATATTTAATATCCTTAAAAAAAAAAATTCATCTGGTAACCAACATCTTTGAGTTTCTGTACTTTGATATTCACTTGAAGCTGCACTTTAACCATCTTACAGTCAACCTATATTTTTGTCAAAATTAATTCTCAAAATATATTTCTTTAAATCAGAATGACTTTCTTTTACAGACATTTCTACTTTATGATTGATATACTTTAAATTCTTTTATTTAGCTTCCATTCTTTAAAAAAATGACATGTTTGCTTGTTATGCTTGTCCTTTACCTTGAAAGCTTTGCAACACTTTAGTAAGGATAACATAGTACCAGATGCACATATGAATTGAGTAAAAAGGATGGGGGAAAAAAAAATACAGTAGTAATTAGATTGATGAAAAAACTAATACAGTATTAATCAGGTTGATGAAAAAGCTAATACAATAATAATTAGGTTGATAAAAAAACTAATACAGCAGTAATTAGTTTGATGAAAAAACTAATACAGTATTAATCAGGTTGATGAAAAAGCTAATACAATAATAATTAGGTTGATAAAAAAACTAATACAGTAGTAATTAGTTTGATGAAAAAACTAATACAGTAGTAATTAGGTTCATGAAAAAACTAATACGGTTGTAATTAGGTTGAGATGATTGTTATATTCAAATTAATTGAGTATTTAATTAAATCCATGTATGCAGTTTTTAAGGTGAAAATATAATTCCTTGGACAAAAATTTCTGTTAGAATGACTTTAATATCTGTTCTTTTCTAATTGAAGAAATAGTTTCATTTTTATGCTTAAAAAATTATTTATAGCAAGAATAAAATTTCACTTTATCTCTGCTAATTACCTGAAACACTAAATATTTTAGATATTTTCTATGTAAATCACACTAATACAATTAATCATACTCAATATATAGAAAGATATAGTTTGCAGTAATAGTTTTGCAGAAGTAAGCAGTTCTATGAGGTCATTTTCAGTGTTACTGTTTAAAACAATACAAATTGCAGCACATGATATCTGCAGTTTAAATGACAGGTTTATGTAGAACCAAAGCATTTAAAGAGATTGAAAAATACTTTGACCTTCAGTTGTGGACTGGTTAAATATTTTGCTTACCCAGAAATAAAAGGAAAATTGAGAATCCAGATTGGTATATTTTATGAACTCATTGTTTTTTTTATTATAAATAGGTGATTTTGAAAGTTTTGCTGACCTAACTTATAAGAAAAATCTTGTATGCAACAGTTTGTTTCAATACTTAGTTCACTGACAGTGAAAATGGCCAGCATGAATCTATACCAATTCCAAGTTTCTGAATTGCATTATCATTCCTCCTTTGTCTTTTGTATCGTTCATTCATGCACTTAAATTTGATAATTTTCTGCAAATTTTCATTCTACTTAGAAAATGCTTTTATGTAACTATTATGAATTGGCTTATAGCAATATCACTCGCATGACCTCACTTTCTGTCTCCTTTCCTAGGTGCTGGGACAGTGGAGAACACAAGGAAGTTGATGGCATTAAGTGACAAAGTTCGTCCACATGATCCCAAAGTCCCACTTCCCCCTGTTACTAGTCCCAATTTATCCGGGCGGCGTCCGCCCCAATCACCACGTCATATAAAACAAAATCCTGTCCACCTCTCTTCTGAAAGCTCATCTGTTGTAAGCCTGAGCAATATAGCATACCAGCATCGAAAACCTAGTCGCACTGGTAAGAATGCATGTAATCTTTATGCATTACATATCTGTTATATGGGATTGCAAACAGTAAGTATTGAATGATTGAATGAAATGTGTATTAAGCATCTAAGGTTTATTTTGAGTTTTATCATTGTTTTATTGACAATTTTTGTTATTTGGCTAAAAATGAAATTGAAACATTCTCTCCCTCTCAGTAAATCTTGAAAAGTATGAATAAGTAAATTTGTAAAAGACAAAATGATAATTGACATTGTATGTAAAAGTCTCTTGCAATGGACAAATATTTAATTTATTGTATGCATGAAAGGACACATATTCTGTATGCCTGCACTTTAACTTTCCTCTTTAATTAAAAAATCACAATACAAATAATATTCACATCATAGGTTCCCTTTTTATTCTCGGTTCTGATTATCTTGTTCCAGCTCAACAGTTCCAAAATTTTTTTTGCATATATCAAATAGTACTACCTGTCTGGCGTCTCTTTTAAAAGTTACGATAATACAGCTTCTGGTGAACATCTCATTTGTACCATATGTACCTGCTTATGAAAACCAGTTCCAATTGCAAACAATATTGACCCTTACCTACCATAACCTTATGGGCAAGGACCACTATGATGGCCTAGTTGTTAGAGCATCTGCCCTGGATGCAGGAGGTTTGAACCATGGCTGAGTCATACTAAAGATTTCAAAAATTGGTACCTACAGATGCCTCGCTTGGTGCTCAGCATTAAGATATTAATGTTAGGACTGGTCAGCTTGGTGTCAGGATAATGTGACTGGGTGGGACATCATCTGCGGCATGATGCCCCAGTGCTAGAAATCACTATAAACTGCCACACTGCAGACATCGTAGCAATATGACTGGAAAATTGTTCAAGCTACGTTAAAAATTTAATCACAAACATTTCCCTGATCCATGAGCTTCAGATAAGTCAGTGACTACTTAATTTACTATTAATATGTGACATTTTTTAATTGAATGATCAACCTTATTCATTTAACAAATGTGTTAATCATATATTCTGAAAACATTAATACCATTTAGTTTAACAAGTGTAAATATAAGTTCAATGAATCAAGGCTTATGGAATCAATAATGAGAATAGTTTAAAATCATTGAAATGTGTTCACTTTCTTTGGTCATAACACCTTTGACTTTTGGACCTCAGACCCCATTTCAAGATGTTCATGTGTGTGTGTGTATGTATGTATATATATATATATATATATATATATATATATATATATATATATATATATATATATATATATATATATATATATATATATATATATATATATATTGCATGGACACAATTTAGCCGCCATGTATAGCCTATTTTGTGCTGGAAAAATGACGTTAAACTCTACAACAATCACAACAACAACATCCTTTTTTTTTTTTTGGTAGGCACAATGACACAACTACATTCTGAATTTAGTTCAGCAACAACCTAAGATCCAGCTTACTTAATTATCTATACCAGTAGAAAGACCAACCGCTCCAGTGTCCTAGTGGTTAGAGCATCCGCCGCAGAAGTGGCAGGTCATGGGTTCGATCCCCGGCTGAGTCATACCATAGACTTTAAAAATTATACTAGCAGCTGCCTTGCTTGACGCTCAGTGTTGAGAGGTTAGAATTAGGACTGGTCGGGCTGGTGTCAGGATAAAGTGACATGCTACATGTCTTTGACATGATGCCCCAGTGCTAGACATCACTATAAACTGCCTCACTTCAGACATTGTAGCATTATCACTGAAAAATTGTTAAGGCTACATTAAAAATCCTTATCAAACAAACAAACAAACCAATAGAAAGACCAGAAGAGTATATGTAGTTGTCTTTTGGCTGGCATCCATCCAATGGATTGAGTTATTACAATTTCTTCTAAACAACTCGAAGGATTGTCATAAAACTTTTTGTATACAATCATCTAAGGGTCTAGTAGTTACTAAATGAAGATAGGGTATCCTTCATTATTCAATATGGCCACCACAACAGTTATCTTTAAAATCTTGTTATCGATACTCTTCCAAAAACGTTTTTTGTGTTGACATGTTACTTTCACTAAAAGACTTGTGATATTTATATGTAGTTGGCCCTATACAAAACTGCTGCTGAGTTGAAGTCCAACTCAGCCACTATTGCAGGCATCTTGAAAATCTTGTCCCAATTTCTTGTGAACAGTTGGTCAGATTGACCCAGCAAAGAAATTACCAATTTATCTGGTCCTAAATGATAACATGGTTTATTTGTCTAAGGCTATAACAAAAATATTTGTATGTCTGAATTGGCTTTTAATGGTACCTCAGAACAATAATGAGAACAGATGGTGCCAGTTACAAGTAAGTACTCCATTAAAGGATGAATTCTATAAGTATGTTTTATTGCATTTTCTTGTAATAAACAAATAAGATATTTTTATTATCAAAGTCAGTATGATAAGGTTTTTCAAAAATATCTGAGATGCATACATGCCAACCATTACGCTTTTGGCGTAATCATTACGCTTTTTCCCACTAAATTCCGCGTTACGCGTTAACGTTTATAGATTACGCTTTTTCGATATATCCATCTTGCAAAAAAAGAAAAAATTTTTTTTTCGTTTTTATTAGCATTACTTTATTTTTTACATACTGTTTTATTTTTAAATAAAAAAAATACCCTGCTTCTACATAACTACGATATACGAGTATACTTGTCCGTGGACTTTCCTAATATTCATGTTCTATTTATAGCAACTATCATGTTACTAAGATACTTTCAAACTTTCAACCTCATATTCTATTTATAGCGGCTTAGTGAGGAGAGAACAGACTGGTTTCTATTTTGTTTAAATCATTATGCACATACTCTTTGTTCTAATTTTGCATAGTGCAGAACCAGTCTAAAAGTTTTTTTGCGCTAAAAAGTATTAAAAAATTCTCAATGCGTTTATGAGTGCAAAAAATATCTCTTAAATAATTTCACAGATGGGTTAGAAAAAGTCAATAATAAACAAAGCAAAATGTAATCAATCCTCCAAACACGACGAGGGCATCATCATGTGACGTCTAATCGTTGGCGCTAAATGGCTTCAGATGTTAAGATGGATTCTAGTCTTTGTGTATGTTAGAGCACATTTTTTTCCCCAAGAATTTCGCAGATGGATCAGAAAAAAGCAAAACAACGAGTCCTCCAAAGATTCAAAGATGAATATATGAATGGCATAATACAGCGTTTCATTCTCGGACAGCATCATGCTCATTGCAGACTGTGCGGAAACGATTTTAGCATTGGTCATGGTGGTAAATTTGATGTGGAAAAACACATGAAAACAAGGAAACACATCGAATTAGCTCGCCTTACGAACTCTAATACTAAGGTAACTTCTTATTTACAGCAGAGCTCAAGTGCAGACTTGAATACTATAAATGCTGAGGTGTTATTTACCGAGTTTTTAATAGAACACGGACTACCCTTAGCGGTAGCAGACCATGTTGGTCCCTTGTTCAAGCGGATGTTTCCTGATTCAAAAATTGCGGAAAAATATGCTTGTGCAAGAACAAAATCATCTCACATTGTTCGGTGCCTAGCAGAAGATACTTCACTTAAAATTGCAGAAGCAATGAAAATTGGGCCGTTTAGTATTGCCACAGACGGGAGTTGTGATTATGATGATAAAAAGTTGTACCCAGTATGTATTAGATACTTTGACAGTGAAAAAGGCAAAGTCATGAGTGTTCTTCTTTCTTTACCAGAATTAACAGTAGATTCCACTGGACAAAACATTTTTGATTTGCTTGACAATGTTTTGAAGAAACATGACATAAGTTGGCAGAACTGTATGGGGTTTGCAGCTGATAATGCATCAGTGATGACTGGAATTCATAAAGGAGTTGCATCCTATATTTTGAAAATGTCTCCATCAGTGTTCATAACAGGTTGCCCCTGTCATTTGATGCACCTTGCTGCTGATAAATTAGAAGTAGATATTGGCCATTTATTAATAGATATCTGTGATTACATGCTCCATAAATTCCCATATGGAGATAAACTGCTTTTAAATGCTTCAGCTGCTTATGTAAATGAGAGACAGTCAAAAAGCTTCAAAAGTGTTAGATTCTTTGTCAAGAGATATCCCTTTCTATTGCCACCCTTGTCTAACTTGGATCATCTGGAAGAAGAATTCCTGAAGTATCAAGTTGGGATTCTACCTGACAATATACTTAATGCAGATAGAGTTGATGTGCAATGGCACCTTATTTCCCAGCTAAAAGACTCTATCACTGTCAGGTTATGAAAGGAATATTGGTTCTTTACCATTCTAATGCTGACTGTGAGAGATTGTTTAGTGTTGTTAACAAAAATAAAACTGAATTCAGGTCCAGGCTAAGTAACCCAGTAATGAGTGCTCTACTGGTATGCAAATGGCCTCAGCTGGTACAAAATGTTTTGAAATGCAACATGACAAT
Organism: Unio delphinus; assembly: GCA_029339505.1. Lineage (NCBI taxonomy): Eukaryota > Metazoa > Mollusca > Bivalvia > Unionida > Unionidae > Unio > Unio delphinus. Next base: position 12,562,409 of record JAQISU010000051.1, on the reverse strand, counting down.
CTGTTGCTTTCTAAAGCTAAAAGTGCTACATATGAACACTTGAACCATTAATGAATGATAAAAGACGAGAAAAGCAAATAAATCATTGTTAATTGTAATTGTAGTATGTTATATGTGGATTACTCTTTTTCTGCTTGGATTCCTCTTTTTGACCACTTGGATTACACTTTTTCCTCGTCAGGGGTTGGCATGTATGGAGATGGTATGAATCCTAATCAGTAAAGAAAAGAATGAAAGGAAAGAATAAATGCATATATTGTGGATTCCAAGAAAATCTCTTCAGCTAGTCGAGTTTCACTCCCTTCTTGGGCATTATAATTCCCAGTCTGTAATGCATACTGTATTCTTGGTACTTATTTTCATCTACATGACCAAAATAAATATAAAGATATTTTTGTAACATGTCTTATTGAGACCAAGATGCATTAGTAGATAGTGATAGTTAATAACCACTTCCTAGTAACAGTAGCGTCATTTTCATTGTTGTCAACACAGGAAGTTTCTAACAGGGAGGATGCATTCATTGCTAAGCCTGATGGGGAGACACAAGTCATTTTTGCAATCCTTGATCTAATAAATGATGACATCTTTTTTCCTGCAGGATCAATGGGGTCAACAGAGTCAACAGGAAGTGTGAATAGTAACCATGGTCACCCATATGAAACAGATTCAGGTCACAACAGCATGACATCATCCTCAAATTTTGACAGCAACAGTAGTATGTGTTCTGTAGGATCGTCTTCCATCACTCCACCATCTTCCAGGAAATCTTCTCACCCAAATCTTCCTCCTTATCATCACCATCATCATCATCATAATCATCCACCTCAAACAGGTAGGACTAACTAACCTAGACAAGATTAATGGTATAAGAGGTGAATACATAATGGTCATAGACTTTATCTACTGGATGTTCTCATAACTTCCTCATAACCTGTTCTGTTTTGCCCATAAATTAGTTACCACTCCATTCGCCTAGTGATTAGTGAGTTTCCTTGTAAGCGGGAGGTCATAGTTTGAACCCCAGCAGAGTCATGCCAAAGACTTACAAAAGTTGTACTAACAGCTATCTCGCTTGGCGTTCAGCATCAAGAGGTTAGTGTTAGGACTGGATGGCCTTGTGTCAGGATAATGTGACTAGGTGGGACATCTTGGTACATGTTTGCAGCATGATGCCCCAGTGCTAGACATCACTATACACTGCCACACTGAAGACGTCATAGCGATATGACTGAAAAATTGTTAAAGCTGTGTTAAAAATCTAAATCACACACACCCATGAATTAGTTTCAAGGATAGTTTGATAGGAGCCGTCTTCACTGCATCCTGTAATCTGTCTGAAATTCTAACCTTTCTTGGTGGAGAATCAACAAGCTTTAGTCATTAATTGTTGATGTGATAACTGTATTCAAAATGGAGGTATACATTTTGGCTCCACTTCCCTGGTCCCATGAAAGAAGTCAGAAGAATGTCAATCCCCCCATGTCCCTTGAAAGTAATCAGAGGAATTTATGTTCTCCTGATCCATTGAAGGGCATCAGAGGGCTCCCTCAATTTCAGTTCCTTTGGAAGGATGCAGAGAGCTCTGAGTCTCTTCAGTCACTTTGAAATAAGTTCATTTGAAAACGGTCAAAGGTCTCTTCTTTTCTCATATACATTGAAAGGAGTCAAAGATCTAAAGAACATTAATTTAAATTACAGATTTTTTTGGTAGTATTTTTTTGAGGGGTTGAAATCTTTTTGGTATTCATAACAGACTGCTATACTATGCAGTCATGAATATGCAGACTGTGTTCTTCAGATAATTTATATTAACTTACACATTAAATAAGCAAGTTTCACAATGATCATGTGTTTCATTCAGTTGGATTTGGATGGATTTTCTTTAACATGGCTTTAACAGTTTTCCAGTCAGATTGCTACAGTGTCTGCAGAGTGAGTTTATAGTGTTGTCTAGCACTGGGGCATCATGCTGCAGACATGTGGCATCATGACCCAATCGGACATTGTCCTGACATGAGGTCAGCCAGTCCTTACACTAACTGCTTTATGCTGAGCACCATGTGAGGCATCTGCTAGTTCCATTTTTATAAGTTGTTATTGTTAAAATATGGGGGGAATTCTGAGCTTGACAGGATTTTTAAACTTATGAAATGAGCAGCACACATAATTTTAGATGAATCTATTTATCATCCCTCAATAGCATTATTTACAGAATTCGAATGATTCACTATATATGACGGATAGATTTTTACAAGGCATTTGTTTTATATAAATGTCTACATAGAACTGCACCAGAGTATCTTCAGTACTCATTCAGGCATTTTTCAACACAATACCAGTTGAGATCAATATCACATGGAAACCTTCTAGCACCAAAATCAAGAACAGAGCAATTTAAAAGAGCTTCCATTACTCTGGTACAGTTCTGTGGAACAAGCTTCCACTACATGTAAAATCTACTGAAAATATTAGAATATTTAAGAAGAGATATCATGAGCATATATGTGTTTCTAATAGATAATGGAATTTAGTATTTTAATATTAAATATGCTAAAATGATCAGTAATTATTGCTATCCTCATATAATGTGCATTGTTATACTTTCCAGAAGAAGACCTCAAAGAAGAAAAGTCCTTGACTAATGAGTCACCCTATAAATAAAGTATTATTATTATTATTATTATTATTATTATTATTATTATTATTATTATTATTTGGCCTGGGTTCGAACCTGTGACCTCCCACATGAAAACAAAAATCATGCCTTGTATCAATTCAGACAGTTGGAAAAATGATGGGGTCATCTCTTGTGGGTATCACTACACTAATTGGGCCAATAAGTTATTGCATTTTATTATTGTCTCTAAGAAAATCAGCAATATATCATCTGTAATTTTTCCGTTAAATTTGCTAACTGATGATGAATGGTGCGAAACAGGTGTGATTCACCGATTTCCATTAAGGTTCCTTCCACTGACAATTTTAACTAATTTTGTTCAATTGCAATTAGGAATCCTATGAGTATTTTTTAAAAAATATGTTGTGATTATGTTAGTATGTAAAATAAGTAATCTAGTTATGGTGCATCTAAACATAGTAATGGATTGGATTTTGTTCAGAAATATACAAAAATGAAAGAATATTTTATTTGTTTTGACATCTTGTGCAGAAATTGAGATCCACTGAGTTCTTTTCTTCATAATAGTTTTTCTTTTTTTGTTTGTGTGTGCCTTATATGACTTATGCGATCCCAGAATCTATCCAGTAGATAAAGTTTAACCATACTGACTTTGTTATTGAACCATCTCTTTTGAGATTCTTTATGTGTAGCAATGTCTTGGTTACTCTTTGCTTTAATACTCATTGTTTTATAAATTTAGAGAACAAACCAAGTCCTTCTTAGTTTCTAGGTAAACTTTTCATTTTAGGAAATTAATGTTTTACATTTTAATTGTCAATGTTATGCTATTGTTGTCATATACAAACTTGTATGAGGAGTGAAGACATGCTTTCTCTGTAAAATGTATTTCTGCATGAGGGCTACATTTTGGGTTAAACTACTACAGATCCCATGTGTTATAATTTTTGATTTCTCAAATTTGAGGATATATCAGATGTTAAAGTCTGTATCTAAATGAAAATCAGTGCATTTGTTCTAGTTGAAATGGTTTTTTTTTTATTTGTTTTAAATTTATTGCACTTTTTTTCCCAATGGTTTACATTCAAATAGTGTGCTACTTTATAATCTTTATAGTCTACCTTACTACCTCATAGTATAGATAGTATAGAGGGTTTTAATGGACTACAGCCAGATGTGTGCTACATTACAATCTCTTTAGTGTGCTTCCCTATCATAGTATAGAAGGTTTTAACGGTCTACACCCATGTAGTCTGCTACATTATAATAAATTTCACTGCCTCATAGTATAGAGGGCAATTCTTATGTCTGTCTCTGTCAGGATATAACAGATACTTCTTGTCCTGTTGGATTATCTTTCTATATCTCAGCAATACATTACAGGAGTGGGGATGGAGTGTTACCATCCATTTTGTTTCCAGAGAAAGGCGCTTAAACTGTTAAAGATATTTCAACCAAATCTGGTACAGATGTCGTGCAAGTTGCTGACTGGTGCTGGTGCATTTTGATAATTAGATCTTTACAGCATTAAATATTTTTGATGAATAAAATAGTAAGGTTTTAGTAGCATGCAGATTAGGTATTAGACCATAGAGTATTTACATAAATAGTATGCAGATTGAGTTTTAGACCATGAGTGTTAGACCATAGACTATTTACATAAATAGTACGCAATTTGAGTGTTAGACCATAGAGTATTTACATAAATAGTATGCAAATTGAGTGTTAGACCATAGAAATATTTACATAAATAGTATGCAAATTGAGTGTTAGACCATAGACTATTTACATAAATAGTATGCAAATTGATTGTTAGACCATTGAGTAATAATGTAAATAGTATGCAAATTGAGTTTTAAACCATTGAGTATTTACATAAAATAGTATGCAAATTGAGTGTTTTAGACCATAGAGGTTTACATAAATAGTATGCAAATTGAGTGTTAGACCATAGAGTATTTACATAAATAGTATTCAAATTGAGTGTTAGACCATAGAGTATTTACATAAATAGTATGCAAATTGAGTGTTAGACCATAGACTATTTACTTAAATAGTATACAAATTGCGTGTTAGACCATATAGTTATACCACGGATATAGGTACCTTCACTTAGTGTCTTAACACAAGATGGTAACCAGTAGGATATGTCATCTCTAGTTGACTAGTGTTACTGATTTAATCGAAGAAATCAGATTTGCTGGTGCTTGTATTAATCCCCCAGATTTTTGTAGATTTTCTCCCCAAAATAAAAAAGATAAATAAAGTAGGGAGGTGACACACATTCTGTTCCCAGGGCTTGTTACATGATTAGACTAAAAGCAAACTTTGGTCTCTGGATAGCATTTCAGGGAATGTGTTAGCTGTAATTGTTTTTTTTGTGTGTCTTTTTACAAGTCAGCAGCTTTAGAAATCTAAATAACAAATATGCACTGAAAGATACATTTGAGGTTTCATGGATAAACATGTATGAAAAGGTTAATGTCTCCAATATTAAAAATAAAATTTGCTCTATCACCTTTCACTTAAATTTTGCTGTACAGTTGTTTTATGCTTTGCTGTATAATTGTTTATTCCCTGCTTAATTTATAGTTTTCCTTTTCCACAAGATGATCTTTCCTCTTGCTTACTGTAGAGCCTTTTTGCTATTTCTGTAAACATTTTTTTAAGATTTTCCCATCCGGTAGTTCTTTGCAAAGAGCTAACAGTATTTCCAGGGTAATTCAGCCTATGGTACATGTCTTTGTTTCCTTTTATATCTAATCCATAAGTCACCTTATTTTGGACTGTTCCACGATGCAAAGGCAAGATACATGTATTATTTTTATGCCATAGCTGGCAGTCTTTTACAGGGAATGGGTGATTGTAACCTGAGTCATATGGGTGATTATAGGCACAGCAGCCTGAATCACATGGCTGATCATAGTCTGAGACACAGGGATGATCATAGCCCTTGTTACAGGGGCAGTTGTAGCCCATGTCGCAGGGGCAAGCATAGCCCAAGTCACAAGGGTAGTCATAACCTGATATACAGGTGAGATAAATAAAACCCATCATATGTTCTGGCTAATTCTCCCCAGGGTCAATTTTTGCATGGACAGAAATGAGGTTTGCTTAGTTCCTGGCCAGAAAAGTCTAATCACAGGGTATTTTTTCCCCATTCTACACTAATAACACATGGTAAATCATTTTTCTTACATTCTGAATTAGAAGTGCTAGGACAAAGATGGCAGATCATAAGTTTTGATATAGCTATTGAAAAATAGTAATTTTTTATGTTTGTGTCAATAGATAGATTAAAACATAAATGTCTCGTAAACAGAAATTTCTTCTTATACTCTTGAAAATGATATTTAAGTTTTAAAAATGCTTCAAATTTTGCAGACCTTCATAACTTCTTAAGAATTTTATCTGTACTGTCAAAGAGAGCACTTCTGTGGGATAGATGTAACCCACATGGCTGTCTCGTATGCGCAAAGAGTGTGAATCATATTTACAAAAGAGAAAAAAACAGTTCCTGCAGAACCTCCATTATTATTATTTCCTTGCTTTCCTGCCATTGCACTTGAAAACCAACATACTTTCCTGTGCTATCAGATGGTACAATAATTATTTTCTGGATGTTTTATAAACCAGTTTCAGTTTTTTTGCACAACTGGTGTAAAGCTGTCACCAGTATGTGAAGTTTTCATGAACAATGTATTGAACGAAATTGAAAAGAATATGTTTTTCTTCAGTTTTCCAAAATTTAAAATGGACCCTAAATGGTTTGAAAAACTTTTGCCAGGAATTTAAAAAGTTTTGTAATAGTACTAATGCATCACTTTTGTTCCATTAAAGAAATGAGCTTTTGAAATTAGATATTGATCCCTTAAAACAGTTTTGCAAGGATTGGAAATAACCCAGGTACTTGTGCATTCATAGTTAGAATTACAGGTCTCGGGTACCAGGTTCCTCAAACCAGAGTATCAGACCCTTCAACACACACACACACCTTCCAGGGCACCAGACCCAACTATTCAGCATACATAATCTGTCCATCCAGGGTACCAGGTCCCTCCATTCAGGATACTTGGCTCCTCTTTCATAAAACTACTCTGCAATTTGAGTAAGAAATGTCACTTCAGTCATGGAAAACTTAGTTACTCACAATGTGCAGAATGGCTTTTTGAGTGATCAGAAATTTTTTCTAAAATAGTAAATGTTTTAGTTTAGCAGATTTTATGATTCATTTTTAAATTTTGCACAAAATTGAAATAGTGTCAAAGGAAAAGATTTGAAAATCTAAACTATTGTCTGATCAGATGTATTACATCTTCCAGTTCTTATTCAAAATGCAAAGTTTTGTCAAAGAACAATGCAGTGGACCATCTAGAAATAATCATTTTAAGCAGATGGTCCTTTTATACAGGTAAATTTAATTTATGTATGAAAGGAAGCCCTAAAACAAGTGGTACCTGGATACAGGTGGTCACGGTCTTGAGTGTACTTGTCTTCCCTCTTCCTCTCAAATGTGCTTATCTTAGTGTGAATTATAATTAGTTTTCATTTATCAGCGTTGCAGTTTGCTACATGTTCATAATAATATGAATGACTTTGACAAAGTGTAGAACCCACCTCTGCTATTAAGTACCCTGTCTGTTTGTCTTTCTGCCTGTTTGCCTGTCATTTTACTGTGAGTTGAACTCTTGACTTGTCTTTCAGCGATGTCTAATGCTTATCAAAATGCCCCTCCATTACCATCGCCACCAGTACGTCCCCCTCTTCCACCCTATCATGTCATCGTGCAAAATTCGCCAGGTGAGCAATGCAGTTGTTCAGAAACAAGTGTTCTGTGTTGTGCATGACATTGTAGTAAATGCTTGTTTGTAGATGTTGTTTCATTGAGTGGAACTGGTGAAAACTAAAGATATTTTTGGACTGTTCTTGTGTTCTGTTAGAACCTTATGGAATGTTGGCTGACAAAATTAACCTTCTTTAAAGATTCTATCAACAACTCTTTTATCTTTTTATTTAAAAAAAATCCAATCCAGTATGTTGGAAAATATATATGCAATTTTGGCCATTACCATATTTTAAGAACCGAAATTACATTGATATTTAAGACTTCTAATTCATGCAGGACACTGAGGAAAATTGAACACAGGAACATAGCCTCACAAAAATATGCTAATATGGTAAACATTACGATGAAATGTGTACTGTTCCAGTACTTAACCAGAATTGTAGACTAGTTTTACTCATATTTCAGGTTTCTGTATAGTTGTGATGTGCCCACCCTTAAAGGTCACTCTAATGATATTGTTAGCCCAATAGATTTAGAAGATGGTACAGTTGAGGCAGATTGCATATTTTATTCTGATAGTTAGAAATTTTAATTCCCAACTGAACATTATTTAGTTTCTGTACACTTCTATAGTACTTTATTTGTACTTCATTTACAGGAAATAAGTCATTTTAATTTTAATATTCCTCATTTTTTTTAAATATGAAGACAGAAACAAAATTTTTATTTATCTGAGAGTTTGAAAGTTTTTCTGTTACATGCTTTTCTATAATATGCTTTTATGAAGAAAACAACTTCTTTATATGTAATGTGACCACATTTAAACCATATTCCAGTTAAGCATTGTTTACAACACTTAACTCTGAACATTCTGAAAACCATTTTATAACAAGAAATGACTGATTTTACAAGATTCCAATGACTGTACCAATTTATCACTGTGCATAGATTAACTTCTAGAATGGGCAAACTATTAGTATTGAGTGGTCTTTATTGGTGGTATAGTTTGCATAGACTTGTGCTGGGTAAGTGTTTTCCCTGAAACCAAGCTTCTAGGCTGGCTTACTAATTGTCATCTCATTCTTCATTCATTTTTTCATTCTGCAGCATCTCACTTTTTGTCACCCATTGCACATCAGTCCAGATCACTAGGTATATATTTGGAAAATAATTTTTTTAAAATGTTTTTATATTATAGGATAGTAGTAATGTATTTACCAGCTGATAATTGAAATCGGATTAGAGAAAGAGGATGTGTAGCCAAATTCTGACAGATTATAAATAAAAAATTGATTTTTTAATTTTGAAACTTGTAAGTACTAGTGAATACAAAAATTTATTGTAGGTCAGATTTTTGTTCAGATAGCTACTGATGCATTCAGTTTAAATTAATGCAAGATTGATGTAAAGGTTATTGGTTTGAAAGTTTGCAATCTTTTGACATAATTATCTATTATTCCATTATGAACACTGTAAGCACATATTTGGATGCTTAGCTAAACTGCCACATGGGATCTACATAATTTCTGTAAAGCTAGTGAAGATAATACTTTCACAGCCAATCAGTAATGAGAATACTGCTCAACAATTTCATGAGCTTATTTGGACCAGTCAGAATTAGATAAAGTGATATGTTAACATGCTATAATATCCAAAATATTAAACTGCACGAACTATAGGTAAAGTGTAATGACAATGTGATAAATACAATTATATAGATACAAGTGCAAATGGCCATAAATATTCACAAAGGGCTAGTAGAGGATAAATTGGCATATTTCTCAGCATCCTGATCTCATTCTATCATCTCCCAGGTCATCTGTCACCAAGGTTATAATACTATCATCATGCTCTATAGGCATACTGTGTAAACAATTAGCACTTTGAATTTCTCCCAAGAACTTGCCATTTCATTTGTCTACCTATAGTACATGCATCAATTCATTATTCTTTAGAAAATGATAAAGGAAATGAGATACAGTACAATTTAAAACTTCCTAGTCTTAAATACTTAACATTCTGTTTAAGCTTTCCATTTTTGTACAGTTTGAGAAAAGAAAGAAGAAATTATAAATGTCAGGACTGAGCAAATGCATCAAGTAATGCTGAATACTCAATTGAATCATAATTGACTTGTTGCATTGTGAAGCGGATGTTTGGCTTGGAGGTGGGGTGGTGGTGAAAATTTCAATCCCACTAAGTCATTCCCATTCATGTTTCCTAAATATAGTTTATAATGCTAATAATGGTGTCAAACTCAATGGTCTTCCTTAATTCAGAAATACCATTGAGGCATTTTTATCAGCTTGTATGGCAAGGGAGTCAACTCAAATTTGGCACATTAGCAGTTATTGTTCCACTGATGGTAAAACTTGACAGTAGTGAAAAATGTTTCAAAAGAAATCACAGTAAAACTACTCGATAAGGATTAACATTTTAATATAAATTCTATAGTGGCATGTAAAGAAACTGAAATATAGAATAATAGTATAAAGATTATTTAGAGAAGTATATTTGAAACAATATAAAGTATTATGGATAACCATATCTTTGGCATTCATTACTTTGGTCTCCTTTGAAAAAAACTACCATTGTATTCCTCCAAGCCATTAGTATTCTCAGTACTTTGATATTTAGTTGCAATTTTTTGGGAGAATAATTTTATTTATCACAATTGTAACCAAGTGTGTAATCACATCCACATTAAATTTATATCAAGAATTCACTAAATGAATAATGTTTTACTTTTATTACTTAAATATTTACCGGAAGCTTGCATATTTATTAAGCAACACCATCATTTGTCCAGATATAACTCATTAACAAACAATAATATATATTCTATGTGAAATGTCAATCTGATACTAAGAATAATTAACACAAAATTAATCGATATTTCAGTACATTACTTATTTGACATTTATAACTGGCTATTTTAACATGGTGTCAGAAAATTAATTTCTGAATGTAATTTTTCTACAGCTTGACTAATGCAGATATCTTTGTTTCTTTACTGCATTGTTTTAAGCACATTATTCCAGATAAGTTATGACTATAAGAAAACACATAGTCTGTTATGTAATTATCCTGTATTTTCATTATTGCTGGTATGATTATCTGTATTGAATGAATTATTATCACCATGTTATATGCATGCTTTATGAGCACACTTTGTGACATCCTCAATTAATCACATACAGTTTAAACTTGATTCAAAGTTGTTGATCTAATATGAAAATTTGTCTCACTGTGAATATTAATATCAGGCTTTAGTATTATTATGCTGAGTGTAATAAAACAAAACTTTATCCTTAGCATCAAAAGTCGATTTGATTTTCCTTAGCAGTTTAAGACTGGTCATTGCATGTGTTTATATATGTATGCATGAAATAATTATAATTGCAGCATTTTTTATATGGGCTTAACAGCATAATTTTCTTTTGTGCAAATTAATACCATGTTCATTAGCAAATCATCAATGTGTACAAATTGAAACTATTTGAAAATTAAACCTGAACATTAATATCAGTGCATCATTGTTATTGTGAGGCACACATGGTAAGCTCCCCTGATTGCAAATGTCAGATGAATTTTTTATGTAATTTACTTACCAATCGGAAGCAAAGTTGCCAAAATTCAGTGACTAAAAGCAACCTGCTTGGAAATTTTAGCAGCCATTTCAAAGTTTATGTCACCAAGCCTTAATTATTTGGTTGAGAGCAGAAAAAGGACATTACATGTAGATAGATCTGGTCTTTGGTTACTGTTTCTGATTTGTTAGAGATTCCAACTGCATGAAAATGATGGTTGAATATATTAATGATGAGGTCCTTATGGCGCGCTTTTAGATTTCAAATTTTAAGGAAACTTGTGAGACGAGCTAAACCCAAACATTTGCCTATTATTTCTCTTTCTTTCTTAAAGATATCCATAATGATTTCAACTGAAGACATTTACTTGTTGAAATGATCCAAAAGTTAAACATTTAAAAGTCAATACATGTATTGAAGTGGTTAACAAGATGGCCAGGGAAATTACATTTTTTAAATCTGTGATATTTGGAACATAGGAGGACAATTGTATGTACACGCATTTTATGCAGATGATTTTCTTTAATGATCTCAAAATTGATACCTTGTGATTTTGTACACTTGCATTTTAGGAATGATTTTGCATTGAAAACAAAATATTTGCATGTTTTATGATAAATGCCAGCCACATGTCTTAGAATGATGCATTTTTGTCAGTTTTAATGATGCATTCTTGTCAGTTTGAATGATACATTCTTCTCAATTTGAATGATACATTCTTGTTTATCCCTGCATTTAGATAGCTTGTTTTCCCTTTCTTAACAGCCAATAGTCAATTCATCCATCAAACTTACACCACTCAGCGGCGGCCACCATTGCCAGATTATCATGTTGCCACTAAACAAATGGCACAGTTTGCTCGGCAGCGTCAGCGATGGGAGAATGGGCAAACCCAAATGCATGCTGGGCTAGCCTCCAGCTACTCCTATGCCCCAGATTATGATGATGCTGCGGATGGTATGTTGTCTTGTTAAATCACCATGGTGCATCATGTTATAAGAATATTTGTTACTGTCATTAACATAAATAAATAAAAATTCAGAAACTATTTTTCAACATTTGTAGTTTTATCTTTTGTATACAAAATTGCTGATCATCAAATTCATTTTTTTAAAGCAGAAAAAAACTTCAACAACAAACAAAGTTCAAGTTGGAAGGTAAACTTTGGAAATTTTAACCTGCGCACAAAAACAGATGACTGATTAAACAGCAGTCCTATTGTGAAAGCCCTTGGATTAATTATCTCATAGATATTAAACAAAAGTGTTGTCAGTGGGCAGCAGTAAAAACAGCTGGTATGCTCCTCAATTCATGACATGCGAGGGGCCCCAAGTGGCCAAGTGGTCTAAAGTGCTCTCCGTTATGGATCACTGCCATCTCGACTGTCTGCATGAGTTCGACTCTAAGATTCGGCTAATGTAGTTATGTGAGAAAGCTTGCCAGTAGCTTCTCATCGGTCAGTGGTTCTTTACGGGGTTTTCCCCGGTTCTTCCTCCACCGATAATACTGGCCGCTATATATAGCCTATTGTGTGCTGAAAAATGGCATTAAACCCTACAACAACAACATCATGACATGCAGTTTTCTGAACAGTATGGTCAACATCTCTGACATTCATGTTTTCAAGTTTTGTCAGCTCAAGTTCAAACAAGGCAGATAACCCGAATGACCACATTTTGGAATGTAGTTGGTTTGGTCTTAAGACCAAAAAGTTGCAGGAAAAATAACTATTCTTTTGTTAAATTCCTAAACCAGTCTACGTAATTTGGCTTATTTTTATATATGTGGGTATCTTTACTATATATGGAGTTGTGTTTAGATTTTTCAGATATTTTTTGGCATATCTTTATATTTCAGAGGTGAGATAATGTCAATCGATGTTCATCATTTTAGTGATACATTATATTTTATGACAATCTTGCTATTATGACAGTATTGCTTCATTTAGTAGCTATAATCGGGGTTAAGGATCATTTTCAGCTCTGGGTTACAGTCATGGTTAGAGATCATCTATTGCATTGATTTAGGCCCACTAGACACTACTTTGGTTATATTTTATGTCCATTTAAATAGATTTAAGCAGCATGATATCTGCTATGGTTTGTGAACTTGCCGAGAGTTCAGAGATGAAAGTGATTGTATCATTTCATGGGGATATTTGCATACTATGCATATTGATCACATGTACATGTAGATGAACACACTGACTTAGTTTTTCAAACAAGAGGAAAATTGCAAGAATTGCATTTAGGATTAAAAGAAAACAAAGCAGCATTATCTTGTAAAAAGATTTTGAAAGCAAGGGTACAACATTACCTAGTTTACTTTGTCCACTTCCAACCAGCATTGAACTTTTCCTGATGCTTCAATACACAGTTGTAACAGTAGAAATATTATCTTCTTGGACAAGTTATTCTGGTGAAAAAAATGATAATTAAGCATAAATTAAGGAGACAGAAAAGGAATTATTGTTCCATGTCTTGATATTTATATTAATGACAGTACGAAATTTGCACATTTTGCATCTTCTTTATACAATTCTGAAGTCAGAGTTGTTGCATTATTTGCATGGATACTATTTCATTCCCTTTTACATTTGAAAAGGATTGTTTTGTAACGGATGAAGAATGAATAGTTACGAAAATGAGTGAGATTTTTATATTGCATAAATTGCATTTTAAAATTGTGTACTCTTGTAATTACTTTGAAAATATGAGTAAGACATAGGTTTAACTTCTCTCCTGGTAATGTCAGTATCAGTGGCAATGTTGTCAGTATCAGTGGCAATGTTGTCAGTATCATTGGTAATGTTAGTATCAGTGGCAATGTTGTCAGTATCAGTGGCAATGTTGTCAGTATCAGTGGCAATCTTGTCAGTTGCAATGGCAACATATCAGTATCACTGGCAATGGTGATGTAAATATTGAGTTTCATATTTATTTTCAGATACTTGCATTTGTAGCAGTGAAGCTTATGTATGTATTTATCCATAGTATTGAAGCAGTGGTAGCTCAGTAGTTAATGAGTTTCATTCTGGACCAGAAGTTTGTGAGTTCAATTCCCAATCTGGATGAGCCTCCTAACAATTTTTTTTTTTTTATGTCAAACATCATTTATTTAACATTCCAGTGGACTACTGCACACTTTCATGTAGGGCTCTGTTTGATTTATTATGTATGTGGTGCTAAATATGTTGGGCAATAATATGGCCATGCTACCTACGAGTCTGTCATTTTGGTCAAACTTTTAATGTTATAACATTGACAAATGTAAACTGTTAATATTTTACTTTTTCACCCAGTATTTATGGAATTTTCGCTATGAAACCGAAATTACTATTAAAGTCATACAATTTTGAAAAGATAATTGTTGATTTTACATAATAATGATATGCTGATTAGTAGTGATAGTTATAGAGTTATCTGTAGTCTAGCGATTCATTGATACTATCTCTTCAGTTCTTAACATTCTCAGACTCATGATTTGATAAGATACTAATGCTTTGAATTTTTCGTTAGAAGTACTCGAAATATTGACAAATGCAAATGGAAGTAAATAGAAATATTGACCTGTCACAACTGAAAATAGATTTACTTTTGAATGCTGAATAATGATGCCACATTATTCTCTGCAGTTGTTTTTGTCGGCATATTTAAGATATAAAACTGTTGACTACATTTTTAAATGCTTTTTTGTCTTGGCTTTATTTTAGCTGGACACCCTTGCTTTAACTCATTTTTCACTTTAATAGATTGTATAAGTATTAAGCTTCTTTTGTCATGCGTATGGGCCAGATTTTGAGATAACTGAATTGATTGGGTTAAAAAGTCAGAAATAAGATATTTTGACAAATTTATATAATCTCTTGTGTCAGAGCGTCAAAAAAGTATATTTTTTTTGCCTTGTTCTTTTTAAAGCTGTTATCAATCCCACATACCCTCCCCCCCTCTCTCTCCCAACCCCCACCCCCTGCCTACCAATAATTTTGAATTATCTCCGCAACGTTAGTATTTTGCCATTTGGAATAATCATCATGTTTAAAATCTGGCACATATTTATTTCATAAAGTGTGGTTAGAAATGCAGAGATCAGCTTGCATATCTCTCAGATATACATGTACATTGTTTTGTAAACTGCTTGTAGTGTAGATGGATATGGCACAACAGAACCATTTCAGACATATGGGTGGAGCTTGAAAATATTAATAAACATCTACCAGGTACCCTTCAATCTTAATGATTTGTTACTAGGGTAACATATCAAAGGAAAATGTTATTAAATGTATAGAAATATTGTTGATTGATGCTAGCATGAATGGCATGCAAAAATTCTGTGGTTGAAGTTTAAAAGTAGGGAGTGTATATTTATAAGTCATATCTGTATGAAATGGTGACTAGTCTTCAATGAGTCAAGAGTTGCATTTTGTAAATAATAAATAAGCTGAATCAATAGGTAGATAAAAGCATAGGAAAATTAACAACTGTGTTTCATATGTTTATATTATTGAGTGAAGTTATGTTAGAAAAATTAACAACTTCAATTTTTTTCTAAATAAATCCACTAAATCCTTCAATGCTTGACATTTTAAATCCATTTATATGACAAATCCATGAATTCAATTATTGGTCACATAGCAGTATAAAAATAGTTGAGATCTGATTCTCAATGTCCCATAATATGTTGTTCCACACATCTTAGAAACGAGTTTTTTCTCTACATATGGGTGGAGTGGTTTGATCTTAGAAACAAACATGTACAACCTGTTTTAGATGTGTATTAGGAGTTTTGGATGTGTATTAGGAGTTTTCATCATAAATTATAGTTTTGAATATTTTATTTGAACATTTTCTTGCCATTGTCTTTTTGAAAATTTTGAAGTTCCCTCTTTACCCATCAAATTGAGTGATCAAATCCCAAACTCGATTGATGTGAATGTGAAATTTGGTTACATTGTACCAATATACTACAGCTCTCAAGGTGGTTTAACATCTGCTGCAATGAACATATGATGTCAAAGCTAAGCTTAATTCCAGCTTTCGAGTTTGAAGTAAAGTAACAGTTTATCAAGGCTGAACATTCGCTAACTTCGACCATCCAATTTCAGGATTCTGTCATTTTATAGTTGGTGAAAACATCAGTTGTGATGGACAACCAATTCTAGATGAAAGAGAGAGAGAGATTGTTAATTAAACTGGAAAACAGTTGTGTATGGATACTATACCAGTAATAGTTGCAGAGTCAATTGCATAGAGATCTTTGTGTAACCTTATTCATTTTTATATCAAATGGATTATGTTCAGCTGTAAAAAATCTTGGAATAAATGCTTGTATTGTGTTTTGATGAAATAAGTAATAACTATCAGATCATTTGATGCAAATGAAACCTGATTGATTCATCTGTACAATACAATGTGTACTTCATTTATGTAATGTATAATTGAGACAAGAGATATGTATTCTTCAAGATTTATAGAGTCCTTTGTAGTTGATTGCTGAGAAACCTCTGGGAAAACTTGAAACAGTTTACCTCCCAGGTGTTTTATAATTTGTTTCATTTCAAATGAGCAGCAAGAAAAGTTGTCTTGAGATGATTTTCTGATAAGTACAGATTGTATGTTCTGATATGTACAGATTGTATTTTTTTAATTTCAGATTTAGATGAGGAGCAGGTATCAGCAGTGTGAAATTGTGCAATATCAAGAACTGTTAACCTACTCGAGGAGTTAGCATGCAGTAATTGCTCAGTGGTGCACATCCAGCTAAAGCCTGTGATAATGATCTCTCCCTGATCAACAAGGATAATGACTTCTCCATGATTGATGTGGAGAATGAATCCTCCCTGATCGATAGGGAGACTGACTTGTCCCTTCCTTAAGGATAATGACATTCTCCCTACTTGATGGGGCAGGCCCCCATCAGTTTTTAGAGGAGAGGCTGTTTTTCCTGTGTTAGTAGCCAAACTCATCAGACAATCTAATTTTGACAGCAGGGAAAAGATTCCAAGAGATTTTATACAGAATGTTACTTAACAAGATAATGAACCTTAGTTTGAAAATAGTATACAAGTCGAGTCCACTGTAAAAGATGTTTGTTATCCTATAGTAATGTTGATGATTGGGGATATCTTAAAAATAGAAAATAACAAGAATGTTTGGATATTGGTTTGATAACTAGGATACCAGTGTACATTTATCATGACCAGGACACTGATGTATAACTCTTATAACAAGATAACAAGAATGTCAGTCTTCAGACTTGCATATAAAATGTAATAACTAAGATATTGCGCTATGATATACTCACTTTTGAATCATCTGCAAAGACCCAGATCTGCCATCCCATAATGCACCACTAGATTTGGGTCACTGCAGTTTGTTAGGTGTAATCAGTAGAATAAACAACATGGGCAGATATGGGTCATTGTTGGTTGCCATTCAACTGGTCTTGTGAGTACATGTATATATAGTAATGGTTCAATTTCTTTGCAAATGATGGTAATGTCGAAAATGTCAATTAATATTTTTTGATAAATATTGAATAACCCGAATACCATTATTCTCCTATGACAAGTCTATCTCCAGGTTCCAGAATCATTCATGAATAAGCAATAAGATTGCAACCTTGGCACAAAATTTATGAAATTGTCTCCCAGTATTAAAGAGAAAAACTGCCATACTTACACAATTTGGAACTCCAACCAGGTTTCAAGCTTTTCTGTGTCCATAAAAAAGTTTTCAACTCTAACCATGTTTTAATCTGGAAAATAATGAACCTGAATCACACTGTGTTCTTAACAGTTTGCAAGTCTGGCTGTCATTTCAAGTCTGGAACTAGTTACAGAGTAATGAACCTTATTACACTGTGTCCTTAACAGTTTGGAAGTCTGGCCATCTTTCAAGTCTGGAACTAGCTACAAATTAATGAACCTTAATCACACTGTGTCCTTAACAGTTTGGAAGTCAGGCCATGTTTCATGTTTGGAACTAGCTACAAATTAATGAACCTTAATCACACTCAATAAGGGACAAATATGGAATAGAGACTGTGTAACAAGAAGATTGCAGTCAGTAAGATCTTAAAAAATGTTTCTGGAATTTGAGTAATTTTCTTTGAAATGTTTGTGTTCTGTATGTGTTGATCCAAAATGCACAATTTTTTATTAATTTGGAGTTTACTTTTATGGACATGAGTAGCTTAGAAAATATTTTATGATATAAATACACAGTTTGGACTGAATTGTTTGTTCTAATTGGGTAACTTCAAGCATCAGTTAGTTTAATATTTGTTTTAAATAATGGAATAAATACCAACTGCTAATCATGTTTAATAGGTTTTTGTTTGGATTTACATACTTGAATTTGATGAATATGCCATAAATAACATTGTATAGAATCAGAAAGACTTCTAACAAACAATATATCTTTCAGTGGGAATTTATATCACTCATAAAGGGAACATGTAGGGAACTCATTTGACAAAATGATTACATCCATTGTAGAGTATATGACTGGTATGGAACTCATTTGACAAAATGATTATATCCAGTCATTAGAGTATATGACTGGTATGGAACTCATTTGACAGAATGATTATATCCAGTCATTAGAGTATATGACTGGTATGGAACTCATTTGACAAAATGATTATATCCAGTCATTAGAGTATATGACTGGTATGGAACTCATTTGACAAAATGATTATATCCAGTCATTAGAGTATATGACTGGTATGGAACTCATTTGACAAAATGATTATATCCAGTCATTAGAGTATATGACTGGTATGGAACTCATTTGACAGAATGATTATATCCAGTCATTAGAGTATATGACTGGTATGGAACTCATTTGACAAAATGATTATATCCAGTCATTAGAGTATATGACTGGTATGGAACTCATTTGACAAAATGGTTACAACTAGTATATAGTATATGACAGATATAGAACATATCTTAGTGTTTGAGTATATGACAGGTATGGAAAACATCAAATAAAACTGATTACATACAGTGTTAGAGTATATCACAGGCATGGAACACATAAGACAAAATGATATACCTTAGGAATAGGCTTATTGCATTTTTTAAAGATATATATACATTGTGATCTGGATGATGCTGGATAAAAGCGAGACTTGGTACAGGTTTAGTTTTCATCTTCTATACAAAATAAGTCATAAAGGTTTTATATTAAGAGATAAGTCATTGTATCTTAAATACATTGTCACCTTGCTAGAGAATTTACTTTGGAAATAATAATTTTTACAGGTAAAACCCGTTGTAACATGATGCTCAGGGTCCAAAGAATAACATCACAATATAAGTGGGATCGCGTTAACAAATTCTCTGAAAATGTCAGACTAACTACATGTTATTTCCCCCTAACATCAAACAGTGCTGATTGTATTCAAAAATCTTTTAACTTGTCTTAACTTGATAGCTTGTCTTTAGTTTTGTTAACAATAACACGGCAATATACTTTTGAAAATTTAGGAAGCTAAGACAACATTAAACACAGTGCTGAGATTTAAAATCTGTTGGGGATACGAATAATCGGCTTTATGAGAGCATGTATTTAGGATGTTAAAAAGAGAGATCACCTTAAATTAAAAAAATGGAAGCCATGCTGCCATTTTGTTATAATGAATGTATTATAACAAGGTTTTACCTGTATATAGAGTTTTCACAGGTATGAATAGTTATCCAGGGTAAAGTTTATACATGAGAATAATTTCAAAGCCAAGGTTATATTAGCCATAAACCATGCCATTGCATTGGCAATGAATAATTTTATCACATATTTTGGAATAGTTTATTGTAAGACTGAGTTATGTGGGAGTGACTAAGTATTTTGGTATTACCTTTTTTTGTGCTTAACTTGCATATGCTTAGTAAAATTTGGAATCTCGTGTCAGAAATCATCACAGTTGATGCTTTCAGCATTGTGACAAGTTTATATATTACTGCGAGTCCATGGCTATAAGGTTATGGTATTGACACACAGATTTATGTATTTGGTATTGTCATGAGTTTTTCTATTACTGTGAGTTATACGATTAAGGTATTCACACAGATTCATCATTGTCCTGAGGTTATTGTTCAAGTCCATGGTCACGTATTTTAATTTAGATTCATGCATTTGGTATTGTCATGAGTTTGTTACTACGAGTCCATGGTCATGTATTATGGTATTCACAGAGACTTGTGTATTTGGTATAGTCATGAGTTTGTTATTACGAGTCCATGGTTATATATTGAGGTATTCACAGAGATTCATGTATTCATTATTTTCATGAATTTGTTACTATGAGTCCATGGTCATTTTTCATTATCATTTTCTCAGTCTGTATTTTTTCATCATTTTATAACTTCTTCCATGTTTTTGCACATACCTATGACCCTGCAAACAAAACTGTGGCTTTTTTCAATCTTTTATAGACAGCTCTGCATATAGACTGCATTGTCAATTTATTTGCAGTATGCTATCAATTTATTTGCTGTATGGTGTCTGACCTTACTTTCATGAACCCTTTCAAGTTCAAATACAAGTTCAATGTGTTTTTTTATGTTTTAGTACTTGGACACATTACACTTGCGTTTACGTTTTGAAACAGGCTTGTGATTTCTAGTCATAGCAAAAAATAATTTAGCTTTACAGAAATGTCTTTGATACAGATGCGGCTCTTATGATGTTAACAAATGGCCTTTATAAATAAATATATACTTGTATGTGTTAACTTCTGAGAAATACTTTTATTAATAATTATACATAACATATACAAATGTAATGGTAAACTGTGGAATAAAATGTTTTTGTGTATGCACTCATTTTGGAATATTCTGTCGAGGTTGACCGAGTTCCATTTCAGACCGTCCAACCCATATGATTTGGCCACAAGTCTTGCAGAAGTTGCAGATATAAAGAATAAAAATAAAATTACAAAAATATAATTTTTGCAATCATATTTGGATACTGCCTTGTCTTTGTTTAAAATGGATCCAAGTTTAATATTAGATTCAGTGGAGTTTCTCAGGGAACCAGTCTAACTTTACAGGTTACTATAAAGTGCTCATAGTTTTCATGTAAAATTCCAGCCTTATCAAGCTGTTGCTTATACATTTGGGTACCCAGGGTTATTGGTTAAAACAGTAGAGTTTAAACAAACAACCCAGGATACATGAATGTTGCTTATGTACAATTATATGAAAATGGCATCCAGTGAACAAAACCACATTACAGATGAAAAGGACAGTCAGCCTCATAAAAATGTTGAACAATCAGCCTACAAGTTTAAATAAAAAGTATATTCTAATTCTTGAGGGGAAATGAGTAGGAAATGCAACAATTGCATTTATTGGACATTATGTGGTGATTTGAGTATGTCTTATGGCAGGAAAAATGATAGCCGTTTTGCTATTTGAAATTCAGAATAAACCCAAATATTATGTAGAGTTGGGAGGAGTAATTAAAGTCGCAGCATATTTTACAAACATTTTAGTTGAACATCATGTTTGCTTTCATTGAATCTGCTTCAGAATACACATCTGAATTGTTGAAATGCATGTTTTCCATATGAACAATAGCTCTTCATCCTATTCAGTTATACCTTACTGAACTCGCATAATGATATCAAATGCTTTGCTGAGAGACTTGTTAGTTAGTATTGGCAGGCCTGCTGTTTTATAAAACACTCAAACCTATATGTATTAAACAGTTTTTTGTCATCCAGTTTTTTAAAATATTTTTCATTGGACAAGTTTATTTGTATGTAACTTGTCATAATGTAAGATTGCAATGCGAAAGGTTTTTCTACTTCTACTGTCCATGAGATGATCTGTTGTCTGTCATGAGTCAGTACACGAGCACCAAGTTATTATTGTGACACTTTGGAGGATTGCCATGAAGCTTTACACACACATTCATCTGCTTGGTCTAGTTTATTCGTTTTTCTTATAAACTCGTGTCCATCACAGTGGCCAACTTGAACATCATGTAATTGCTATGTCTGAATGGATTGTCACATCAACATGGGCTTTTCACTAAAGATTTTTTTTTTATGGATGCCTGGTTAAATGAAAAGGGGACTGGTCTGATGTTTAGTATGACAGCAGCATGGTCTTGTTGAAATCCTTTTTTATTGCTGTTCCTGAGCAGAAAGTTGTATTGTTGTAGGGTTCTCACCAGAAATCTTCTTGTGATGCCTCCAAGTGACCATCTTTGAAAATCTTGTTATGGCTACGTTTGAATGGATGGTCATATCATCATGGGATTTTCACTAAACGACTTCTTATGAAGTGTACATACTGTAGTTGGTCCTAATGGAGCTGATCTGATGTCAAATATGGCCACCACAAGGACCATCTTGAAAATAGTGTCACTACTCCTGAAAGAAAAGTAATATTGCCATAGGGTTTTGATCATGAGACTTATTATGATATCTAGTTGTTCTGAAATGAAAATGAAAAACGTTTATGTCCAATGTTAAAAAAACTTGCTATTGCTAATTCTCCAGAATAAAAAGTAATATTGATTTCTGCCAGAAGACTTAATGATTGTCCAAGATGAAAATTGATTTGATGTCCAATAATATCACTATTACTTCCTAATGGATGGTGGTATCAACATGGGGTTTGTACTTCAAATATCTTGCGCTGTCTAGTTGGTCATAAAGGGGCCATTCAGGCATTCATCTTGAAAGACATATCACTATTTCTCCTGAAAGAATGGTCCTACTGACATGGGTTTTTAACCGAAAGATTTCTTATGATGTGTAGTTGGATCCGACTTGAAATATTACTGCCACAAATGCACTCTGGAAAATCTTCTTATCACTACATTGCTAAGATGGCAGGTCATATCAGCATCATGGTTTCCGAAAACAATTTTTTGTTATGAAGTCTAGCTCATATAATATAGAATTAGTTCCATGTTGATGTAAAATCTGGCCACCATGGCACTCCTCTTGAAAATCCATGAAAATACTTCTGGTGCCAGGGCCCAAAGTGGCTGAGTGGTCTAAAACGCTCACCATTACGGATCACTGCCATCTCACCTCTGTCTGCATGGGTTCGAGTCTTGGATTTGGCCAATGTGGGTATGTGAGAAAGCTTACCAGTAGCTCCACGTGGGTCAGTGGTTCTTTCCAGGGTTGTCCCAGGTTCTTTCTCCACCCTAAATACTGGCTGCGATGTATGTATAGCGTATCTTGTGCTGAAAAATATGCCTTGTATGGTCCAAATGAAAATGGTTCCAACCTGACATCCAGTATATCCATACGAGCAGCTAATTTTAAAGTCTTGTTATTGCTGATGAAGATCAAAGATGGTTTAAAGACTTGGAAGCTAAAAGGAAGATGTGGTCTTTCAACTTTTTCCAACCATTAAGGTATCATTAACTACAAGGTAATCTTGATGTAATTTTGAGTAGTGACAAATTTGAACCAAATTTGTTTTGGATGTTTTGTGAAACTCGTTTCTTTCACAGACCTAAAATTAATTAATCTGGCATTGACTTCCCCCTGTTTGAGCATCTTGGCCTTTTTTTGTTGTTGGCAGTTTAAAAGAATGTCTTATATTTGTAAGGCAGGATTATCTCCACTTTTGGGTGAAAGTTGAAAAGCAAACATGCTGATTTCTTGCACATCAAATTAGTATCCTTCCTATGTTTAATTTCTTGAATGTATGTGATATAACAAATCATTTTAATATATTTTAACTGAGAATATTTTTTTAAAACTAAATGTAGATTTTGAATCGTTTTTTTTAAAATAAAAATTAGTACAGTACTTTAGTTTTAATATAACTGTTTGTTGCCACTTGTTCCAATCATACACGATTTTTTTCCCTAATAAATTAAATGAATTGATGCATGCAGTTTGTTTAAATTTTTTTTGGGATTTATGGTAAAGTAAAGAGATGCTTAGATAGGGATTACAACAAAAGAGCTTGAGACCCGATTTAAAATGAAGTATAGAATTCCGTATTTGTTTGAAGGACTTCAAATTGACCAAACAGATAATTTAATTCTAGACTTGAGTTGAACACTTTTTGGAAAATTGTTACCTGATCTTGTGTTATTTTCCTCAGATTGGTAAATTTGGGTTTTGCTGTTGGAACTTAAGATTTGAGTTTTACTTTGAGAACATGTGTGGTTTGATGAATTTGAGTTGTATTCAAGAACTTTTGAGATTTGGTGAGCTCTTAATTAAGTGCAGTTGCTTATTATGTGCTTGGTGAATTGTGCTTGCATTTCAAATTTGAGAAAGGTTGAATTATCATGCTAAAGATGATTGGTATGCCAGTATTTTTTAGTACTGGGAGTTACTGTATTATTAGTTGTCACATTTCACAATGAAATATTGGCATTGATAAATTATCATTGTTTTTTGCAAATTTTCCAGCTGTTTCATTTCTTGGTGGTTACATTTAATTTGTGACTAAGGAATAAAGATTAAAGTAATTAAACCCCACTCTAGATTTTTTTTCCTTCATTACACTGCAGTCACCCCTACAATTTTTTTGTAATTAACCAGTTTGCACTTGAATCTTAAAAAAGTTTTCCATTTGAGTTATCTTGATATATTGTGTCTGCACAATCTAGTACATTTTTTAAAAATAGATGTACATAGCTGAAATCTAAGCATAAATGCTCTTTTTTAAAATCCCATTTTACATAGAAAAGTCACACTTTGATACTGTTAAAATCACTTTATATTTTATCCCATCCATTTAGAGTATTAATTGTTTATTGGTTTCAACTGCATAAAGTATTTCATTGATGAGCCCATGTTAGCGGGAAAGCAAGACAACTCTACTGTCATATTTATCACAAAGTTCAATAAAGATTGCTTCAAGTTTTTAATTTTAATTTTTTTTCCTAAATCTCTTGATAGATTCTTTTATTGCTTGGCGTGAGTCATTATGAAGCATCATGCTTACTTGCACTTTGGAATAATGTTTGAAATACAGAAAATTTGTGATTATGTTTTTGTTTCAAGTTTTGGATTGCTATTATTTCCTCAATCTTTCGATTTTGTTCATACTTAGAGTCAATCATTATGCAGCTAAAAACAGTTTAATGTCACGTGCTTAGTTGAACTTTGACCTTGATGTCAATATCACAGTAATAGAAAACTTTGTATTATGAATTTGGTTACAGTTTCTTTGTTTATTTTTTCTGATATATTAATGGAGAGTGTTCATACTCGAGATAACTCATTATGACTCCATAACATTTCATTTCATCTACTGACTTGCCTTGATAACTTTGGGGACAGGATGACAGTCATAGAAAAGTTGCCTGAAGGTTTTGGTTTAGATATTTGTATTAACTAATATTTCCTAAATCCTGTAATTGATTTTGTTAAAGCTTGGGATGAATCATTGTGAAGATGACACCAATATTTCTGTGACATGTTCATTCACTATTTGCTTTGGTTCAAAGAAAATTTAATGAAGGTTTTGGTTTCAAAAAAACATTTTGATTTTGCTTATGAATCCTAAACCTACTGATGGAATTTGCTCCTATGATAAATTATTATGAAGCTGGGGAGGGTTCATCGTGTCACATACTTACTTGTTTTATCGCAGTGCTGGAGTTGTGGGCTCAATATACATGTACATGTCCTTGCTTTCTTGTTTTACATTTTTTCTTCATTTTTCTATCTCATTTTCATTGTTTTACAGTGGTCACAGATACCATACAATGGAACAAGGTTCCAATATATTAATTTGTTGTTCATTTTAACAAACTTTATTTTAAACACGTTTCATGACTGGTGCAATGTGTCACTATATGACAGTTGTAACAGTAGTTGTGTTACATACCTCGACACTTTCAACAGTATAATAGTGCTTGGTTTGTTCAGTCTTTTCTATCTCATCAATACCCTGTATCAAAGAATTGGAGGATACTTAATCACAAAATGACCTTTTTTGTTGGTCTGCCTGTCTCAATCTTTTTGTTTTAGGAAATGTGATTTGTACAAATTTTTGTAGTAATAGTCTTTTCAGATGCATGATGCTAAATACTAGAATTCATTTTCATAACCAGTATAAACATTATCATACTCTTTCAGCTTATTATAATTATCCATTTGTTGAATTATTCAGTACACCATTGCTAATGGAATTGTTTAAAATAAAGAGGGTTGTGCTATGACTCCCTCCTTCCTCCCATAAAAGAAATGTGGACATAGAACAACAAATAATTGTTGCTTTTTACAGATTTTGCTTCACAAAATGCATGCAAGAAAATACATCTTATGTTGTGTTTGGTCCAATTTGTTCTATCAGTTTTATCTATGGCTAAATGTGTCACACTTTTCTGTGAATGGGAGATGACTTACAATGAAAATTATGTCATAATTCACCAGATAAACACAGATTATATTTTCATTGTCATTTCCTTGTAATAGGAAAATTCTCTGAATTGTTAGATTGCATTGCATCATAATGCAAACTGTTTTGGAACAAACATATTCAATTCTTTTTTTTTAGAATTAATGTGATAGTTGTGTAAATGGTTTACTATTCTGAATAAACATTTTTGTTACAGCATTATTTAATGTTTGAAAATTTCCATGATAACAAGTATAGTCCATTTAGTGTTCCCAAGACAAACGTGGATACTGCCATGTTGTACAAGTACATCCTACTTAAATGTCTTTTTTTCTCACATTGACACTAGCAGATGATGATACCTTGTAACAAAGTGGCAAATTACATTTATTCTTTTTTGTTGCATGTATGTCATTCTCAGGGGCAATGTGCAGTATTTACTTTTAATCTCCATTCTTTAAGTTGCTTAGCTTATTCATTTATGCCCAGGAAGGGACACCTGCAGATAGGTAAACCTATATTGTATAATGGTATATGGTTTCATGGAAACCACATTTTTTGTTTGTTTTAGTAGAGTTGTTAAATAAAGCTGAGACAGATTTGCTCTTTGATAACTGCTTGGGTGAAAATTTTATTCCTTTGGCCAAGAAAAAGCTTTGATGTGAATGTCTTTTTACATCTTGCTGCTATAAAGATGTATATAGTAGCATTTCTCAAATTTATCATATATATATATATATATATATATATATATATATATATATATATATATATATATATATGATGATTCAAATATCAGTAATATAAAGATTACTGTATATTAGAACTCTATACACAAATTATATATGAAGGTGTCTCACTCCTGCTTCACAACTTGTATATTCAGTTAAAATATTTATCATGGGAAGTTAATGCAAATGTGTTCATATTTTTATGTTAGTTTGTACAGTAAATTCCTCATCATGTAATATATGTATAGAACATTTTCAAAATGAAATTTACACAAGGAATAAATTTTAATATGTCTTAATACTTGAATTTGTTTGTTCTTGTTTGTCTCCCATTATGCAATAGTATATTATGATGTCCATCTGTTCAATAACCAGTTTGGTTTCCACACAAAAATCTCAGTTGTTTACTATCTGCAGTTTCCAGACTTTGAGGATAGTTTAAACTTGGGGTAAAGAAATAACCTTATTAAATTTGGCCTTAAAAGGTTCAAGATCAAGGTCATTGCAGTTGAAAGAAGAAAATTGTTTCCATACATTAACTGTTCTCCACTTTACACAGTTACCAAATTTTATGGATGGCTTACAATTGGTATAAAGAAGAACGTTATTGATTTTGGAGTTGGTCAAGAACATTGTTACTGAAATAACAGAAAAATGCACTCTAACATTAGTTCAACACACCTCAGCTAATTTTTTGGTGGTTTGTACACAATGTAAGAAAGAAGACTTTGTTTTGGACACAACTGTTACTGTCACTGGCAGACAGAAGAAAAACCGTTTCCACATATTGGCAGAAGTTCTACATGACAGACCT
The DNA here is from genome assembly GCA_029339505.1 of Unio delphinus. Classification (NCBI taxonomy): domain Eukaryota; kingdom Metazoa; phylum Mollusca; class Bivalvia; order Unionida; family Unionidae; genus Unio; species Unio delphinus. The sequence goes on along the minus strand of JAQISU010000051.1, from coordinate 12,534,507 downwards.
GGCCCAGACTTTGTAGATGACTTTTATTTATGGTAAGGAAGAAGCCTTTCAATTTTAAGATCAAAAGGGTATAAAACAAAAGTCTGACTGAAAAAATAAAATGATCAGTTATGTACAAACTAGATGGCTTTTGAGCATGAGGCAGTGATATAATTCACTCTTTCATTTTCTGTGAACTTCATCATTTCAAAGAACACTATCAGAAATTTTGTTGGCACTGATCAATTAATGGCTCTACCGTTTACTCTAAGACCTACACACCACCATTTGCACAGAAAGACTTTACAAAATTGTAAGAGTTAATGCTACATTTCAAATCTTAGTTATGGCCATGAAATGAAAGAAATTGCAATTTACAAAGTTGATATCCCATCCATCAAAAGGATCACACATGGATTTTGTGATTACAACTATAAAAAAATTGAACAGTTGGTCATAGAAGAGTAGTATATGAAATTGGGGTTTCTGGGCCACTTTTATTGCTATGTGATAAAAGAGTGCCTTAGAGAAAGCCCCCATAGATTTATACTACCAAGGTATGGGTTTTCTGAGCCACTGGTTATCCCTGGCTCAATTTTTCTTGAAATGGGGGTTCTGGGCCACCTTTTATCACTGCAAGATAAAAGAGTCCACATGGACTAATGATGGTTATTGATCTCTTTTGTTTTTCCCATTAGAGATGTGCTTATCGTACACTCAAGATTTCTCTTCAATGCTAACCCTGAGGTGTGGATTCATTGGGATTAAGTGATAATACGATTTTTGTCCCTGTGCCTGAATTAAGTGAAGGAGCCCCTGGAATGGTGTGCACAGGAGTTTATAGTGTATTTGAATAAGAAGCTGAATTATGTGCATGAGATGATTTTCTCTGAGAAGAGAGAAAAAGAGGAGACCATGGAGTGAAATGTAGTCACAGTCATCAGCGACCAGTGCTGTGGTACAATCAGCAATATTACATCAAGAATACGCTGACACATTTTCATCCATTAGTGTCTCAATGAAATGAGTTTTATTATTGGCTGAATAAGGTGACTAAAGTTGGTAGGTTGTGCGAAATTCATAAAATTTGATAATGTGTATAAGTGCATCTTTGAGAAGATGGGTCTTCATGAGCATGCTACAAAATATAAGTCTGTCTCTGGAAAAAACCTACTTAAGATGTACAAAACTATTTCAGAGGCATTGTCTGCAGCACACCAGTCAATGAGGTTGTGGGGATCCACAAGTTGAATCATTCAAGATTTCCAAACCATTTGACTAGCAATTTTTTATATATCTTTGCTTGAGATAATGTTTTATATTTTGAAGATATCCTGGCTTGCCTTTTATAATTCCTGCTTTTGAAAAGAACCTTGGATAGGTTCCTGGTGAAGACATCGATGACCATCATAAAATTGTCGAAATGATCCTTGTACATGCTGTAATCTCTTATGTTGACAAGATTTGCTGACCATGTCATTTGCAGCAACTGCGATGACTCTGCATCGGGGAAAATGCTTGTGTGCAGGTTTATGCAATTCTTCTTCAATAACTTTCATTCCTGGGTCACTGATGCTCAACTTTAGTGTCAATAATGCCTTGCACGAAAGCTCAGTCCACATGTTCTCTGCCATTTTTAGGCCAGAGTTCTTTTCAGTCCTTCAGCATGACTCGATCACATTCCACTTTATCATTGGGATGTTCTTGGTAACTTATATCGTGTTGCATTGCAATGGCATAAACTCTATTGTAGGGTTCTTGACCAGGTAGCAGCTGATCCTATTCATCCAGTTCTTGTTCTATTTATGGCCTGACAGTGTTCATCTATCACAAGGTCTGGGATGTTTAACGATCAGCAGATGATCATCCATGGCTCTGTCAAGAATTTATTTTGTCCTAAGCCTTTACAGTCGCCCACACACAGATATCTTTCCATGCAAAGGTCTTGCTGCTTGTATTGAGTTTGCAGTGCCTGCAATGGTACATGTGTGATAAAGATCAACAGTTTACTCTAAATTTTAGTGTCCAACTCGTGGTTTTTGATGAAATGTGATTTTTTTGGAACCACATGCAGCACACCTCGATTCGTTCATGAGGCAATGATCTATGGCAATCACCTGGACAGGGTCTGCACTCTCTGTTTCGGCCTTGCACTTCAGACTACACGAGTTCATGTTGCTATGTTATGGTAAATATTATTTGAGGGATAACACTGTTTTAATGGGAGATTGTCCTTTATACCTATGTTAGATGTACTTGATATGAGTACCAGCCAAATGTGCTATCGTTGATATCCTAATGCTTTGACAAGTTGTACACAGCTGCTTTACTAGGCTGCTGGTGATAGGATACAACTTCATTGGGAGGAAGTAATCCAAATGAATCAAAATACTTTACATTGTTTTAATGAGGATCATTGATGACAGCAACCAGGTGAATGCTATGTCCATCGTAATAATTTTGTAGGATAATGACACAGCTTTCGACGGATGAGATAGTTCAGGAAGCTGATCCTTAACAAAGACACCTGTGAAATTTCTAACGCTGGATCCTAAAGAGATGCTTGAGGTTGAAGTTAGTTAAAACCTTTTTTATTCTCATGCCTTTGCAGGCGAGTCCCTTGCCAGACATGGTTCCAGGAAGCTGGAGCCCTTTACTGATGCAGAGAAATACTGGCAGTAAGGATCCAGTTAGCCCAGCTAACATAGGTCCAATAAATCCTCCTTGTTAATACAGCAGTGATGCCAGCAAATTCAGAATGATGCCTTTTTGAGCAGCCTAATGTTTGGAAACTGAGATGGTTTGTCCATGTGTCAGCATGAGTATGTAGAGTCCTGTGCGTGCTGATGCCTTAAACCTGATGGAGGCAGGTCTTTTGTGTGTAGCTGCCACAAGGATACTTTTTTCTGCTGCTGTGACAGTGTGAAATTGACTGAAATATTTATATAAAACTGAAAACTATTTATGCAAGAGCGCTTTCTGTAAGATTGTATTAACTTTACCTCTGTCATCCATCAGCAACATTTTGGGAAGATGTTGTTTAAAGGGTTTTCTACATTTAATAATGATGGTTTTGCTTGAGGGCATATTGGTATTTTTTTTATTTTATAGCTTTCTATTTTTAGCAATAGCAGCTATCTTTCATGAATCAATATCATAGATATTTAACAAGATACTCATTAGGTGAAATTAGTGTTGTTTTGATGCCTGGAATGAAATTAGTCCAATGTTGTTTTGATGGCTGGAATTAAACCAGTCCAGTGTGGTTTTGATGGCAGGAATGAAATTAGTCCAGTGTTGTTTTCATAGTTGGAATACAATAATTCCAGTATTCATTTTGATGGCTGGAATACACATAATACACATTGGACACATGGACATCGCATTGGTACATTTTGCCTTATGGTCTGCTGATGTGATGATTTACTTTGATGTAAAACAATTCAAGAACAATACTTTGAATAGAAAACAATTTTATTAAGTTTTTATAATATCAGCAAGTACAACAAACATAACATGATAGCCTGCCAATACAAATTTAGTTGTGTAAAGGCACCAAAACACATTGTTAAACCCTTGACCTTACTTTCAATCTACAAATTACAAATCAGAAAGGTTCTAGTGGAAAGGAATAAATATAATGCATTGTGACAAAACCTGTTAGCATGTCAAAATATATTTAAAACTAGAATATATGATTTGGAACAGTGTCTCTTGCCCTCATGTTACTGATACTAACATGAATACATTTCTTTCTATGCTAAAAGAAAAAAAAAACTACTAAAGTTCAATAAAAAAAGTTCTAGAACTTTAATTTTAATGCAGAAATAAAATACAAAGGCAAAATTTAGTTTTAGTAACCTCTAAGCTACTGACTAACAAATGGGAAAGTTTCTTCCTCAAGCTACAAGAAAGTCACATTCATACAAGACATTTCTGACATTTACTCAAATCCTCAAGCTGCAAGAAAGTCAATGTTGTTGTTGTAGGGTTTAATGCCATTTTTCGGCACACGATAGGTTATACATGGCGGCCAGTATTATTGGTGGAGGAAGAACCTGGGAAAACCCCGGAAAGAACCACGACCCACGAGAAGCTACTGGCAAGCTTTCTCACATAACTACATTAGCCGACTCGAACCCATGCAGACAGAGGTGAGATGGCTCCGTAACGGAACGCTTTAGACCACTCGGCCACTCAAGGCCCCTGCAAGAAAGTCACATGCATACAAGACATTTCTGACATTTACTTAAATCTGTTCACTGAAACTAATGTAATGTGAGAAGAATAACTGCAGTGGATTTTTTTTTGGTTGTAGACATGACTTTGAGCTACTGACATTAACTGGCTTCAAACTTTGGAAACCATGCTGACCATTCCAGCCAATTTTTAAACTCTGATTTCAACTGCCATCTGAACTGATGATGTTTTGTTGGTCCAAATGATCCAATCTTTCAGTTAAATGCATACAGTAAAACAACCCTACAGTCACTTGACCTTAGGTTAAAATATTAATTTTTATTCTCAGGAACCAATTGACTTTCAGAAGTAAAGACCTCTGTAACTGCTTGTTTAAACTCTCAAGGTCAAACACATGATTTATAGTGTACGATATCCAAATTTTGTGGATAAATGAGACAATGTCCAAATTGTAACGTAAGCCAATAACTTCATTGTGAGAAGAGTTACAGAAGTCATCTATATCTAATGCCAAAATCTGCATCAAAGAACTGTGTTGTATGTCGGTCCCCATACACTGCAAGTCAATGCTCTATACTGTATGTTGGAGCTCTACACTGAATGTGTGCCAAAAGGAGTGAGAAAACTTGCCAGTAGTTGACTGGGTTGGTGGCTCTTCCTGACGTTTTCACAGATTCAACGTACATCAGATACTTTGGCTGCATGTATAGCTCAGCATGTGCTGAAAAATGGTTTTAAACCCACAAAACCACCACTACTACATTTTTGTATGTCAATGCTTTTTTTGCAGTGTTAGTTGATAGAATTTGTCAAGTGATATATGATATAAACAAACTTAATGCAGCAGAGAAATGTTACTGACATACTCTGTTTAGTGTGAATTACATACTGCATAAGTTAAACTGACATTGAGAAAATTATTAATGTGCTTTTTTTAAGATACAAAACTATGAGATTTGTTGATATTCACAATCAAGGGGATGTAACATTTCTAAATAATTTCCATTTCTAACTCTGTCATGATCAATTTAGGCAGAGTCAAGACCAGCTGCCTAGAAAGTTTGACGGACAGAATAATTCGCGTGAGCAGTTTCTTCAGGGTTTCTTTTGCCTCCCCTTCTAAGAGTTCTGCATCTAAAGTATGACTGTAGCACTCTCTCGAGAAGGATACACAAAATATCTGAAGATCTGCCAGCTCTGACACCTTTTCTGTCAGTGTACTTAAGGTTGATAAGCACATAGAATTACCTGATAAGTTGAGGTACAAAAGCTGAGTCAGTGATGGTAAAATCTGTGACATTTCTCTCATATGAATGTCAGATAAAACTGATTCCTCCAATTCCAGAACATGCAGTGTTGATTTCGTATTCTGCAGAAATACAATCAGATGCTGTATTGATTGACCTAGGGAGTTTTCACTGAGATCCACTTCCTGCAGAGCAGATGCATGATGGGATGTGGATAAATATTCAATGTCATTCTGTGTCAACCCACATCCACAGAGCCTCAAATACTTAAGTGGTCTTTTGAGCTTAGATAACAATCTTGACACCTTGGACTTTATCCTGTTGTTACTGAGATCCAGTCTAATGAGGAACTCCAGGTTCTGGAACATGTCTGCCATGATTGTGCTTGTTGAATCACTGTAAAAAATATTGATCTTGTTGCAAGACAAATCAAGAGCTGTCAGGTTTGTATACTGCTTGAGTAAAGGAGCAAGTTCACGAAAATTATCACATGTCAAGTGGTTGTATTTCAGTCTTAGTCCTTGAAGATGCTGAAAAAAATAACAAGGTGAAATATCAAAAAAAATATTAACCATTTCTGAATGATTTTGTACAGTTAAAATTACCTAATTCATTTCATGCACAAATGATTGCAATATTTTTTGTACTGACATAAAGAAAAAACTTTTTTTGTTAAATTATGTTTTGCTGAAAATACATATTAATGTTATGAATCTAGCAATCACCGTGAGATTAAAGTTTATCTCTCCAGTCTATAATAAATAGCGATGAAAGGAAGAAACTCTTCCCAACCCTTTCACTTACCTCCCTTATTAAGTGCCAGGTGGGTATGGTTATTTACCAATTTTTTATTCTACAATACCCCAATAAGGAACTCACATTTGCAGAGTGGTTTGGGCAGGTTTAATTATGATGCAATCAGATAGTTATTCTCTGAGAAATATAAATTACTAAAAGCATTTGCACTCTCCTTTGAATACATTCAGTGATCACAGTAATTTTAGCTGAATAAGTATGGGTGCTAATCCCTTCAACACTGGTTACCTTCATGCGAATAAGGTAAAGTAAAATAGTGCATCTAGCATAAGCACTGTTCAATGCCTGTAGTAATGTTTTGCTAACATTGAACTGGTCTGGTGATGCCTACCAGATTCAAATTTTGACTCTGCAAAGCTAGATCATGCAGACATTAGCTTGAGAATATGGGAGGACATTTGATAAGTTCAAGTAGCTAAAAAGGTTACGTCACTTTCCATCAGCCAAGACATTTTGCAAAACCTTGGACCAAATGCCTTCTGACATCTTTGCACATAACTGCAGTTAGAAGAATACTGTCTACACTTTACATGCATGTCTACGCTGACTTTGGCACAGAAATATTTAGTCTTTGGCAAATGACAAAAAATGGAAATAACGTGAAATTGTCCAAATATAATGAAAACTACACACTTTGTGCAAGAAAGGCACAAATTATGCATATCTTCATTGACTATGGTGCATAACACAGTCATTGTCTAATATGAAATTCCATCACAGTTATATCCATTTATCTTGACATACCAGAGACCAATGTAAGCAGATGTCAAGATAAGACTTCTCTTGAAAAAGCAGTAAAGCAGTTGATGAAAAATGGTTTCAAAACAGTTAATGAACTTTTGTTTGTTTGTTTGATTTGGATTTTTAACGTAGCTTTAAAAAAAATTTCAGTCAAATCACTATGATGTCTCCAGAGAGGCAGTTTATAGTGATGTCATCATGTCGCAGACATGTAGCATGATGTCCCACCCAGTCACATTATCCAGACACCAGGTCAACCAGTTTTAACACTAACCTCTTAATGTTGAGCGCCAAGTGAGGCAGCTGTAAGTACCATTTTTGTAAGTCTTTGGTATGACTCAGCTGGGGATCGAACCCACGACCTCCCGTTCCTGCGACAGACACTCTAACCACTAGGCCATGGTCCACCAGAGCAGTCTTTCTAATGAACTAAATATATTGTTAGCATAAATGAAGCTACTTTTCTTCCTATAGAAAAGAAACTTTAACCAATCACTGGAAATTGCAACAACAGATCATATTCCAATGATTTTATTTAAGTTTGGAGAGGACTTTCTTAGATCAAGTGTGCCTTGTATTTATTGAAGATTGTAGCCAGCTTATGTAGATGATGCACACCTATTGTGTTAATGAAGTGACCACAAACAGCCCACTTAAGCAAATGCATTGACATCAATAAAGCCTGGCAGCACATCAAATAATTGTAGATACAGGCAGTAGACCAACATAAACATTGTTGAAATAAGTGGGTAGAACTGTATTAACCGAATATTGGAAATAACAATACCAAATTCTTCACAATAACTGGAAGTAAACTTTGTGCAAGAGACATATATTATGCATGTTTTTGTCAACGTTAAATCATGCTCTTAATCTATTTTATCTTCATTTTTACCTCAAATGAAAAGAATGACAAATTTTATTTCCAAAAAAAACAACTCAAACATAATGCAATATAATAACCACATTTACTTCAACAAGCAAATATATATAAAGTGAGTGCTCAAATAACAACAATCATCAATGATGCCTTGTTGTAGCAAATATAAAAAACTAATGAAATCCACAATTGTGGAAAATTAAGATAAACATCAAATGCCACAAAATAATGATTGCAAGATGTACTGCTTTTTCATTAAATATTAAATAACTTTTTTATGGGATGGACAATAATCCACAAGATTAGCTTAAGATTTCTTAACAGGCATTATATACAATGTACATCATATCAGTGAAAGCTAAATGTTAGGAAATGACCATAGCCACCATGTGGTGTGGAGGACAGGTATAGAGACAGGCTGGGAAGAGTTTCCTGCATATACCCCCAAAAATTTAATATTTGGTCTTTCTGTGACTAATGAATAGGAGGGGTAGCAAATTCTTTTTTCCCAACATTAATGTGATTCAGGTAATGTATTCAAAGGGGAAACACCACTCATTCAATACATGCTAGAAATAGTTTTGTACATGTAATCCATAATCAAAGTTTGTATCAGTATGTCTATAACAGTCATCAGCACAGTCAAACATCAAAGTATGTATCTATATATCTTTGATAGTCATACAAAAATGTGTATATGCATGTCATTGACAGTTATACATCATTGTATGTATCTGCATGTCATTGAATACATCAATGTATCTGTTTGTTTCTTTGATCAGGATTTTTAAAGTAGCTTTAAAAAAAATTTAGTTATATCGCTATGATGTCTGCAGTGAGGCAGTTTATAGTGATGTCTAGCAATGGAGCATCATGCCACAGACATGTAGCATGATGTCTCACCCAGTCACATTATCCGGACACTAGGCCAACCAGTCCTAACACTAAACTCTCAATGCTGAGCATCAAGCGAGGCAGCTGTAAGTACCATTTTTGTAAGTCTTTGGTATGACTCGGCCGGGTTATCAAACAGACAACCTCCCACTTCTGTGGCGGATGCTCTAACCACTAGGCCATCAGAGCGGTTCCAATGCATCTGTATGTCACTGATAGTGATACATCAATGTATGTATATGTATGTCATTGACAGTTATACATTAAAGTATGTATCAATGTCTTTGACATCTAACTAAATGTATGCATCTGTATGTCATTGACAGTTATACATTCAAGTATGTATCTGTATGTCATTGACGGTTATACAAGTTTTGCCCGATTTCTGTACACATGCCCATAGTTGGAATCAGATTTTATTTCTGGATGTTTTACTTTTTTGCTTGCAATCTAATTCACACTAGTCTGAGCTATACACAGACAGGTGAACATTTGCAAAAGTAGGATAAATTGGGGATTGGAAGTAAAAAGTGACCAGGAGGAAAATGATGTATCAGAAGATGAAAAACTCCAACTTTTACCCTTATGCAGATGCCGAATGATGTTTCTAGCACACCTAGACATATATCTAAGCAAAAACTTCTTGGAAGCAGATGTATTTCGATGTATTCAAAATTAGCCCACAAATGCGCTCCCTACCCCCATTTCAGGTGACAAGGAAAAAAAATTGTAGGGGTGGAATGAGTTGATTATTCTCTGCCTGTATAATGCTATTGTACATTGGCATTTTCATCGAAACAGATTAATGGGGATTTATAAATGTTAAATAGTTCTCTGCATCTGAATCAATTTATTTATTTAGTCATTTTTCTTTGTTTCAGAATAAGTTTGATTTTATTGTATGCCACCAAAAGACATTCATATAAGCCATCAGCTTTCAGAGCTAGGAATCTGTTGGCAGCTCTTGATCATAACAATGATATTGACAGAGATGTGATTGTAAACACAGATGGAACAATAAGGTAATAAACTTTATTCTTGTTTGTTAACGTAATAATTCATTTTTGTTAAAATATTAATGCTTTACCTGAAAGTTGATAAACCATCTGTTTGTGGTACAATTTAATCTTTTACAGAAGAAATTTTTTAAAATAAATTTCATAAACCAATTTTGGTTAGAATTAGTCTAATGAAATTAGAAAATTCTGTAAATAATCTAAACATTTTTATGGTATATGGGTAAGATACAGATTTACTATTTTGACATTTTCATCTGTAGCAAAATGATTTGTTATATGTAATTGTATGCAGTTTTTATTTGGACTTTTGAGAATTAAAATAATATAAAATGACATTGTCAGTGAAATGTTTGCATTTTCTTGTCAGATACCACAGGTCATTCAACAAAAAAAGTGAGAGATGGTCTGCAAACCCAAAGAAAGCTGATCAATACTACCTGTATATTCCGGAAATAATTTTGAAAATATTGAAAATGAGGTTAGATGATAGAGTTGGCATGAACCAGCCAATTGTTTTGGACATAAATGATCCTAGGTGAATATCTGATGTACTTGCTCCAATACCACCACCGCTTATAGAAGAGATTGCTACAAAGCAGAAATCTCATTTTAAGTTAAAATGATTTAGGCCTTTTAGTCAGGTAACACCTATTGATATAAAATTGTTATGGAGAGACTATTCTAGTGATTGTATGGTAAGAAATGATCCCTACCATGGACCCATATAGACTTTGACTAAGTCTTTCTTGAAGTGCCTACTATGAGCTGAAGTCCAGCATCTGTTTGATTTCCAAGTAGCAGTTTATCTTCAGACCACTGTTGATTATGTTCTTAAAGCTTTTAAAAACATGCATTTGAACAAAAAGATGTAAGACCTTTTCTAACTTTTCATAACTTTTCATACCCATTGCATTTATACTTGTCTTATATGTATGTTTGATGTATAAAAAAAAGCACAGCAGAGACTATACATTGTAAATCATTTAATCTTATAAGAGTAACAAGATTAAAATCATGTAATTCCAAGTCGGTTTTATTGCATAATAAAGTACCTTTTAATAATTTTATTTTCTAAATGTTTTGTGTAAAATTGCAGTCAGAAAGATTTCTAGCATACTTTGAAGAAGAAAAAATGTACATTGGAGCAAATGACTTCAATCCATACTCTTCATCTTGATTTCATTGCTCCCACTAAACATTACTGTACCTATCAACAGACAACACACTGAAGCATTAAAATTGATAGGTAACTGAACTGGACCCTTTTTTCCAACAAAACCCATCAAAGAACATGTGTTGTGCCATGTGAGTGCATCTTAATTTAGCTACACACTTTTTACAAACATCCAGTATTAGGACTTCATATTTATGGTTTTATTATTTGCCTAAATACTGATAGATACAATATGCATTGCGTAAAAGAGTTTTTGCTTCACTACTATGTATGTATGTGTGTGTGTGTGTATGTATGTATGTTTTTTTCATGAAAATGAATTGCATCAGAAAACAGCATTGAGCTTAACAACATTGTTTTGAATTCCACAACATAGTATTGTCCCATATTTCTGACTACATTATTAAATATTTAAGCTAAATCTTATTAAACAAAATATTTAGACTTTGTTTTAATTAAATTATATATTTTACTGAATTTACTTGCCAATTTTTTTTAAGAATACATTGTAATGAAGTGGTTTATCACAGGTGCAGCGATGTCTGCCATCAGAGGTTCACGTAGAGTTTCAAACTGATTTTATAAAGAAAATAATGCTGTTAACTTCTGGGTTTTTTTTATAAAAAAAGAAATAAATTAGAAATGATGTTCACCACTTATATTTGTTAACAAATTACTATTTACATTCCGTTCCAGTGGCATAGTGGTAAGAGCATCCATCTCAGATGCAAGAGGTTGGGAAGGCCTTGATCTCTGGCCAAGTCATACCAAATACATAAAAATGGTATTAACAGCTGCCTCATTTGATGCTCAGCATTTGCTGGCTAGTGTATGGACTGGTCATCCTACTGTCAGGATAATGTAACTGGGTGGGATGCCATGCTGCATGTCTGCGGCATGATGCCTCAGTGCTAGACATCACTATAAAATGCCACACTGCAAACATCATAGCAAAATGACTGAAAAATTGTTTAAGGTATGTTAAAAATCAAAATCACACACACTGTTACAATTTTGAAACAGAATTTGGTATATTTTCATTACTGTGCAGTAGGCCCAATTTCATGAACTCTAGCAGTGATATATTGCTGCAAACAGGGTTAATGGTCAGTTAGCAATTAAAACACCCCTGTGACTGTGTAAGAGTTTGTTTGTCTGTGTAGGCTAATTGGTATCAACAATGCATAAATACATTTTGCCTTGTGTTACAACACTGCCAGAACTTAATGGGTACATCAAGGAAGATATACAGTACAACCAGTCATTTTACATCTGAAAAATCAAGAGGACAAAGTCTCTTCGTCTGGTAGCATGACCCCTGCATTCCTGAATTTGATATGTATATCTGAGCCAGTTTTGCATTGTACTTCGTACATTATATATACTATTCAATATATATATATATATGTGTGTGTGTGTGTGTGAGTACCTAGCTACCCTAATTTTAAAATAAATGCAATAGGAAACATACATGGGGGTGGGGGTGGGCTTAATTTCAATATTTGTTTCTCTGCAGTAGTTTGTTTGTTTAGGTGATGTACTAAAGTTTGGCATTGAGTAAATGGTACTTACTTGTGTCAAAAGCATAGAAACCAAGCACAGGATACTAAAACATCAATGTAATTTCAATAGAACTAACTAGTATTTTGGAATGGGATGTCTACAATCAATCTTTTATAGTAATGGTACACTAGTTTCTCATATAAAAGTCACTGGGAGACAAATAAAAAGGAAGAATGGAGGCAGAAGTTAGACAGACTGTAGGGAATAGGACTACCAGTCCTGATAAAGGTTATACAGATGAGTAGGAATATAGGACAAGAGGAAAATCTATTACACTAACAAGATGATAAAATAGGCCATAACTTGGTCGATTTTTTAAAGACAAGTGATAGGGTTTTAATTTGAATTTCATTTGAGAGACGACTGTTATTTAATGATATTAAATTGTTGTTTATTTGACTTTCACATTTTGTGTATTCATTAATTTAACTGTCGGCACCACTGACTGGGGTCTCTGAGCATTGCATCTCTCTATCACTACTTCAATTCCTTACAAAAACAAACCGGGGGTGAGGTGGGGGTCTTTTGTAATAATTTAAATAATATTTGGAGCACCCCACCCAACCTAAATAACACGGAAAAGCTCTAAATATGCCATAATTATTCTTAGATGATATCCTTCAGTTTTTTTTATGCCTGACTGTACTCTAAAATTAAAGTTATGTCTGTACATGCACATTTGTACTTGTATAAGTTTAGTACATTTCATAATATATAACAGTTAGTTTTACAGTGTATGCAGTTGTGTACATTCATCAGGGTATTCATATAAAGGGTATAATTATTTCTATGGTAAATGAACACATTTTAAAAAACTGAAAATTTGATGCTTTTAATTGGTGTAAAGTATATTTGATTTAGTTATAATAAGATGGCTGATGATGCACATATGTGATATCAGCATTCAAGGTTGCTTTTGATCAACTAGTATTTTAGTCTTAAAAACCTTATTCTGTTTCCAGAGCCATTTTGTTTTACATGTAATTGAAATTAATGAGCAGTATCTGGATAGAATAGTATCCTAGTGTTTGTAGTTCTGTTGATATTTACAAGCCAATCTGTATTCATGAAACACTGCAACAAGTTTTGCTTTCTCAACTCAATATGAATATGCGTTATTTATCATTTAACTTAAAGTGTTACTGTATATGCATGATTAAAATCATGTTCACCAGTGTACTTTTGTTCTTTACATCCTTTGCAATCCAAGACAATTCTAGTCAAAGTCATCCTATGTTTTTAATAAATAGCCTCCTCACAGTTGCTTTCAAAACATAGACATACATATAATCATTCTTTAGTGGGTAGGTAGCTAAAAAAAAATGTTTAACAAAACTTGTTCATGTAAAATAAAAATTGCATACTACAAAATAAATGCTTTATACAACTTAAAATCAACATAAGTTATATTATTCACACATCATATCATTGGATAGATCACCCAAGTCTTCCTTGAGTAAAGCCATGGTGGCCAAAATTATTTATCCATTAAATGCCATACACAACAGCTTGGAGTGACATGTCTGCTGCCAGTGCTTAGGTATCCATTAAGTCCATAAAATAAACTGCCTATTATGCCTTTTCCCCTGGTTGTAATCATTATCTTCTTCTGCTGCAAGGACATCTTGCATATACCTCTGTGCAACAAGGAGCACGACTTTCATCTAAAACAACCAGGTCAATGTCCTGCAGAAATTTTGTACAAATTGTCAGTAAAAAAATTCCAAATAAAATAAATGCATTAAATGTTATGTGGGAAAATATTAATTTTTGTGTTATGCAATAAAGCAAACATGTAAATATACAAACAAATGTGCAAATCACATCAACTATCGGATACGTGAGCGTGAGGTGGTAATGCAAATGCACAAGAAAATCAACTTTATTCTGAGCATAAGAAGCAGCTTTAGCGAGACCTTTTAATGGCAGTTCTGATTACAATGATACAAATTATCATATTTTTAGTTGGTTTATCTTACACCGTAACACAAACACGACAAGTAAACACTTTCAAGAATGGCCCCTTAAAGGAACCTCTTATTGTCAGGATTTTCCATCTTATTGACCTTTTTGCCAACTTCTTGTAATTTATCATATATAATGAGAAATATATAAGCAATACATATATTGTGGGTGACTATAAAGAACTAAAGAGAAGGACAGACGAAGAAATACGAAGAATAAGGCAATAATTACATCCAAAGAGAAACATGCCTACCTTGACTTCAATATTTGTTGACGCGCGTCACTTGACACTGCGACTTCAGAGAATATCGGTAAATTCCGTTTCTGCATAATTAATTAGCAATCCGTACAGAAAATCGTTATATTTTCATTGATTAAACTTACAGTTGTACATTTTTGAAACTGAATGACCTGTAATTACTGATTATTTCTACTATTCATAATATCATGCATTTGCAAGAACAAAAAAGTCGAAAATCTTAGGTTGTATGCCTTTAAAGTATGTATCTGTATGTCTTTGACAATCTCGATCACAATTATAAATCAAAGTTATGTCTTTGGGAGTTATATGCACAGTCATACAACATAACACTACTTTTTTCCAAATGAATTCAATAACTTTATAAATAAAGTAATTATATCTTGAGTTTTTAATATTAAAATTTTGGAATATTCAGAATATGCATACACACTCCCTTATCCCATTGATTTTTTAAACTCCTCTCTTGCTATTCCTTAATTCTTCCTCTCTCTTGTTCTTGTGAACTAATTCAATATGCTCTTTTTTCCATTATATTTTTTTTTGGTAAATAGTGAACATTAAGATTTTTGTTGCATTTCAGTAGCTTCCAATGTGTCAAATGGATAAAGGCAGGACAATGCCCTTGAGTTCTGAATCTGTCAGCAATTAATACAAACTATACTGATGAAATTTTGACAATTTTAGTTCCTGGAACCACAACAACTAGAATAAGAACAACTATTTCTACTGCACAGTAATGATGCTGACAAAAACCTGGTGTTCAAGGTTAGCAAATCACTAACCTCAGGTTTAACTTCCCCCAGCAGTTGTTTCACCAGTTCCACCCCCAGACAAGTTGCATCCAATCTTTCAAGACAGATCTTCAGTCTGCTTTCTGGAAAGCTGGAAACCCTCAATGCTTTACACATCTCAGCCAATGTCTCATCCGACGTTACAAAGGCATCTAGTTTGACCATATCTGAAAGTATTTTCAAAAAGTGTGTACCATTTTTCTATTATTACACATCCATTTAATCATCCAAACTTTATCTGGCATTCAATTTGGATATTTTGATGTCCCATTCCTGGACTGAAACAATGTACTGTCTGGACCAGACCCATTTAAATTTCAAACCACATCTATCACTTAATATGATGGATTGTACAGGTCTTAAAACAAGATTCACATAACAATGAAGGACGAGTGCTACTCAATGTTATTTAAATTGCTTATATTTCAAATGTTAGTCAAATCACTGTGTCATCTTAATTAAATATCACCCAGTTAAGAATCAAACATATTTAAAATGTACTGATACTTTCCAAATGTTTGCCATATTGTGGCAAGTTTGATATTAATTTTAAAAAATGGATTAAAAACAAGTTCAATTACAGCACATTTGTAAGAATCAAGGAATTTGGTCGCCATAGTTTATTCTCCATTTTACTTTAATTGTTGCCACTGCAGCAGTGTGTATATGTCAACTTACTGTAGAAGCTTGAAAATCAAGTCTAAATGTGCATGTTGTAGGGTTTTATACCATTTTCAGCACATGATAGGCTATTTATGGCAGCCAGTATTATTGGTGGAGGAAGAACCCAGGGAAAACCATCGGAAAGAACCACCGACCCATGAAAAGATACTGGCAAGCTTTCTCACATACCTACATTAACTGAATTATAGACACGAACCCACGCAGACAGAGGTGAGATGCAGAAATCCGTAATGGAAAGCGCTTTAGACCACCCAGGGCCCCTAAATGTGCATGTAAACATGCTAACCAAATTAATTGGTCAACCTTGAGGCTTTCACACAACTTGCTCCTTCAAGCCTTGTACATATTTTATTTTAGTAGTAGATCAATTGTCTTGTTTTAACAGCATTTGTTGTCTAAAGACTTGGAAAAAAAAATATATATATATATATATATATATATATATATATATATATATATATATAACTCATACTCTTTAATATCAAGTAACCTATCATTAATAGTACAATCCAACAATGTTTCACACAGACCAAAAATGTGTTTAGATTCCTATAGTTAAATATCACTGAGTTGGGCATAATGTGCCTTAAATTTAGGTCTGAAATTCTTAAAACTCTTCTCAACTTTTTAAAATCTTCTTTACAAGCTAAAATAGTGTATACCCAACAATGGATTGGTAATAAGAATCTTTGGAAGTACATGGTAGATTAGAAAGTACGTGGATGATTACACTTTTGAGTTTCAGTCAATTAGATTGCTACAAAATATTAGGTCGCATTATCTTAAATAGTCTTTCAATTCCACAGCCATATGTTTGGAAACCAAAAGCAGTGCTAAAAAAACTAATTTTTAGGCACAAAAAATAAAAAAAAACAAACAAGCCCTGACTCAAATTCCATAAGCTTGGACTTCAATTTAAAATGCCTCTGTCCAGTACGGGTAGTAATACTTTATCAACAAAAACCAACTGTGCAAAAGCAAGCATGTGCTTATTATTCTCCATATCAATCTCTATTTCATGGCTAAAATCATACTGAAAAGCATATATCAATTAACTTAACTAATCAGAATGTTCAATTTAGTGTGCTAACATATTACATACAGGTGGTCTCCTATTTTCATAGACATGGTATAAATATTGTATGCTGATACATTGTTTGCCATATGTGACAAAATTTAAATGTAATGTCCCACTTTTTTGGGGATGGCGCACTTCACAAAGTAAAACTCTGTCAACCAAGAGTTCTAAAATTTACTTTAACATGCTTCCAAAATCGCCTTAAAAGATTAATCACACTTGAACACTATTCAAACAACTGAAGTTTTTATTTTTTGTTTTGTTATTGAAGATTACTGAAAATTGTATGTTTCAAAACATGACCATATCAGGGGTTTGGGGAGTAAAAATTATGTTTTTAACATGACATGCTGTGTCAATGCAGGTCAATATCTTGAAAATAAATTTTGCATTTCATCTATGGAACTGAAGCTTTCTCACTCTCTCCTGTAAATATAGACATTTTGTTTTTTTTACAAACCCAATGGGCTATTCACTTTGAATCCTGGAGGGCCATGATCTGAAATCAGAGAGTCCCTAAGTGTCAGATTTGTGTGCACTATAAAAGCCAGCCCAACAGGATATATGTAGAAAAGGCCCCCCTTCCTCCCCAGTATACCTAGCTTTTATAAATGACAAATTTTTCACTTTTAGGAAAAAATTTAAAATTTTAGAGCTTTTCCTATAGTAATCCCATTACTAATTTAAACAAAAATATCATAGTCAGATTCTCAGGGATGATCAAGAATGACACTGTAGATTAAAAATTGTAAAATTACATTTATCATCTGGAAAGGTCTGATCCACTTCAAACCTCTCGTACCCTTGACCAGAAGCCTGTGAACAATGTTGACAGATCTTTTGCTGAGTGTCATTGTACATGCTGATCATGGATTTCTGTTGTGCCTCATTGTGAACCAACATACAGTGTGTGGCTAAGTACAAGGCAATCACTTCAGCTGAAAAGATATAATTTTGTACTAATACAAATATTATCTAAAAGGCAGCCTGATATGCAATATTATTTGGTCATAAAAGAAGTTGTACGTTTGACATTTGATAGATTTTTATTGCAGCTGTAAACATTGGTATACAGTAAAACCCTTCCCAAGCCAAACACCACTAGGCATTTTAAAACCACCCAACAAAAATGACAACATTCAAGAGGCCCAACTGTTCCTTCGGTTGTATACAGTAGATTCAATAGTTTGATAATTTACTGCAAATAAGGAGAGTTGTTGTTGTTGTAGGGTTTAATGTCATTTTTCAGTACAATATAGGCTATAAATGGTGGAACCCGGGAAAACCCTTACTATGCTGTCACTGATTCAGAATTTGAAAAATAGCATAGGATATTGTAAACAGATATGTAATGTGACCACTGAAACTTTACTAGCCATCAGACAATTCAATTTATGAAAACTTAAAGTCTGACAAAAAACATTTCTATCCTCAGGATAATGAACTATCTCTAATTTCATGCTATGTACATGTTATTGTTTATACGATATACATGACACATGCATTGGTCTCGCTAGGATTTTACAATTAAGAAGTCCAGGACTCCTATTTTGATAAAAAATAGGAGTTCAACCAGCAGAAGGTGCAGTCCCCTACCCATAAGCATATTGGAGCATACCTAAAGTGGCTATTCATCCAGATGAGAATAACCTGTGGTTGTCATTGAGCTTACATTTCCAAATTCTTTACACCACCGAAATAGAGTTCTTGTTTGTCCATGAGAATCAGACTGAATTTTGTCAATTCAAGAAAAAGCCTTATTTAGAACACTAAGCCAGCACCAACACTTTTTTACACTTGGCTACTGTTCCATCTAAACCATCAGTTCTAGCAACTTTAGCACTTTTCTGAATCTCATTACAGTATTCATCATTTTGCCCTTTAACCCCAACATACTTATATCCAAATGAGCAAATGCCGTTTTGTCTAAGTCTTGACGTGTCTTGATTTTGAGGCTATATGCACTACTTATTTGGCTACACTAGGAAGTGAACAAGATAATGAAAACTAAAGTTGGTTACTTGATGTACTCTCATAACCACATGTGCATCTGTGTGTCTTTTTGACTCTGAATTCAGTGATTGTTAATATCATCACATTTTCCCACCACTCAGCAGTTAGTCTGTCATTGAACTTGCTGTCCAGTTACTGCATCATGTTCTTTTGATGTACTCTTACTATGACAACATGTACATCTGGGGGCCTTTCATCCAATGAAATGTGTCATTGTAAATATCAGTAGAGTAAAAATTATCAGTTGATCAATGCATTATCCCACTCAGCAGGTGGTTGAAGCAGGATTGGCAAGACACTGAATTTGCCACCCAGCTGTTGCGTGTGTATGAAGGACTCCTGTGTACACAATTTTCTGCATCCCAGATTTTTAAAAATTGCATCTAAATATGCATGATTAAATGTTTCAGATCCCTCTGACATGGACATAACTCTAAAATGCTCATCTGCGTTAATGATGGAATCCAATGTACATGTTTCATGTTAGATGCATGCACCATCTACAGAACTCTCTATGATGATGTCTCTTTTACTGGATATTTACCAGTTTAAGCTTGAACAAAAGCTACAATTTCCAGGAAAGTGGATGGGTTAATAGAGATGGTATCAGGATGACAGTAGACAGCATGGATGTTGAGTGTCGTTGTAGGAACAATCCTGGGAGGCTGAATGAACACATCATACACTGATACTGGCAGGTCTAAGTCCCTCTTTAGGCATACTGGGGGATGTACATGTATACCCAGTGGGTTACCGAAAAGATGGAGCAATACCCCTATGACATTTAAGACAATTGTTCAAATTTAATAAGCCAGGCACATGTATCCAATATCTAAGATGTGATTTCTTTAATATTTCCTCTATTCAGGATCTCTATCAGTGAAAGAGTGTTTAACCAATGTTGCCATTTTTCATCTTCCCTCTTGACAGGAAATGATGGTCGCTGATGGCAGTAAAGTTTCAGAAATATTGAGAGAATGAGGGGCTAGATCACATGTATCCAACATCTAAGATGTGATTTCTTTAATATTTCCTCTATTCAGGATCTCTATCAATGAAAGAGTATTTAACCATTGTTGCCATTTTTCATCTTCCCTCTTGACAGGAAATGATGGTTGCTGATGGCAGTAAATTTTCCGAAAATCTCAAAAGAATGAGGGGCCAGATGGGCAACTCTCACTATGCTGTCATTGATTTAGTGTTGGGGTGAAAGATAAAGTCTTAAGCATCCAAAGGCCTATGTCTTGTGTATTTCTCCCTGCCATTCACCTGATTCACCTCCATTCACCCTGCAAATGCACTGCAATTATTGGACAAAGTAGCACACGTTTTAAACCCAAGGCATGTCTTGTGCATGTCCTCAGACACTTTGAATGTTTTGCATTTGGTACGTTCAGTTACCACCATTTACCAACAGTAGTGCTGAAAAGAATATCTTAGGATTCAAACAAGAATAATTTATGGCAAATATTTGAACAGACAATTGGTATAATTCAAATATTCATTTGTTTCAGGAGTGAGTTTGGCTGCATTTTGTAACAGGAACAAACAAGGCAAAATATAAACTATGTAACACTGAATTAGTTTAACAACTTCAAACCTTCCAAATCACCTGAAATTTTTGTAAGGTAATCATAATTTTAAATTTGTGAGTAGTCAAACTGATTACAACTTTGAAATTTCTATTTAAGATTCTCTTCAAAAGGCAATTACAATAGTTGATGAAAAAAATGGTACAGAATAGGGTTCATATTAAAGCCACAGAAGTCTTGTATAACAATCAACCAAAAATCTATGTCATTTTAAAGCCACCAAAGTGTTATATAACAATCAACCAAAAATTTGTGAACTATTATAGGGCAGATTTTGAAAGCCAGAAGCATTTATAGTCAATCCAACCAATTGTTACCACCACCACTGACCCCACCTCCATCCAATCATCTTGGTCTTTTGGCTCGTTTTTAAGTCATCACACTTACACACCTCTAGAATTACCACTAAAAAATAAAAGTCGGTAATGCAATTTGTCAGTTTTATATCACTGAATTGACATGACTTTGAAATAGACCCATTTAATTGTATGGGTCAAGAGACTTTTGTTACAATGAGACCTACACCTCACTGGTTTTGCTGTGCATTAGCAACAACAAGAGATTTCAGCCTCTTAATTTGTGCACAGCTAATTTCACTTTTATTACTTCACTTTTTCTTTCTTACACCTTTCTAAAAATAACCCATTTGTTGTTGCTCATGAAACCAAATGGTTTACTGCCAAACTTGGTTATGGCTCAAATCTGGTCCCCTGGTAGAGATTACATTTCATTGCAATGTACATCTCTGTTCAAAATAAGCTGAGTACCAGTACTGGATTTTCTGGCCTATAAGTCGGTACTTTTTTACTTGAAAGTCGGGGCTTTGACTTGTACTCCAAATCAACTTATATATGGATTGTGTCATTAAAAGTTTATATAAGTTACGTTCGTAACTACAGGTAATAAAATGAACTACAACATGGATGTGCTTTCAATCATAATAAAACAAGCATGGACTGTTTACTCAGCTATGTCAATTGATAACAGAATATAGCAGTGATTTGTTCAGAAGTAAAATCACAAGCATGTTAGCATTGGTAATGCAATTTCATGATTGCCGGTTATATGGAATATCATACAACGATATCATTACTAGTGTAAAATACGAAGCCAAGATATTGCCCTGGCCTCGTCTTATACGCCAACTCAACATATATATGGACGAAGGATGGAAAATAAGTCGAATTGGTGAATTCGACTTATACTCCACATCGAATTATAGGTCGGAAAACATGGAATATGGGTTTCAGTTAAAATAATTATTTATCAAGTTTCAACAGGAGGTTTTTTTTTGTCTGTCCTGCCCATTTTATCATCAGAACGGTCAGATATATCTAGAATATTACTAGCCTGATAAGTCTGAAAAAATACAATTAACATATCTAAATTTAATTTAATTAAATCAGCCACATGTCACTGCAATTTTGATTGTGAACATAATCACTTCCCAATTACATTTGTTAGACAATTTCTGCATTTAACTGATTAGCTTTTTCTGCCCACTTTTTACCATCTGTATTTAGTACTAAAGACTCATTTATGGTTGTACTGAGATTGAAGATTCAATGAAAAAATAACATTTATAAGTTTTAGCCTAAATCTTGAGAAAAAAAAAATTATTTATATTATAATAAGATTTTGATGTCTTACCCACAGTTCAAGGCATTTTCAATACAGCTTAACACAGTGGAAGGTGACATGGAATCATACAAAGAAAATAAGATGGTATTGATACCTGAATGGTTATCTGAATCCTATCTAAAATCTTTAACAAATATTCAAATTAGGTATGTTTTTAGGCCTTATCTACAAGACAATGAAAAGTGAGTCACCAATAAAATAAACAAAATGTCCAAACTAGCAAAACAGTGCATTGAAATATTTTAAAGACTAATGGTGCCAAACAATTGACAGAATTTAGGATGAAAATGAAAATTAAATTTATTTGTAATAAATCTATAAAATAAACATTATGCACAAACTTTATATGTGTAAGGTTGTCACCAGGCAATATACTTATCAGTGAAATAACACCAGCATAAACCAACCTGTAGGGTGCCCAGATAAATCCAAAAATCGTAACTTTGTTGGGTATTTCTTCTTCAGACTTTCAAAGAATGAATGTACAATGCAAGTTGTGTACTGTAAGCTCTTCTTGACGGTGTTTTTTAAAAAATTTTGATCACAGAGAAGATTTAAAGACTGAAATGGAGGTGGTGCCAAATTCTTCAATCCAAGAGACCTAAATGGCCATCGTGATACAAGAACATCTATCGCACGGTCTCTGCCATTCTCAATTGCTTCTTGCATTAGTGGCACAAAGAGTTCCGTGGGGAGCATGGATATAGCTCTGCTTGTTACTGTCGCATCTTTGATGATTTTACAGGCTGCAAGTTTGACTAAGGTCTTGACTTGTTTACACCGTCTCTGATTATATAAGTAGTCCTTTAAATCAAGTGGGTAGAGTGGACCATAAAAACTGTCATACCATTCTAATGATTGCATTTTCCAGAGAATTTAAGACATAGGTTCATTAACTTGAATCGTTTTCCACTAAACCCATTAATAAAGTCAAAAGATCTATTCAGTATATCAAAATATCAGCACTCATCACTGAAAGTCCCTACTGAATCTTGGTGACGGAAAGGTATTATCTCTTCATTTTGTTTGACTCTGCGTTATTTCTTTGTTCCAGAAATCTGAAAGAAAATGAGACAAATCAGCATACACCGACATTAAGCTGTTATTTTCATGGAGTAAAAAATCATTTTGATTTGAGATATTTGTAAGTTAGACTATACCATCCATTTATCATCGTTAAAATGCAGACTTTACAATCTGAAAACTGCTCTATTAATTGTACCTTTATCTATTCTATCAAGACCCACCCACCCCAATCAAGTTGATAGTATGAAAACCCCTGGCAATAATCTGGTATAAAAAAAATATAAATGTATTAATGATATAATTATATTCTGGTGCAATATTTATATCTTTCATACTTTTTTTTTTAAATTGGTTCTGTTTAGCAGGGTACAAATGGGTAGAATACTATTTCATACTACACTATAAATGATAAATGGATGGTATGGTATAACTTGAAAATTGGAGTAATTAACCACAACAAGACTGCCCCAAAACACTCATCTATCCTGGATACATGTAAACAATTTTAAAAAATCAAACAAAAAAGACAAATGTTATTCAGTAAAATTCTGCACTGTATAAATTGTTAAGTAAGATCAGTAGTTTTTCCCTTGTGATAATCGCCAACGGATATACCCTAAGATACTTCAAGACTACCAAAACACAAGACTGTAAAAAACAAACGCTCACATACCCAGGATACATGACTGTACAATGAAATAAAATCAAACAAAAATAAGACAGCAATCAGTAAAAATCTGCATTGTATACTTAATCAGTGAACATCAGTCAAGTGTTTCCCTATGTCGGTAATACCCAAAGGAAAGACTCGAAGACTACCCCAAACCAGCACAACACTCCCAAAGAACACTCCCACCTAACCAAGATACATGTGAACACTTATATATTATACAGATAACCATCTTCCTTGGTCTTCTACTTCTGCACAAAGATGCATTTTATTAAATGTACAAAGCATTCATGGAACACATGGCAACATAACTTGTTACCAATGTGGAAACTATTCAAATGCGAATATCAGAAAATAAGGAACTCAAAATGGATGACAAAAAAGTGCTGATTAAAGCTATCTGATGTGTTTTCTTCTGCAATATTAAACTTTACCAACAAAACAAGGTACGAACCGAAAAAGCTGAGTACGAGTTTATGAAGATGGAAAATTTCAGCTCTTAATAAGGCAAAGGGAACAACAAACTAGGACAGTGACAGCATCCTGTAATGGAAAAAAGTGCTGATTGTCTTTTTGGGGACTATATCATAACATCAAGAAGGAAATGAAACTATGGAAATGTAAGATATATACATGTATGTGTGTGTGTGTGTGTGTGTGTGTGTGTGTATTTATACCTAAGAAATAAAAGGAAGAAAAACAAAACAAAACAAAAAAATACAACAAAGAATACCAATAAAAAAAAAAATGTGGTCACACCAGTTTTGATCTCTACACAGTATATCTTGTTCCATGAGCTTAATGGATCCATATACCCAGCAATGACTGAGTAATTGTCTGCAGTCAACTGTGACCATATTTCGACCAACATTTTTCTGGCAAATTCAAAGTTTTTTTTTCTCTAGCTCAATATCAATTGTCTTACTTCATGCATTAGCAATGGACTCTGCTTATTGTCTGCAACCAGACCAATTAGGATGCAACATTTATCCTGTCTTTTTTAGAATGCTTTACTTAATGTCATCAAGCTTCAACGACTCTTTGTACTAGTAGGACCGTTTATAACCTAGCACTTCAGTGGTGTCAACAAAATGTTTTCAACAAAAAGAAAGAATAAAATCTAACATTTGATATATTTATTCCCTTTAATGTGCGACATCCCAATGTGACACAGGGCCCAACCTTTGCGCTTCTAAACAAATAGCATTTGGGTTTGTTTCTTCATATTATAAAAACATTAAAAGATTAAACATTCACTGCGGACCGAATACTATTTTTGAGCTTGCTTAACTTGTGTGTCTTTGATCTTGGACTGTTGTCTGGATGCTGATAACTTGTTAGTCTATTGTTTAACGTTTCTAAAATGTGAGTTTAATCACCAGTATGCCTTCAGTTTGTTTAGTCTACATTTTATTTTTAAAGTCTGTATTACATTATATTAAAGAAAGAATTACATAATAATAAAAAAACAAGTTTAAACCTCTTAAAGGTTATAAAAATAAACCCAATATTTCATCTGAGATAACAATATTAATATAAGTTGTGCACGAGAGTTGCAATCTATTGCGGATAAAAACTAAGGATGCAGGTCACAAAATCTTTTTTGTTCTGACATTTCTTTTTAAAGAAGCATTCCCCACTCATATTTATTGTGAAATCACATTTCTTCCACAAAAAAACAACCCCACCCCTCATCACAAACATTTTACCCTCCTCTCCTCCCTCACTGTGTGATGTCATATGTGAATGACCCCTTTGGTACTTACTGACAAGGAAAAAAACTGTACTGAAGTTACTTGATAATTATACAATGTAGTCCTACATGGTAAAACCTTATCGCAAGAAAGACTTTCTCATTCACATCCTTTACCTCAAACAATAAATATCAGGAACACCAACATTAAATTCACAAAGTCAATACAAAACCTAGGTGTTACTCTCAACAGTACTCTCAAATTGCACCAACATGTCATGAACATATGCAAGGCTGCATATCTTGAGCTGAGACGCATCAGCTCCATTCGCAAATATCTTTCAGTTGATGCCACTAATACACTTGTGTGTTCATTAGTACTTTCAAGACTGCACTATTGTAACTCAATTCTGTCTGGTTCATCTCATTATCAACTCCTGAAAATTCAAAAAGTTCAAAACACAGCTGCTTGGATCATCCTTATAAGTACCACAATTAGAGCAGACCTTCCTGCTGCCCTGTACCCTAAAACTGGCTATCCATTTGATCCAGAATCAAACACAAAATTTTTTCTCTGTGCTATGTTTCACTGGTGGACTCCAGTCCAGCATACCTATCTGGCCTCACCCATGTGTACACTCCTCTTCTTACAATTATATACTCATTATTCCCACTATGAAAACAAAGTTATACGGACAACATTCTTTTTCATACCAGGGCCCAGCAATGTGGAATGAATTGCCCATTGAAATTAGACACAAAGACACAGTGATCCCTTCAAGAGTGCTATTGAAATTCACCTTTTTCGACTGCAAGAACAAACCTAAAGACCTAAAATTGTTTCCTACCTTAAATATTTTCATCATCTTTAGATTACCACAATCAGAGCACACCTCACTGCTGCTCTGTATCCTACATTGGCTATTCAATTGATTTAGAATCAAATACAAAATTGTTCTTTGTGCTACATTTCACTGACAAACTCTAGTCCAACATACCTATCTGACCTCACCCATGTGTATACACCAGCAAGATACTTATGCTCCTCTTCTGAGAATCATATACTCACAATTACCACTATGAAAACAAAGTCATATTGACATGTTTTTACATACCAGGGCCGAGCAATGTGGAATGAATTGCCCACTAAACTTAGACACAAGGACACAGTGAACCCATTCAAGAGTTCTCTTAAAACTCATCTATTTCGAATGCAAGAACAAACTTAATTACCTAATAATGTTTCCTATTTTAAATATTTTCAGTATGTTTTGTTTTTTAATCAGATTTTGTTTTTGTTGTTTTTGTAATTATATCATTATACACTTTTTTATGCTATAGGTGTTTTCTAATGTAAAGTGCTCAGAGCTTCTATAGATTAAGCGCTATACAAAGTACTCATTATTATTATTATTAGATATTTATGTTTTGGGTGTCCAGAGGCCCAAAAAAAAATAAAGATGGTATCAGCATCGAGGACTATAGTATACAATTCGAATTTTACTGATCACTTGATTTGTTTGTTTGATTTTATTACATGTAACTTATCTCATATAGGTGAGAGCGTTTTGGGACAGTCTTCTGGGTCTTTAGTCAGATCATCTTACACATATCTGGAATTTTACTTCATGACAATAATTACTTAATACTAATTTTCTACACTGTAAACTAAATACTAATAATGGTTACAAATGAGGACATTTTTACCGCAGTCAGAGCTATGAGTATGACAAATTTTGCAAGTGTTAGAAGCGTCACTACTGTAGTCCTTACAATGAAATACGCCTGCACAGGGAAATTAATGTGAACACTCGCGAGTGAAAGGTTCAACTCCTAAATTGATTTAAAACCTGTTGTCTTTTCTGTGAACACACAATTTTTGGTTTTGGCGTAATATAGTATCATACCTGCGTCCGTTTCCGATTGGTGATTGTGAGAATGGGCTCTAACTTGGAATAGACCATTTCTCGAGAAATTGAGCGCATCAACTTAAAATTCCAAATTGATGCACTCTTTCTCGAGAAATTGCATGGTAGTTGGTTTCAACTTGGAAAAGTCATTTCTCAAGAAATTGCGCATCACAACTTGGAATTCCAAATTAATAGAGGTGTGTGTGTGTGTGTGTGTGTGTGTGTGTGTGTGTGTGTGTGTGTGTGTGCGCGCATTGAAAAAGCAATAGGAAGTGCTCGCGAACAGGTCGGATGATGTTTGATATCCGTTAAATCTTGTGTAATTGCAATATATATCTTTTTTCAATGCAATTGTTGGTTCGCTAAGTGCGAATTTTCAGAGATTCAGAGGACTATTCTTTTCCCATTTTTCTTATTCCATCGCATTTATTGAATCACTAAGTGCAAGAAAGAAGAAAAAAAAACGGTTTTCGCTTGTTAGTTTCTAATCAAAAGCCTCACCCCACTCTTAGTGAACCACGGGTGCTTTAGAATTAACGCCCTTTTTTAGGCTTGGGGAGAGCTGATACAAGTTGCACCCGAGTTACTTTTATTTTTATAAACTTACAATTACCCATTTAACGATATTTCGTCTTTTTTCATTGCATCTTGGGTAAACACCCCCACCTCTATAATAACATATGTCGCAGACGCTGACAACATTGCCTACCGTGTCTTTTGTACTCAAACTCACTGGCCGATCGAATGTTTCTCTTTAAGTTTTAAACACTTAGGATACTGTCTCAGTTACGATTAAACAATTTGTGTGTGTGTGTGTGTGTGTGTGTGTGTGTGTTTTTCGTCCGTCGATTCGACGAGGTCATCTCTAGTCATCCGATGGTTTGCTGGCTCTGCATCAGGATGGTGTGGATGCTGGGGAGATAGGCTTGGGCGAGTACCTCAGTGTCTGTAACCTTGTCCTGACACTAGATTTTGATGATTTTCCTGAGACTTGTGGTGTAAAAGTGGTTCAGATTCCTGGCGTAGCGTTATTACATCGTCCACGTTTTGCATGCGTAATGTCCTTTGGGAAGCACAACTGCCCTGCAGACCTTTAGTTTGATCTAGATGCTGATGACTTCTATTCCAGACGTTGGTATACAATTTGCCGAAAGTTGCGCAGGCTCCGGCAATGCGAAGGTTCACCTTGTTGTCAGTAAGGACTCTCTGTGACAGTGTGCTGCCAAGGTAGGTGAAGCGGTTCACTACTTTGAGTTTTTGCTGTTGACGGTGATGTTGGGCTGTACATTGGGATTTGGCCGGCAGATGTAGGACTTCAGTCTTCTTGGTATTGATGGTGAGACCAAAGCATGTGCAGGAGCTGCAAAACTTGTCGACGCTGCTTTGCAGGTCAGCTTCTGAATAAGCATTGATGGCAAAGTCATCAGCAAATAAGAAATCCCTGATGGTGTCTGTCAGAACCATGGTTTTCGCTTGAAGCCTCCTGGGATTGTATACTTTTCCATCTGTACTGTAACTGGCACTGACTCCAATCTCTCCGTCTCTGAAAGCATTAGTCAGCATGGTGGAGAGCACTAGAATGAACAGTGTCGGTGCCAGAACATAACCCTGCTTGATGCCATTTGTTATTGGGAATGGCTTAAATGGTTCTACATTATCCTAGACTCGTGCCTGAATGCCGTCGCGGAAATGCTGCACCATGCATATAAATTGTCTCGAGCATCCGTACTTGGCCTTTACCTTGCACAAGCCTTCTCTGTTGATAGTACCAAAGGCCGTTGTCAAGTCGATGAAGATGTAGAAAAGGTCGGTGTTGACATTTCTCTTGTAGCTGCATCTTAGCAAACGCCATTTCGATGGTTCCAAACTAATTTCGGAATCCACACTGGCTTTTTGGCAGTAGTCGGTGGTCAAGGTGCGTAGTGAGGCGTTTCAGTAGGATTCTGGCAAGTAGGTTCACAAGAACGAAACCCAGTGGTGTTTGGCACACTCGGGATCACTGAAGTTTCCCTGAGAATAAATGGACATCAAGAACCATCAGAGGAATGCTGGTGAATTTCAAATACAGTTGTGTTGCACGTGCAGATAATCAATTGCTTTCTTAAAGCTTCTCATCCAGTGGTGTCGCTAATGGGGTACGGACAGCACCGGGTGACACCATCTCAGAGGGGTGACACCAAAATGAAAAATTGCACATTTTACAGAGCACACACTGCTCGGTAAAGTAAGTTTAATGTAAAAATAACTATAACTTTAACGTTGTTACAGTTCTTAAGTACTTTTAAATTCGTACCTTCAATTAATTTGTTTTTGTTCTTGTCATTTTTATACTGTGGACTTATTTTAAGAAGAAAAAATCAATGGTGGAAGTCTGGAGAGGTGACACCCCGAGTTTACCGCACTGGGTGATACCAACCCTAGCGACGTCGCTGTTCCCATCTCCAGTTTTAATTTACTTGATGCTGCTCGGCGAGAAAAAATAAGAATCTCACAGGTGTTTCATGCGTGATCACTTACCGGAAAAAAAAAACAAATCATGTTGAAAGCTGTTTTATTAAATTCGATAGACGTTCTGGTTCAGGTACTCGTTGGGTTGAATACGCAGATGATCCACGTGGATTTGTTTACTTCGATTCGTATGGATTGGCGCCATAAAAATTACATTTTTTATATGACCAGTGACATACAAATCGGGTACTCAACATTATCAACACAGACAACAACGGATCCACCAATATACGGTCTTGAAGTAATTGCGGTACTTAAAGCCGTGTCAAGGTCATCATCACTGCCTCATAAAATTGTGCGTGATTATACTGCCCGTCGTTTAAAACATGTTAATAATTTATAATGCTAGATATTTACGGAAAATCTGTTAGAGGCATGCCCCAAGGTGACAATGATTCATCCAAATATGCAACGCGAAATAAACATGCTGATCTTTTGCGTCTCGCCATAGATGACACAAATGAAAATGTTGTTTTTTAATATCAGCAATGACATTTAAAGACGAGCAATATCTCGTCGACAGATATCATTCTGCGCGACCGAAGATAGCTTAGTGGTGAGTAGAACCTGTAAAATTAAAAATCATGGAGGAATCAGTTCTAACAATCACAGGAGAGATAGCTGGACGCATGAGAAGAATCGGAGATATAATGTATGGCGATATCAACATGAGTAGAGATACAATTACAAATGTGAGAACTGAGATTTTAAAAAATTTGCTTCAAAAGCCATTGATGCGATGACTGGCGATCTCAACATGGCCATTACTAATTTGTGAGAACCAATTTCAAATTTCAAACGATTACGCTTCAACGAAGAAATACGTGGGCAACAGCAATATCCCGTTGATAATGATGCTAATGACAATCAGTGATGGAACGAGGCATTCAGATCTGAATATACTAATCATGCAACCGCGTTTGCGAATTTGTTGTAGAAACATGAACCAGGGATAATTTCTTTGGAAGCTTAATTGATTATATAATATATACCATAATGAATCCCACAGAATTGTTTTGATATAATCAAGCATGTGCATGGAAGACGTCGCAGAAAGAAATCATCGACGAGCACTTGATAAAACAATTATCGCAAATAAATCATAAACGATGTTCCATACCCGGTTCATCGCTGGACGCTAAAACAACAGCGTTAATCGGCACATTATCAGAGACGCACGTGATACCGCCCATGGATGGAACCGTTGTATATGTTGTTGTCGGTATTACTGGCATACTCAGTATTATTGCGGAGAATAAAATATATACATGTACAAGCAAATATGGCATGAGCAGATAGAAATAACTTGCGCGGCGACAGATGTATGCATAAATATATCATGTAATCCTCCGTATAAATAATAATTACCGCATAAATAACCAAAGGACTGTAGCAGATCATCGCTAACACAACGCCGATGTCGACCACAATGATATCAGCATCGTCAACACATCCGGAGTTTGATATTCGTTTTACAACTCTGATAAAAGCGCCGTTTGGTCAATTACCTTAAATCACACTAACATTATTACGACTTTATTATAGTTTGCCAATTATTAGAGAAAACAATTTGGTGGATTAGTTGCTAATAATTCGCTAGTATTATCGCAAAACAACATCGCGCTAAGCATAAGATTGAGCTATTTACACAAAATGTGGTACGTTAATCAGGAGATCAAAAGAAGAACAAATCGCAGGCACTTGATTCTGGGTAAATTAATGTATACACTCACAATATGGTGAGTGTATACATTCATTTACCCCGAATCAAGTGTCTGTGGAAAAACACCAGCTGCGGCTGGATTAGATTTAAGAAATTATTTGTAAAAAAAATCTGGAGATATAATGATAGGTAACATAAGTCAGGTCAGCGAGTGGTATAAATGGAAACAACATATCCTCCTGTCAACGTAAATAACACACAAGCTGTAAATTATGCCCAACTTATGATAATAGCACGTCGTCTCTGACATGTGAAACAATAAGAATAAAAATTGGACTCAAGCTGTAAGTTTAAATCAACTTTGTACTGTATCAAGCTTAAATATAAATAAATATGGACACACAGTAAATGGAACACTTACATTTACTGTCGGTTCTTTAAATAACAAAACTTTCATCAAATTTTACACATAGTGCAACAGATGTATTCAGCTTAAATTAACACAAAACTAACAAAATATTTACCACTTGGTGGTGGGACTATGACTGAATTCTTAAATATGAGCGGAAACTAATAATTGATACTCACTTTGATTAAAGATCACTAACCGACGACAATTTTGTAGCAAAGGTAATGTTTGTCGAGGAAAATGTTATGATAAAATCTGGCTACACTATGGTGGGAAATATAGACATGGGCATGTAAAAGAAGACAATTATATATATATATATATATATATATATATATATATATATATATATATATATATATATATATATATATATATATATATATATATATATATATATATATATATACACACACACATGTCAATGGTTCTGATCTGACAAATAAATTCAAGTTGAACCAGCTAAAAACAAGTGCCATTGATGCTGCAAATAGAGGTGTAGATGATGCTTATCTTAAAAATAAAACCAGGAGGTAGTATAATTACAGGTGTGATCAAACATCGTTTCCAACAGAATAACTTCTGTTAATGTTGCTGCATCTGATTTTGTAAATAAACAGTACGTAGACTCAGTTGTTGAAGCTAGTGGCAGCACAAAACGAGCTATAAAATAGTGTCGGCCATCTTCCACATCTTGTACACGTAACAAATAATCGTTGGAGTTTTGTTGTATCAGCCTCAACTCAGTATCCATGAAATAATCAAAAGTTTGCGTTTAACAGCGCGATATGTGAATGGACAGAGTGAACCATAGACGGAGAAACTTCTTACTTTTGGATTAAAATACAATGATCTACGGTCATTGCGATATGGCAATTTCAACTACGTGGCCGATTGAATGTCAGTGTCGGGTGTCTTTACATCTTGAGATTAGAGGGATCTGCTGATAATACAACTTGTACGATGTTGTATACAGCACCGGGTGTTTATGTTCATGGAAATTTACACTTGATCCTGCAATAACCAGAAACAAGTACTAGTATTTCCGGATTAATGTTGTCAACGCTGAGAGTCATTATCCTTGATCAATTATGTTTCAGATATATACTGTTGACGACGTAATGTAAATCTTGTAGTTTCAGATACAAGTTAACTATTTAGTGTAATCTCACATATAAAATTGTCCAACAGATAGATACACATCCGTCAGAGTTGCAAAAGTGTTATATATTTTTTTTTTTAATTTAATCCTGGAGTTTTGTTGTATCTGCGTCAACTCAGTTAACAACTTTAAAACAAGAAATTATTCTTAAAATAAAACGATTGGTTCTCGTCAGAGTCATGCTAGGATTACGTGATATAAACACAATCACGTGACTCCTCTTTTTAGGTTTTGGAATTTGGTGATTAATTTTCTAACGGCGTTTTAGAATATGATATTGTCTTTGTGTTAGAGAAAAATTATCAGTTTTGGGGCTTTTACGCCCGACATTCAGTCATTTTCTTCTGTTGTAGCCAGTTTTTCGAGTTATGTTTTTTTTTTAAAAAATCTTCTTCAGTTCATTTTGATTTGAAAAGATTAATTTGTTTCTCAGGAATTATTTGATGTGCTCATATATATTTTTGGGACAAAGACAGTTTATCAAAATTTAATTAGATTACCAATACAGGAGTGTTAATTCTATAAGGATATATAAATGAACACAACAGGGCTTGAACTTAAATTTATTAGAACATTTCCTTACTAGGACTTTTTGTAATTTAATTCGTGGATTATTCTTGGATTATTTTTGGATTGATTCTTAAAACTGTTATTTTTTTAAAATTATTTTTACAATCTTTTTCCTGGAGAAAAATATTTTACAAAGCTTGTTGTTTTCCCTTTTTCTGCGTTACTGTTTATTAGAGCCTAAACACGTATTAGCATATATCACATTAATGCTGCATTAAACGCAATATTAGATATTGAGCATAGGACAGAGTCATATCATGGAGAGATATTTTATCAAGAGCTTGACGATATTGCAATCGTAAAACCCATTATTGATAAAGATTATGAAATACATAATAGATCTAAAAAAATGTGTTGAAGAACTATTTTTTTTAAAAGAAAAAATAACACTGGAAAGTTACGGACAGAAGCAAAATATAAAAAAAAAATCAAAGAGCTGATTGTTGGGTACTTTAATATTTCTATTTCTACCAGTGACATAAGTAACGAGCACATTGATATTCACAGTCTTTTAAATTTGGAACAGCATATGCAATTCTCAGGCTGCATCTGGTATTTGCAAATTTGAAACTGTGACGGAAATTTGATGTTGTTTGTTATATCGACGAACAAAATATATTTATCGTGACAGAGTCAGTGATATTACTGAAATACCAACACATTTGATCCTTCATTTTCATTCTCGTCTTTAACATATATCAGATACGATGATATCTCATCCGAAGTGCACGATAAGTATAGAGTTTTTCTTGCCGATCCTGTCAATGAAAAATTTAGTGCTCTGATAGATAAAGCTTCAGCTTAAAGTATTTTACTACAGCAACTGAAATAATTACCGAAACAGTTTAAAAATGACAAGAAAAGAAGAAATAATAGACTACGATCATATTGCATCAGGTCTCCAAAACAACGATAGAGACAAACTGATCAAATAGTACATGTACTATCATAAAAGCTTTATTGTATCAGAAGTGCAAGGAAATAGCACGGATACTAAACCAGCTGCTCGGTTATTTATATCGCTTCGCACGGTTACGGTCACGCAATTTCTAGAGAAAGAGCTAAAAACTCATGATTCCAAATTGTTGCATTATTTCAAGTTGGTGCCCAACATCCCATTGTTTAGGCATGGCGACCGTACTGGAAAACGAAATGGAAGAAGCAGAAACATTAGGCTGTGGGAGCATACACGAAGGATTTAAAGAGATTGACGAAGTCAGAAATCTTGCAAGCAGTCTTCCTGATATTTTCAAAGATCAAGTCACTGTTGAAACTAATTACGAACGTTTCCTCTGTAAGCTGTCAAACTTATCTATGAATTACACTTGCCCAAATGTTGAAATGAGTTAGTTTTCACACATTCAGTTATTTAGATCTATATCATTACTAGATTTGGATCCAATTGAGGAAACTATATAGTCAGATGGTGTTGGTGGAAGGTCAGAGATATATATATATTTTGAAGTGCAGAGATTGAGGTGTACTCTATTTATTGCGATGATCACCTGATTCCGACAACCAATGCTAGATATAGGACATGGAAATTGAAATACCAGTTTTTGCAGTTAAATCAAGCTATTTTTTAAAAATGGAGATGCATCCAAGAATGATAAAAATTAAGTCTAAAGTGTCTCTGTGATGAAGATTGGCGTGATTTCAAGGACATGAAATGAGTGGAGGGTGGGCAATTCTCAAAATGCATTTTTGTCAATTTTCAGGGAGAAAAAAACATTGTCCCACATAATTTCATGAAAATTAACAAAGTTTATAACTCTTGATAGTGTCTGAAAACATATTTATAGCTTCAGTTTAATTAGGACAGACAATGAAAGCTATACTAAGTCACGTATCATCAGTCTGCTGAGGAATATGTGTACCCTTTTCCCGACCCCATATATATATTTTCATGAAATCTAACAGAACTGTTGGACCTTCGTTACAGCAGTTTCATGTTTGTATAAATTATTTCAACAGAATATAGCAATTCCTAATACTAAACTTCAGATAAGAAAAATATTTGCAAAGGGACCATAATAAGGGGGAGATAACTCAGTGAACCTTTTCCTTGACCAACATTTAGATTCGCATCACAATTAGTATTTCTAGTTCAGTACAGTGTGGCCCGACTATAAAGTGGTAGTTGGGAGCCAAAGAACCCGACCATGTTATAGACCGAACCGTTTTATAAGCAACCAGGTCAGTTAACTGAAGATAATGATGCATGTACCCCCAAAAATTGCAAGGGGTGGGGGGTAGGTAATAAATGCAGGCGGTAAAATACGTGCTTCATCGGCACAGTTACCATCTTAAATTAATGCATATTAAATGAGAAATACATCTTTAGTGAAGTCATATAATAGTTTACTTTATTTAGAGAACCACAAATTGGTACATAATACATATACGTGAATACTGTTTATATATACATGTATAATGTATAGCATGAATAGAGAGTATCAACACCATGTACTCGCCTACAAACATCATCATATACATTGATTGAATCCACAATACAAGTGATTCCATCAAAAATATGCACACAATCACACACACAGCTTTAAAATATTCAATAATTTTGTCACAGGTCATAGTGGTGTGAATTCAGTGGAAAAACATAGCACACTCATGTAACGAATAACGAAGCACATTTACTTTTCAGTACGTCACAAGTCAGTAAAAGTTCATTTGCGTTTTAAGCCGCCTTTGGTAGCTTTCATCCCAACAAAAAAGGAAACTTTCACGGCACAGTTAACATGTTCCATTCACATTGGAAAATACTAAAATCCATCAGATTCCATCACTTTTATTTAAGTTTGGTACTGACTTCCTTTGAATAAAAGCTCTTTGTTTTTATTGAAAGATTGTAGTCGGCTTTCTTTGATGATTCGTGCATGTGTTATTGAAGTCACAGCTAAAGGATAGCTTTGGAGAACCAAACGAATGCGTATTTC
This sequence comes from Unio delphinus, assembly GCA_029339505.1. NCBI lineage: Eukaryota > Metazoa > Mollusca > Bivalvia > Unionida > Unionidae > Unio > Unio delphinus. Next base: position 12,497,406 of record JAQISU010000051.1, on the reverse strand, counting down.
TTATTGTGGCGGCAACATCAAATAATTGTATTGCATGATTGAGATGATTTTTTTTCTCCATTTGCTGAGTAAGTTTTCATAACAATCGCACACATCGGTGCTTCAAAGGTAATCTGTTTCCTTTGAATTTTTAGCAAAATTTTATCTGGGTGCAGTTTTAAAAATGAAGTGGCCGTGGTTTGGTCGATTGTAGATACAGTTCCTCCTGCCTACTGAATAGACTACAAGATGTTGTTTTTTTTATTAATATTTTTTGTACATTTGTGGTAGCGGAGTGATGCTGCCTTGCACTAATGCGTCAGAAATTTAACAAAGGGTAAATGTATGATAGAGACACATGTGCTCTGGTCTGATGACAAGGATTACTACAAAAAAATGTGGGTGTTCTGAAGGATTAAATTCTGAATTCTGATTAAATTGAAGAGGAATTTTACCTACCATTCACATACAAATATCAGTCTAGGTAAATATATTAATTACTAGCGAGCGGCCGAAAATCCTACAAAAATAGATTACGAAACAATGCTTTGTCTGGTTGATCTCCGCTACCAGAAATGTCAAGAACAAGAAAAGCAGATATCTCAAAACATTGTATTCATGCTCGATGTCAGCATAAGAGGATTATGATGTAACAATACACTGTTAAGATGGTATGTCAGTATAGAAAAAGAAATTGTTTATGTAACAATAGATAAATTTCAGTGCATTTTATATCAAGTTTGCAGTTACCTTTCATGGGGCCTCTGAATTTCTCCACTCTAAACCAATGGTTGTATATACAAGTTTAAATAGTCAGCAATGTCGCCAATAAAAAAAAGTTGCCAGATGGTTTATTTTGTCGCCAATAAGGAAAATAAAATCACAGTTTGTGACATTGGCAAAGCCCTATGTGATCCTAGAATAAACATTTTGCACTTTATTTTTCGTACTTTCTGGTTGGTTGTGTATATGTATGCAGTGAGGAGAAAAAAAAACACATGTCGGTTATTGTTTGTGCAATGATTGTATACAGAATTAATTGAAGACAATCACAGAGATGACTTACTGGCTTTACTCATGGATCAGTAACAAGGAACATTTCCGATAATGTTTATTTTGGCATAACACTTCACGAACCTGTTGAAATTGTTAAATTTCAGAAGCTACACACCGATTGTATTATATTCAAATTCATACTAGAACTCTTCCCCAAAATGATAATAAACTTTTTACACACTATTTCTCGTACTTAAATAAAAGAAAATACACATATAATCAAAATTGCAGGGACTATGCCACGATTGTATTAAATTCGAATTCATATACGATCTTTTCCCATAATGATAATAAACTTTAAACTCAAAAATAATTTTTCATGTGCGAATAAATATACAAAATTTCGGGAGCCATGCCACGACCGCGTTATATCCGAATTCGCATTATAGTGGAGTGGGTTATAGCGGGGTTGCACTATACCTCTTATAGAACATTTTTTCCTCTCATTTTTGGTGGTGATAGAAGAGTTACAATTATGCATTTTTGGTAGGGATTTAAAGGTAATTGTTTATTTTTGAGAGTTCAGAGAGTGGTTTTTTGTGTGTATTTTGGTGACAGTATATATTGAATAATAAGGCCTTGGTGATGATCCAGATCTGAAATCTGTTCTGTTTACACGCTGCTCTGTTTACAATGCAGCCTCTCAAAAAATTTCCGGTGAACCTTTTGCAAGAGCTTCACTGTGTAGTCATCTTTGGAGGTGTTTTTAAGATTAACATATGATTTCTATTGATTGTCACTCTGTGGAAAAGTCGGCACTGAGAAATATATGTAGAGAACATATAGTAAAATTAATTGTGATTGTATGTCCATTTTGAATAGAGCTTCGATGACTAAATTCATAAAGGTGTAATCTTGCCATGACACCGCTTATTTGAATAAATTGAATACATAATTTCAAGAGAAGAAACACAAACACTATTTTCCTTATCTGAATGAAATCAATATATATAGATATGAAAAAACCTCTAGAAATTAAATAAAGTTTTGCACACTATTGACTGACAATGGGGTTAATACGCTAAATATTTGAGGGATAACTTTGCCTACGCACAGGTCTGAAACGACCTGATAGGACATCTGAATTGAGGCTTCATACTGTAAATAGAAGTTACTCAGAAATATGAAATATACATGGATATATTCAAAATTGTTGGCAGTTTAAGACCTACTGTGTTTATGATTATTACCTCCTCTTAATGTATGGAAATAAAACTTTGACAATTTTCAACACTTCATAAAAATACAAAATTTTACTTCTATGGGCTGCTATGTGCTATAAACATGTATCCGGATATTTATTCTGTTGGGTTCCAATGCTTTTACATTAAAAAAATTCCAAATTTATCTCAAAATATACAGTAAAAGCAGACCACTGTTTTGGAACCAAAGCAGCCACAGAAAACGGGAAGCCAGAAACTGTTATGCCCCATGACAGTCCTATATCTACCAATGCTATGGTCTATTGCATACATAAAACCAACATATTTCACTACATTGGCCATTACACTGACTTTAACATCTGCTCCACAAAAGGTTCAAATTAAAATTACATCCAGCTTTTAAACAGAGACATAAAATATTTTTTAAAAAATAGTTTAAAATTTTGCAGCTTGACATATGAAAGCAAATTTAAAGGGCTACTAGAAACACCGAAATACACTGAAAAACCGAAATACATGTATTTACATGTTTTCTCTGTATATATCAGTTTCCACAGTCAGATTATTATTTGCTTTTGTTTGAATAATAATATAAAGCAAAATAAAATATGATTTATCATGACTACAGGGACTTTTTTTTATCTAACATTTTTGCGACCATTTTCATGAATCAACTGCTCAAAGAGAATTGTGGTACAAGTGTATTTGGCCCATTTAGCGATACATGGGCTTGTTATGCCATACATAGTTATCATGCACTGACAAATGTCATTAAAACTTAAATCTCTAACAAGAATAACATCAGCAGCAAAAAAGCTAAGAGAACTGGTCAATTGATCAAGTGTTTGCGGAAATTGATGGGGGAATGTAACATGGGATGCACCTTATATACACGAGTGGTTTAAGTTTTAACTTATAGGAGTAAATAAACTCACCTCTGTTCACAGAAGAATGTGGACATAACCAAACTCCAAACTGAAAGAACCTTAGCCAACCATTGCATGTTTACACCGTAAAATAACTCTTATGCAGTGCATTTCCGAATTTGTCTATGTCTACTATAGTCTACTGTTTTAACTTGAATAATGCAGTTAATGCAAATCTGGAATATCTGGATCCATAATCATCCTATCTTATATCCAACAATTTGAATTTTTAGAAGTGAAACTGATAGTGACACACTCTCACTGCTGAATATCCATAAACATTTTGTGTTGAAAATTATGTTTTTTTGGTCAAATATTCTATTGATTTAGAAGGACAGTTGCTCATTAAAATATAATTGGTAAAAATTAAACAAATAAAGTTGTTATAGAACAGCATAAAATAATTCCAGTGACTATTTCTAGCACACTTTAAATTAAATTTAAAGGTGCAGTTTCTTATTTCAAATGAATGAAATTATTTCTTTCTTTCACTCCCATTTCCTTTCAAATATAAAATATGTGATAAGCAGAATCTTAAACAGTAATGATTTAATATTAAAGCTCACAAAAGCTGGTCATTACTTAATGAGGTTCATAAATTCAGTATTAAAGCATTTGAGGTCCTCTAAGTATTATATCAAAGATATAACATATATACTTATACATAATTATATTTTATGTATGCCACATCAGAGCTAGAACATTTTGGAAATTCTATACTTATTCCTAAACAGACTTTATTGTGCCCACCCCCACCCCATTTAAATGTTCAGTACTTTATAGTACATGAATGTGTTGTTTTTGTTAATTGTTATATGTTTGTCTGTGTGTGTGGTTTGGACTTTTAATGTAGCTTTTAACAAAATTCAGCCATCGCTACACTGTCTGAAGTGTGACAGTTTAAAGTGATATCATCTAGCACTGGGGCATCATGCTGCAAATATGAAACATCATGTCACACCCAGTAATTTGTCTTGACAAAGCTGACCTGTCCTAGTAATAACATCTTAAGGCTGAGTGTCAAGCGAACTAGCTGTTATTACTATTTTGATAAGTCTTGATATGAGTTGACCAGGGTCCATGACCTCCAATAACAGATGCAGACTCGCTAACCACAATAAGTTGCTGTCTGAACACTGATGAAAATGGAATGATTAAGTTTTCTTTATAGCTGGTACCTAGTAAAAGACAGTGCGTTTTATATGTTCAGAAAAATATGAAATGTTGACACAATGAAATTCAATAAGCATTTCATGCTTATAGAGTACATAATACAAATATTACAAATATGTGGTTATTAATAAGTACTATATGACCAACTTTAAAACAGAAATTCAAAATATAATTGGCAAGAGCTGGATAGGTGAGGATTGGCAATCTTTGTGATAAATTACTCTAGTAATAATAATAATAATAATAATCTATTCCTTATTATAAACACATTTAGCTAGTGAATGTATAATTTTCTTATTACTAGAAGTTAACAATTCATTGTACTTGTGCATGAATGGTTTATTCCAGAAGTTTACATGCAAGATAGTATACACAGGACATAGTAACAGAAAATTATATTCATCTTCAATGTCATCATTGTCACCGAGTGTACAATATTTGTGACTGCTATCACTGATATTACTTCTATATCTCTCAGTTTTAATTCTCAGATTATTTGTTTTGGAAACACTTACAGTTTTGTGATTGATGTTTATAGTCAAACAAGAATTTTCAATAATCATTGAGGCAAGAGTAAGTTTTTATATATGTTTATGGAGAGACATTTAGAATCTTGTAATTTTTTTTTTATTAATTCTGATTGGAAAGCACAATAAATTTCATTTAAGGATTGGAATCAACTTAGAGCAATTTACACTATCAGGAATCATCCAGACTTCACCAAAATCAAATCTATTTTATGTATCCTTTATGAGCATAACCCAATTGATAATATTATGGGGGCTGTGGATTCTCCTTGGATTTATTCAATCATTTTTGAAATTTCCAAAATTTGGTGAACTTTTTTTTGGGTGGTGATGGAGAGGCTATCCTTCTGCAAAGACAACAGCATAATCATTCATCAGCTTATTGCCTGCTTGAAAGAGACTAAAATATCCAGTTGTAATTAACCAATAACCAAGCATGTTTAATTACATTCAATAATCAAGCAACATTTTGCATTCATCTTTGTTAGAAAAAAAATAAGCCGAAAAAGATGGCGACTGAAGATATTTTCTGGAACCTGTTCTGAATGTTGATTCTAATAAATATAGCATTTGGAATGTCTTGGATGTTACTCTCTGAATTACATTGCTCATAGCTAATATTCCTTTGGTTGTTTTTAGCATCATACTTGTAAGAATGAAACAAAGAAATTTTTCTTTCATGTCACCTGGCCTCATGCACAAACTGTGCAAAGCAGTGGAAGGTTATATAATGAATTCATTGGATGTAGATAGCACAACTTACACCATTTTTCATAGGTGGATTGGTCATCTTCAAATCTGTAAGGTGAATGGAAATCATTTGTTTGCATAATAAAAACGGCCCCACTGTCAAAGATATAGATTATGACTTCTCATTGGGTTTGTTTGAAACCCATAGAATTTATATTTTCCGTAGAGGTCATACTTCATCAGTTATATCATTGTGTTAATGATACTTTGAACCCTAATAAGTCCTGTATCAGTTCAGTCCATCATCTCAGTAGGTCAGTTCACAACCACCTTTACTATATTCAGCTTTGTTCTTGCATTACTTGAAACTTCATCCATGTACAGTGAGACTGCTCCAGTTGCCTATTTGGTTTGAGTGTCAGACTCTTTTGCAGGAGGTCATAGGTTTGAACCCCCAGCCAGGTCATACCAAAAACTTATAAAAATGGTTTGTCCTGGCATGTTACATGTCTGCAGCATGATGCTACAGTGGCAGATATCAATAAATTCTGCCACACTGCAGACATCATAGTCATATGACTAAAATTGTTAAAGTTTTGTTAAAAATCCAAATCACACACTCACACTGAACAGTAACTTTGTTAAGCACCAACACACTTATAATATAGAAAATCAAGACATAAATATTTTTGAATTTATAAGAGAGACCCAATCCCCCCAAATTCCTTAGATAGTATATACATCAGAAGAGTCATCTGATGGAAGCAGACTACATACAGGGTCACTACAAGATGTTATTCTTCCTATAGGATCTAAAGCACCACCGATAGTGTGCATTCATCTAAGTAGTAGTCGTAATAGCATCAGCAACTGTCTTGTTTGGATTTGGGATGGGGGTGGAGAATACCACTATTTCATGAACCTTTCATTTTTTTGTCCTATTTACAGATATAATTGACCAGTACCAGGAGCAGCCCCATTTGATAGACCCTCATCTAGGTAAGACTTACTTTTCATTTTGCCAAGAAACATGATGTATATATTGCACAAAATAGAGATAAGGGGTGCAGAGATTAACAGAAAACAAAAATTGTTAAATAAATTGTTGTTTTGGACAGTCATTCTTCTACAGGTTGTATACTTTTTTTTACAATATTTTCAAATTTTGAGTGACTTTGTCACCTTTCTGGACTTGCAACGTGGACAGAGCACGCTAATGGCGGTACTCATGTTGTCATTTACAAGTTAACGCGGCACTGAATAATTTCGCTTACTCTGTTAGTAACGGTTATGGTATTAGCAAATTAATAACGTGCTGAATTGCTAATTTGTGCTTTGTTTTATCTTCTTTTGTCGTTTCAGTAGACTTTATCTTTGGACGACCACGTTGCGACATGCTAATTTCAGTACTCGTGTTGTCATTTATAAGTTAAAGCGGCACTGAATAATTTTGCTTACTCCGTTAGTAACGGGTATGGTATTAGCGAATTAACAACATGCTGAATTGCTAATTTGTGCTTTGTTTTTTCTTCTTTTGTCGTATCAGTAGAAATGTCAACAACAAATGCATGAACGGCAAAAAGGGTGTTGACAATGTGGCAATGGTGGAAAATAATGTTGACATGGTATAACAGTCCGTTGTTGGGTCCAGGAAACTATGGCATAGCTATTAACATCATTTGGGGGAGTGTTCCCCCAATTTTAGGTTGCCCAGTGGGCGTAAGTCCCCCTGCATGTCCGAGCATGGCCTTTGGGTCTGTAAGTCAGGAGGCATGGGGTTTTTACCGGATCCATTGGATCTATTTCATTATACAACTTCGATGTCTCCGGCCATCCAGCCGTCCCATCGTATTGCTAATACGGTCCGACCAACTATGATTTACTGGGATTTTAGTGAAAAATCCGTCCGTCAAGCTGTACCACCGGCAACATGCCAATACTATGATGGAAATTTTAGTGAGAAATCTGTCCATCCAGCCAAGCCATGGCAGCGGCCGGTACTGGTGATAGCAGGACCATCGCCGACATTCCGGCGGACCACACACCAGACAAACCAGCCGGCAGTGCCGTCCCAGTATGGGGACCTTATTGCTAAAACGGGCTGACCAACTCTGATTTACTGGGATTTTAGTGACAAATCCGTCTGTCAAGCTTTACTTCCGGCAACATACCAATACTATATGGAGATTTTAGTGAGAAATCTGTCTGTCCAGCCAGGCCATTGGAGCGGCTGGTACCAGTGATAGCTGGACTGTTGGCGACATTCCGGTGGATCACACGCCACACAAAACAGACGGCAGTACCATCCCAGTATGGTGACCTTATTGCTAAAACAGGCTGACCAACTATGATTTACGGTGATTTTAGTGACAAATCCATCTGTCAAGCTGTACCGCCGGCAACATATCAATACTATATGGAGATTTTATGGAAATCTGTCCGTCCAGCCTGACCTTTGGAGCGGCCGGTACCGGTGATAGCCGGACCATTGCCGACATTCAGGCCAACCATTCGCCTGACAAACCAGCCGGCAGTACTGGACGTCCATATGTTCACGGCTTCTCCACAAGGGAGAATTTGTGAAATTGTCAAGGATGACGGAATTGCGTCATCTATGTCATCTGGTATGGTATACAGAGATGCAAGCTGTACCAGAACCAACGTTCCCTCTGAGCGAATGGTAGATGTGCGTGCAGCGCTCGCTGCATTGCACAAGCATTACGGAGATGAGCAAAATTTAAAGTTGGAATGAGCAAAATTTGACAATTCAGCTGCAAGTGGATGTCTGAGCAGCTGCGCATGCAGCATAGAGGGAAAGTTGACCAGAACACGACTCGGCACACAGTGAGTGTGACGAAACACTTTCATCCATACACAGATCCAGTCATGGAACGGACTGTGCTTAGCTTCCAGGCCACAGTGGAAGAAATTTATAGGGTGTTGGCAACTTCAGAATGCCCACCACCTCCTACCACCATTCAAGACTACAAAGTTAAGGCGTCTGTAGACTTGAATGGAAGGAAGAGACGATGTCCTTCCTGCTCCTTCCCCAGTCGGTAAAAATTCAGAAAGCTAAGTACCAGCAACGTTCTAGTGTAGCTGGTACAAAACTCAATCAGATGCCTTCAGTACTGATCTCCAATGCCACGTCAAAGCTAGTCCAAAACGTAGTCGCTACGTCTTCAATGTTAGACTTGGCTTCACTAGCCATTTTTCTGACTCCCTATGCCAATCCAGCAATGACCACACTTGTGAAGTGACGGCCTGGATTGCTAGAGGTATTAACAGGGCCAACTTCGACCTGAGACGGCGTGACACATGTCGGCGGTCCATGTCGCTCAAGCCCCATCCTACTCTGGCTTTACTGATGTCTCCGTTTGGGTGACTTTTACTCTTTGGGGGAAAAATTGAGAAAGTTCAGAGGCAGGCAGCTCAGGAACTGCCCCTCCAACTCGCTGCCCAACTTTCGCAGGCGTTTTGAAACAATCATCCCCTGCCACAGCGGAGGGATGATAGGCAGACCAGGGAAAAAGGGATCCTTACAATCAATGTGCAGTAACCAACCCAATGCTGGGAGCCAACAGTCTGATCAAGCTAGGAGGCAACCATACAGAGGCAGCAAGAACCCAAGTTTCTCCGCCTTCAAGCCTCCTAACTCTAGACGTTGACATACCCTTCCCACTGCTAGCGGACTGCCTACATGTGGGTGGCTGCCTCCTGCTGCAATTTCAGGAGCACTGGACCACTTTATTACCTCAGAACATTTGGGTGATTCAGGTCATTACGGAGGGACTTTGGACTTCATTTATCCATTCCCCCCCCCTACCCCCCCCCCCCCCCGCGTCCTCCTCTCCCACTTTACGGATGTACCGTTAAATCATGAGAAGGATGCCTTTCTAAAAAAAAAAAAAAGAAAAAAAAAGAAAAAGAAAAAAATTAAATTAAAAAAAGAAAAAAAAAAGAAAAAAATTAAATTTAAAAAAATAAAAATCCTGTATTCATGGCTGTTTCTTATCCAGAAGCCATTCATCAATGTGAGTCGCCTCAACCAATACATTTTCTCCTGGAAATTCAATGTGGCGATTGCGTGATCAATCCAAGCGGAGATAATGGTATGTTCCGCCACCAGTACCTACAGTTGGGGTGACCACCTGTTGCAGGACTTTGATACTGTCAGGGGCATGTGGGTGCCAGGGGAGAGCCCTCTCCACATCAACCTTTCAGAAATAAAGGCTGTCATCAATGCCTTTAATTTCTCGAAGGATCAACTCTTATTCAAAAGTGACCTCCTTATGTCAGACAACTTTGTGGTGGTGACATGCCTCCTTAAACAAAGGGGCACCAAATCACCAGACCTGTGCAATCTGATCCAGCAGTTTCTACATTGGTGCGACAATCTCCACCTCAATGTACAAATCAGATACATTCCCGGCAGACTCAATATCTTGGCTGTCACTCTATCCAGGAATGGTCAAGTCATTCACACGGAATGGTCACTCCATCAGTCGGTCTTTCTTCCAATCTGTACACTTTGGGGACGTCCAATGATCAATCTTTTGCAACAAGGTGGAATTGCTAATTGTCCACTTTCGTCTCTCCGGTTCCAGAAACAGAAGCTTGAGCCGTGGATTCTCTGTCAATCAGCCGGGTGGGGTTGTGGGTATTCTCCTGGGTATTCCCATGTTCTTGGTACTGAAAATAATCCAGAGGTTAAGGGGTCATAACTGTCAGATGATTCTGATTGCCCCTATCAGATGGACAACTCCAGGGTCTCCGATGTACTTGATCTGGCGATAGATCTACCCAGGAAGATTACAGTCAGCCCAAATCTTCTTAAGCAACCGTGGTCACGGGTGTTCCACCCCAGTCCAGACCGTCTTTATCTTCATGCTTGGCTCTTTCCAGATGGCCTTGCGAGACAAATAATTTCAATCTTCGATTGTGGAGAGAATCTCGAGAGCAAGAAGGCCCTCTACTCTGAATTCTTACGAGGGAAAGTGGCATGTTTTCAGGGACTGGTACCATATCAATACCATCGTTCCTTTGAGCGTTTCAATCCCTCAACTGGCTTTTTTCTCTGGCTTTTTGAGGAGAAACAGTTGGCCCCAATACCTATCAAATGCTACAGCTCCATAATATCAGACACATTTCACCATCATGGTAAATGTAATATCAGCCATGACAAAGATCTGTCAGATCTTTTAGCCACTTAGAGTTCAACCGACTAAAATCCCTCACCGTGTTTCCAAATAGAATCTGTCCTGGGTTTTAACATGGTTCAATTCAGACAGTATTGAGTCTTTAGCCCACAATTCGTTAAAGCTGCTCTCATACAAAACGGGTTTCTTGATAGTCTTAGCTTCAGCATGCAGGGTGAGTGAGTTACAGGCCCTTTCCAGTGACCCGAACTATCTTCAGTTCAGATCAGATGGTTCGGTGGTCCTCTTGATGCAGCCAGGCTTCGTAGCCAAAATTAGGTTACCATCCATTGGCAATCAAAGAGTCTTCATTAGCTTGCTTTCTTTTATAGATAAGTCAGGAGCAGCAGCCATGCAAGATCTTGTTTGTGCACTCTAACACCATTTAAACGCACAGAGGTGAGTCGGGTCACATGCAAGCACTTCTTTCTTCTGGAGATAGCTGGGAAATGGGCTATCACCATTCAAGCCCTTGCTTCATGGCTGACATGGGTTATACGCTCAGTGTACACTGAGGTTTCACAAGATCAGAGTCACCTCATGAAGATTACCGGTCATGAGATTAGAGCAATCTCAGCGAGCCTTGCATTTGAACGCAATGTTTCTATCCGAGATATAATAGAAGCTGTTGGCTGGCATGCAGAGTCAACCTTCTCCAGTTTTATCTCAAAGATTTGTCCTCACAGAGGCAAACCTTGAATCTAGTAGGCTCGGTGTTGGCAGCCCAGATGCCCACCAGACCCATTTAAAACAATCAGCACAGCCTATCAGCTTCGCTGGATATGCCAGAAAAATGTTTTGTAGGTAAGAAGCTGTGTTGCTGATTAAATTTGGAGAACAGGTTATCGTTCAAATAGGGAATCCAGCCATCATTCCCTAGAGGATACCCAGGGTAGAGGTAGGATGCTCAGCATTCCCTCCTCCTATTACCTATTCTCCTAATGTTAATGTGATTGGTGAACATATTCAAAGGAGAAAGCAAATTTTGTAAGTAAATTATGTTTCTCCGAGAATACTTACCCAATCATATTACTTAAAAACCCTCCCAACCACCTCGCCATGCGAGTTTCCTCATATGGTATATATTGCTCAGCTTAAAAACTGGTGACACCTGGCGGTGGCAAGGGGAGGTAAGGGGCAAGAGTAATTGCCATTTGTCTATAGGACAGAGACAGAAAAGATGAATTTTCGTCTTTTGGTAGGGCTGGATTCGCGAGGTAGCAGGCTTATATCCCTAATGTTAATGTGATTGGGTAAGTATTCTCGGAGAAACATAATTTACTTAAAAAGTTTGCTTTTTAAAAACTACTGTCTATCAACTTTTAGCAATTTTAGTCAGCTGTTGAAATAAATTTTTTAAAACACTTTGGATCAGGAACAGCTCAGATATTAGCTTCACTGCAAATTGTTAAACCATTCAACTTGTTAAGAGACAGTAAGTACATTTAATATAACTGTGTCTCTATGTTGATGTCTGCTTGGTGATGGCATTATTCTGAAGTTAGATACTGTCCTCAAATGTATGCACTTTTTCTTGTAGTGTACCAAGCATTAGATTGATCCAAGACTTTTTTTGTGGACAGTAGAGACTAGAGTCGTACATTTTTTGTATTGTTAACTATTTTCTTTTTTGTGGCAGTTTAATACACAGTGCATTCTATTGCTTTAATGCATGCTGACAAACATTTTCATTTTTCCATATTTTTAAAAGGTATCATGATTTGGTTGCAATTATTTTCTTTTTTGACAGAATGCTTGTTAAATCAACTCTTGGGAATAGCAAGAGATGCAATGTCACCTCCTGAACTACAGAACCAGGCCTTCAAGTACCTGTACCTAATCACTAAGGTAACAAGAGTCCATATGCATCTGCCACTGTTTTTACCTGTCTTTGTGCATCCACCAAATTAATTAGGAGAGGCATATTGTAAATAGGTGTGTTTAATCAGTAAAACACAAATTAATATTGATAAAGGTTCCTTACATATTTTGAATATTAGTTGTAAAATATTTGACATTACTGTGTATATGGAATTGTCCTTGTGGTCATTGACTTTAAGTGTGTGCAGTTATGGTTTCCAAGGTGACAATTTATAATATCACATCTAAACTCTTTACCTAATATTATTTTGAATGACTCATTCAGGGTTATTCCTGATATTTTAAGTATATTATAGAAAATGGCAATAAGGTATAAATTTTTTTCTTTCGTAAGAACATAATGCTTAATAAATCTTATCTACAGTCTGTTAAATGATGTAGCATTTTTTACTTTACAAACAATACCCTAATGACCATTGATGCAATCTTCAGATGCGAGGATCAAAAGTGGTGGTTCGTTTGTTTCCTCATGAAGTAGTTGATGTAGAACCACTCCTAGCTCTTATAAATCAGCAGGATCCTACAAACTTTGAGGTATGAGTTTTTTCTGGTCTAAATGCAGTCAAACCTTTTTGTTAATGGTCACTGTATAATGTGATCACCCATGTCTAAATGTACATTTCATTTTCTTCATTGAATACATTCCTTGATCAGATTAACATTACTAATGTAAACCCTGCTTCCTCCCAAATCCCTTCCTTCCAAAAGACTCCAGCATAAAAGTAAATAAATTTGACCTCATCAGATGAAAAACTAACTGGACATTTCTGTCTGAAATAGGTTTAATTAAATGTTATTTTAAAGTCGTTGTGGTGAGGTGAATTAGAAGAAATTCTTGTGAAAAATGATTGGGAATATTCATGACATTTGCTCATAATCACTATAAAATGGAATGAAATGTTGCATAATACTAGTTTTTCTCTCCAAATTTTTCTCTCTTCAGACCTGGGAAACACGGTATGTTCTCTTACTGTGGTTATCCATGGCCTGTATGATTCCCTTTGATCTGTCGCGGCTGGATAGCAACAGTCTCTTGGAGTCAGGGGAGAGGAAAAAACCTGTAATGGATAGAATACTAGATATTGGGAAGGTTTGTAGAACAGACTTGGAGCAGTATACAAAATAGAGATTTGTTTAACCTTTTTAGCCTTTCGATTAATCCTAATTCAAAATGAATAAGAAGTGTTACTCTGGGGGAAGTAAATTTTTTGCCATTAGTCTGTGCATAGGTTTGTAATTATAAAAAATACATAGTTTGTAATTATATTGATTTTATGCATAATGCAGTTGTAAAATTATTTTTTAAATTCATCTTGTAGAGAAAGAGATACTATTTTTTGTCTTTGATAAAACTGCGTTTATATCGGGGGTGAATTATGCAAAGATATGAAATTTTTCATAGTAATTTGGATTTCTTGAATAAATAGTAATGTTTTTTTAAAAACTTTTCTCTCAGACATACTTGACAATGACAGACAAGTCTAGAGATGCAGCAGCTTATCTCATGTCAAGATTCATGACACGCCCAGATGTCAAGAAACAAAAGCTTCCAGAATTCCTTGACTGGACTCTGAAGATTATAACCACAGCTGATAGTAAGGCATACAGAGAGAAATAAATATATACCCTTGTACACACAGACACATATGCTTACTGCAAATAGTTAAAAACAAACATGTTCATGGATATTGTCAGAATGTGACAGTGTAACAGGATGCAACATGGTGCTATTGGATCTAGTGAAAATGCCCAACACAATCACTTGAATGAGATGTTGTTTAATGCATATAAAGGATGAAACCTTACTCATGCATACAAAATTCAGCAGTCGGCATAATATAGGATATCTGTTTTAGTTTTTGTAAGAAATATTTTATGTGTCAACTGGAAACATTCTATTGTCATGAGTGGCAAAGCCATAAGTAACAATACCAAATGTTTCCTTTTCCACATATCTGCTTTAATAATTTAGATATTCTTTTTATTGAATATTTTTTAAAAGAAAAAAAAAATATCAGTTTGAATAGGTTTTCTTCATTCTGTTGCCAGTGTGATTAACAGCTGTATTTAAAAAAAAGTTCCTCATTTTACAATAATTTGTAGAAAGCTGCAGTTTACAAATGTAGCTTGTACATCTCATTTCAGATTGAATATTCTGTCAAAATTATGACTATTTATTAAAAGAAAGAATAGTCACTTTTTTAAGACACATTGCATGCATATATTTATTCTGTTGGGATGGGTAACTTAAAATATAATTTTTTTGTATTTGACAGATTTAAGAGCATAACATATTTAAACACAAGATTTCAATGATTGTGAAGTTATTTTCATCACTTTCTTTAATACTACATTTAAGCATACAAATTGTTGTGTTGCCTTGGCATATATCCTGATCATTATTCTTTTGGTTCAATGCAATCATTACACTTTTTTAAAACATACCGTATTTACCGTATGTTTTCGGACACTGTATGTTTTCGGACACCGTTTTTTTCGGGGAAAAATCATATTTAAATGCCTTGTAAGTTTTCGGACGTTGCTCTGCTATAATTGTTTCTACAATTTATGTTTTCGGACACAATCTTGGATGATCTGCTTCGTCGTTTTAATGTAAAATTTACAGCGTGTTTGCCGTTAATTTAACTGATACAAAGTTCGCTTCATTTGGTCGCCAATTATTTAATGCGATCATGAACGTCCATGAACTAATATAATTTAAAATTATTAATTACATGTAATTCGGGATAGTGACAACACCTGCAGCATTAGTCGGACGTGTTACACAAGCTCTAAAGTGTATATCAACAACGGATTGTCTTGTTAAATCAAGATGTTCCAACGAAAAGTAACAGATCGGATATAGATTTCTCAAATCATATTGTGATATTTGCAGACCGGTGTCGACATTTTGATCGCGTCACATATATGACAACATACGATGATACACGCGTACTATTTTATTTTGATCAGACTCGTCATCTAGAGCAGCTTTCTTCGTAGGCGGTTGTTTTTGTGATGCTTCCTCAGAATCATTAATTCGAAGTCGCTTCTGTGGACGGCCTACTGGTCTCTTTGGAGACGATTTTGGCAAGGGCGAGTCCCTCCAAGAACTAGGCAATGCCTCCTCACTTGTTGCATAACGTATGATAAACTTATTCATCAAATTTATTACAGTACTAACAATATTATGTTTCACAATGATAGCTATCCAGTATACTAACTTTTGTATGTGGTGGGTATTTTATTTATACTTTTTATTTTAATAGTTTGATTCAGCTAACAAAAATATGATTGGTTGTCAGTATAGACATTGTTACACACGAAACCACTTCATACAGGTGTGACAGTTATGGCTTTGATTAGAAACCATGACCCCTGCTTTATATCATTAAACAATACATCAGAGTCGGTATGGATTAGTAAAATTCATTGGCATTGTCCAACAAAACAAACCCCTTATCCCTGAGGTATTATATACAAAGGTTTAAACATAGTTATTGTTCTGCAGGTAATAAACCTCTTGGTAGACGATATATTTGATTGTGGGTGCTAAATGTTAGGTTATTTTAATAAAATCCAGATGGCTGCCTTTTATTTCCGAACACATCTGTCAAAGAAATCCCACCAGTTATATTATTAACAATTAACACCCAGACACTTTGAAATCTCTGACATGCATCACTACAATCTTCGAGCAGTAGATCGTTTCCAGCCGGCAAGCTTTGCTCATTTTAATCTACCCTCGGCTAGATGGAGAAAAAAAAGAAGAGAGAACCACAACAAATGCATCACCTTTATTTAAAACAAATATCAACATATTAATCACGCCGACTCGTATATTGCAAATTGCTTTTTAATTTTACCCTTCGTAGGCGTACATACAACAACTTACCCCATTTGGAGCCTCTCACCCTTGGTGCTCTAAGAATAGCTATCATACATGTACCGGTGTTTCGACTCGCGATACTAAAATGTTTCTGCCCAAAATATCTTAAGAATTATAACTCCAAAATCTTTTTATTTAGTTTGTATTAATATCTTAATTACACAGAAATAAAGCTTGCGTGCGTTTGTAATGTAGATTTTAATGCTCATTAGCAGAAGGTTAAACTGGATTGCAAGATTACTATGTTAATATGGCGGTTCTTTTGGAAAATACGCACACAATCGTGGCTCTAATACATGTATGGCTTTGTTTTCTGGTGGATGGACATGTATCAAATTGACAAAATAGGCAAGTAATGCCAATTTTTCATTAATTATCCTTTCCGTGGTGTTAGACAAAATACTTGTTTTACTTCATGGCAGCACGTTGTCATGTGAGCTAACGGTAACTTCGTTACGGACGGGTAAGGGGGGGGGGAGGCATAATTCTATCTTCACTTGAATGTTTTCGGACACCTAATCAAAGAATTTAATATGTATTCGGACAACAAAAAAAGTAATTATTTGTTGCAGTCCGAAAACATACGGTAAATACGGTAATTGTATCTTACGCTCATCTGTATGTAGATTACACTTTTTAATAAAGCAATGATAAAATTGTGTCATTTAAATCCACTCATCACAAATAGTGTAAGTGTATATTTGTCCATCCTTGACTTACATGTACTTTCCTTATTTTTCTGTTCATTGCAACTGTATATGACATTTATAAAAAAGACACATGGCCTTTGATGTTCATTATATTGTTAATATATTTAGTAAGCAGACCAGTTTATACTTTTTAAAAAATGGTGACAGATGGTGTTAAACTGGACTTATCATTGTGACTTATGAATGTTATACGACAGAAAAATGTTAGAGCAGAGGGATGTTTTTGAAATGTAAAATGTCAGTTCAGAAAAAGGGTCAATAGAACTTTACAAATTTGAAAAGTAGAATAAACAAGTGATGAAAGGCAGCACTCAAATTGAGTCCATCCTCATATTCATTACCCAATTTGTGGACTTGACTTTGTGATCATTCAGTGAAAGTTTGACATGTAGACTAGTTAAAGGATTAGTATATAATAATTTGTTAGTTTGTTGTGTGTTTGTATTCTGGATTTTGCCCATTTTTATGACAAGAATGTTATTCAGCAGTATATCCATGTTAGTAACAAAAATAAATGTACATTTTTTAATTAATGTTCAGTAATTATGGCATGTAATATACACAGTACACATTTTTATTCACAGATTACACTGTATCCAATGTTTGATTGTTCTCATTTTACTTTGGTTTAAAATCAACACTATATACACACAATAATTAATTTATCTGTCATTTTCAAATGCAATTGTAATGGAACTTAAAATATCTACCTAAATATTGTATTGCTATTTTAATTACATGTTTCTTTTCAGAATAAATTGTACAGTTTGTTGTATATTACAGGTATACAATACTGTACGGGTGACATATTGCAACATGTCATGTAATGTTGCTGATCTACAACCCAGTGTGGTCACATAATAAAGACAGAAATCTTTAAACAGTTTCAAAAAGCTGCTCATAAAAATGTAACTTAATTTGACAGCATCCTTACATAATGCTAATATGTGATCAAATGATGACAAAAACAAAAATCTTTTCAAACAAACAAGTTTCAATATCAGAATTTGAAGATTTTTAAAAATAAAAAAGCATCTTATTTACCCAGGATTCTTCCCAGCTGCTCTTGCATTCAACTGTTGTGTATAAGAATTTAACACAGGTGAGCAATCTCAGGCCTACAAGGGTCTCTTCTTCAGCAGTATTTACAATATGAAGATATAATGATGTCACAAATAGACAATGGATTAAATACATATTTTATGATTTCTCTTTCTGGTCTAACATGGTCTGGGTCGTAAATTGTTGAGCCTTATGAAAGTATTTTTTAATCAGTCTCTATAAATTGCTTGTTTTCAGTGACGAAGATAATAGAGGCACAGAAACTTACAGGTGTCCTATACACCTTGTCTTTGATCTTTAAACATGGAAAGAGAGAAGACCTACTGGAGTATGGTAAATTTTTTTATCATATGTGTGCTTTTAGGTTTATCTAAACTTGTTGTCAGTCCTTGAAATGGATACTTCTGCCTAATCTACATTTATATTGTATTTCATTTGAATTCATTCTGTATTTCATTTGAATTCATTCTGCATTTCATTTGCTTTCCATTTACGCTCATTCTTCATTCTATTTGCATTCATTCTGAATTTCATTTATATTCTGTTAATGTTTCATTCTCAGCTATTGTTTGTGGTCTTTGGAATGCATTGAAATGCCCAATTTAAATAACATACAATACATAGGTTCAATAGGCACTTTATTGTACATATAAAATAATCTTTGGCATAATGGGGGCAAGTCCTGTCACAGCACACTGCACCAGCATAGCTCTGAATTTTTTGTGTTGCATAGGAATGCCTCAGGAAGAGTTACTCGTGGGAGTTTGTAGGGTTGTGAAGTGTGTCCAACACCTGTATGTGGAGCCGCAAGGGGCTGAAGCAAGGTATAAAGGGACCCTGATAGCTGAAATTCGACGAGTTTGATCCTGAGGATGCCACGACAACAAACATCAGCTGATACTCCATACAATAGTTGAGTACCTTTAAGTACTGAAATAAATTGGGGTTCCAAAACCAAGTTGTGAATGCATGAAACTTGGCAATAGCTCATAAACTTAGCAATGGTCCTTTGTTCCTCAGGAAGAGAGACTCTGGTGTTTGTGGGGTTTTGAAGAGTGTCCGACACCAATATATGGAGCTGCAAGGGCTGATACAAGGTGTATGGGGACACTGATAACATAAACTTGATGAGTCTGATCCAGAGGATTGCCATGATAACAAACATCAGCCAATACATGGACCATGGGAAGCATGTGTGACGTATATATGGCGTAATAGTTGAGAATATTAAAGTACAAAGTGTGTCAGACACCTGTATGTGGAACCACAAAGGGCAGATACAAGGTATATAGGGACCCTGATAACCAAAACTCGATAAGTCTTACCCTGAGTATGCCATGGCAACAAACATCAGTGAATACTCCATACATGCACCGAAGTATATATGGGCATAATAGTTTAGTACCTTTAAGTACTGAAACAAATTGGGGTTCAAAAGCCAAGATGTAAATGCATGAAACTTGGCAATGGCCCAGATGAAGGGAGCACTGTGACTATGGAACAGTGCAACTGTAACAAAGGCCCCCAATTTAAAGTAAATGTAAGGATATATACGGATAAAAATGATTGAAAATGCATGAAATAGGTTTGGAACTGCATGATAAGCCTAATGTGCATAAACATAGAAATGTTAGACTTCTGTATGAGATAGCCATTTAGAAATTTGCATGTCCATTAAGTGATAATACAGTAAAGAAACAAAAAATACATTGATTGACACAAGCGAGAACCAACTAGTGAAGCACACGTCATATCAGTCTCTGTGCAAAGCTAATTTATGGTCTTAAGAATGCATTGAAATGCCCCATATATACTCTATGGGTAGAAATCCATATTCACTAAATCCAAAGAAAAAAACTTAGAGATAGGGATAAGTGTAGAAACATATTAAGGTGAATTTCAAGATTAGTTATTCCTGTCAAGAGAGTTTAGGAAATTAAAGCTGAATATGAGCCAAGAGTCAGTACCATTCAAGGCAAAAATGGAAAATGCCTCACAGATGTGAGTGACATTGCAGAAAGATGGACTGGGTAATGTAAAGAACTCTACAACCATCCATCCATGGGAGACCCAGAGGTGCTTGAAGTTCCAAACTCCACAAATGATGATGATTTCCCCATTCTCAAAGAAGAGGTGGAGTCAGCAATAAGAGCATTAAAGAATGGAAAGGCAACTTGAGTAGACAACATCCCAGCTGAACTTATCAAAAAATGGGGAGAATCAGTGATAGAGCTACTAACAAAAATCTGCAACAAGATCTGGCAGACAGTTGACTGGCCAACACAGTGGACCCAGTCTCTGATTATAACACTCCCCAAAAAAGGCAATCTCCAGCTGTGCCAAAATTACAGATCTATCAGTTTGATCAGCCATACTAATAAGGTAATGCTGAAGATCATCTTGAATAGACTGAATCCACAAGCAGAAGAAATAATCGCTGAAGAATAGGCAGGGTTCCGGAGT
Organism: Unio delphinus; assembly: GCA_029339505.1. NCBI lineage: Eukaryota > Metazoa > Mollusca > Bivalvia > Unionida > Unionidae > Unio > Unio delphinus. The sequence continues at coordinate 12,476,689 of JAQISU010000051.1, read as the reverse complement.
GGATGAAGTACAACAGAACAAATATTCAATCATAGGGTTCTGTGTGACAAGTACTCACAACATCAACAAGACATCTATCATGTGTTCATCGATTTCAAAAAGGCTTTTGACAGAGTGTGGCATGAGGCATTGTGGGCCACAATGAAGAAGTACAACATGGGTCAAAAATTGACCAATACCATCAAGCAGCTGTATACCAAGGCTACCAGTGCAGTAATTGCTCAAGGTTCTGTGGGGGGCTGGCTCAAGATAACAGTTGGAGTGTGTCAAGACTGCCTCCTGTCACTCACGCTTTTCAACATCAACATCAGCGCATCATGAGCGAAGCCCTGGAAATCACTGTGGGATAGTCAGCATTGGCGTGCATAACATCACCAACCTACTCTTTTTTTTTTGCTTCCAGTTACATTTAAGTAACAAATGAATATAGTCAATATATTGGATTTATTATGAGCATTAATGACCTGACTGTAGCAAACAGTCTTTATGATCAAATTATTTAGTAGTCTTATATCATTGAGATGTTGGATGAGTTTGATGAGATTAATCAACACATAATTATGAGGTCATCTTTATATTGTGAGCTGAATTTGTCATCACTCTGAAATCTAATTTCAGTTGGATTTTGCTCAGCTATAAGCTTATATCATCATGGCATTATTAATTCTATATTAGTTAAGATCTGTGCATATTATTAAGCCAGTCATGCATCAGAGTGGCTGAGCTTGTTACATTTGTAGAGACTTTAATCATTTTTGCAAGACTTAATAATAAAGTTTGTATCTTTAAGAGCTTCAACTTAACACCTTAGTTATGCCTCTATCTTTAGAAGAATTTTTTTTACAAGACTATTGTAAAATATGTAATATCAGATTAAACAGTTGGGAGACAGTTTTCTTAGGCTTGTGTTCTTACCTAATTATACATAACTTGCTTAGTAAAATGGTAAAGTGTTACATTATATAAGCTATGTGAGTGATATTTGACCCATTTGGGCCACATATTTTATTGTACTATTTGAATTCTGTCATTTTATATCAGCCCCAGTGATTCTGCAGAAGGTACGAGAACTGAACCTGAAGGAGAGTAACAACACCCTGCTGCGTAAGCTGGGGATGAAGGTCGTACAGAGACTGGGGCTCACCTTCCTCAAGGGCCGTGTGGCTACATGGAGGTCAGTTGTGAGCTTAATTATAGTGTAACTAATCATTTGAAATTTTTGGATTAAGAAATATTGGGTTACTTCGAGGGCTTACTTCGAGTGGTGTGGTAAATTTCCTCTGAATTATGAAAGGATTTTAAAGCCCATTTCATTAGAAATTTGTGTCATGTTTAAGAGCATTACAATTAGGTTTCTTTTGAGTTAGGATCATTACAGGTTAGTTTTTAATTTGAGTTAGGATAATTACAGGTTAGTTTTTGATTTGAGTTAGGATCATTACAGGTTAGTTCTTTATTTGAGTTAGGATCATCACAGGTTAGTTTGATTTGAGTTGGGATCATTACAGGTTAGTTTAATTTGAGTTAGGATCATTACAGGTTGGTTTGATTTGAGTTCAGATCATTACAGGTTTAATTTGAGTTAAGATCATTACAGGTTAGTTTAATTTGAGTCAGGATCATTACAGGTTAGTTTGATTTTGATCATTACAGGTTAGTTTGATTTGAGTTAGGATAATTACTGGATATTTGATTTGAGTTAGGATCATTACAGGTTATTTGATTTGAGTTTGGATCATTACAGGTTAGTGTGATTTGAGTTAGGATCATTACAGGTCTTATTTGAGTTAGGATCATTACAGTTTAGTTTGATTTGAGTTAGGATCATTACAGGTTAGTTTAATTTGAGTTAGGATCATTACAGGTAAGTTTGATTTTGATCATTACAGGTTAGTTTAATTTGAGTTAAAATCATTACAGGTTAGTTTAATTTTGAGTTAACATCATTACAGGTTAGTTTAATTTGAGTTAGGATCATTACAGTTTAGTTTGATTTGAGTTAGGATCATTACAGGTGGCTTTAATTTGTATCAAGATCAATAAGTTGTGCTTTTTTTTCTTTTAAAAGCTACATGTTTATGTACAATTTTGAAGTGGTGTTATGCAGGACAAATGTTCCCTAATTTTTTTCACCAGATAACCTTGTATAAAAGCTGTTATGCAATAAATACTTTCAAAATAAATTAACATTCAAGGTATCAGAGAGGCAGCCGGTCTCTAGCAGAGAATCTGAAGAAACAGAATGAGGCAGGTCAGCAGGGTCAGATTGGAGGAGTAGTGGGCAAAGAGGAAGAGGAGGAGGAGGAGTATGATATACCAGATGAAATTGAAGATGTCATAGGTAGATTTTAGTTCTCACCAGCTTATCCTATTATGATATGAAGCCGATGAAATACAAGAAGGATATAGAAAGATCTTATCTGAGATATTTAGTACTATCCCTTGTTAGTGCCAGACCTAATTTTTTAATTCCTCACACCCACACCCACACACACACACACACACACACACACACACACTATCAAATTGACCATTGTCTGATTACACATTTGTAAAGAAAAACAAAGAAGTGTTTGTACATTTTGAATGATATATATTTGTGCCAGTGACTTGAATCAAACCACATCACAGATTGTACATGTATTAATCTTTCCCAAAGGTAAGATAAATTTATCAAGGCCATCACAAACTTTGAATTAATTTTGTGTAGGTGATACTATGCAGATATTACCATCCAACATGTTTTCTGGATGAGTTTGTCTTATTGCTCATGTACTTTGATGGATAATTCATACACAGGGGTATGTATTAATTATTGAATTTTTACAGAAAATTATTTGTGAGGACAAATTGGGCAATGGGGAAGTCTACAAGACTTGCATAGTACGATTGATGCCCCCCCCCCCCCAGTCTTCCAGCTATGTATAAATAGTGTGATGTTAACATGTCATCACTGGGTGGAACTTCTGAGATGAAGTCAATGCCCAAACAGAAGGGCTGCCAAACAGCTCAAAGGTTATGTGTTCATGACCAAGACGAGCCACCAAGTTAGAGGAAATTGGCTGTGGTCAGGCCTGGAGAGGGTTGGGCTCTACATGGAAAATGACAACCATTAATCATCCCATACCAGCTTGGTTGTCACCTGGTTCAATAAGGGCAGAGTTGGAAACTATGTGACTGGTGCCAAGAGCAGCAAGATTCATGTCAGGAACAATATCACCATTGGCACCTGGAATATGAGAACACTGAGAACAGCAGGAAAACTTGAGCAGCTTTCATATGAAATGAACAGATACTCCTGGTACTTCCTAGGACTCTGTGAGATAGGATGGAAGAACATTCAAGAAACAACTACTTTGGAAGGCTACAAACTGTACTTCAAAATCATAGAAGACAAACATGAGCAGGGAGTTGGGTGCCTTGTCCATGAGGACAGCATGAGTGCTGTCATGAGATGTTGACCAATCCCCAGCCCGCTCATCACCATCCACCTCAGTCCAACTTCATTCAACATCACCATAATACAGGCATATGCCCCAACATCGTACTTTGATGACGTGGATGTGGAAGACTTCTATGACCAGCTACAAGAAGTTGTAGTTAAAAACTGAAGAAAGACATTCTTGTGCAAGGCAATTGGAATGCCAAGAGGATGCTTGCATGAATTGGAAAGGAACATGTGGGTGCAGCTGCAGTGCACAGATGAACAAGATATGACTGAGGCTCCTAGAATTTGCTAGTTACAATGACCTTATGCTGGCAAACACCTTCTGCCAGCACAAAGTATCCAGAAGATGGACATGGCACAGTCCAAGTGGAGACCATCACAGCCAGATTGACCACATCATGGTGAAGAGGTGCATACAGTCAAGTGTAAACATTGCCAAGACTCAAAGCTTTCCTGGTGTGGACATATTAAGTGCCCATGATTTGGTGATGGTGAGCTTCAGGCTACATCTAAAGAAGGTCAAGAAAGAGAGCCACACAAGAATAAAGTTTGAGAAACTGAAGGATCCAGAAGCTGCAGAAACCTTCCAGGCAATGATTGGTTGAAAATTTGCACTGCTCAGCATCCTCGACCCTGACAACACTGACATGGACATGTTGATCACCATCACCACCTTCAATACAAAAATGACCGAAACAGCAGACGATATCCTTGGTAGACAATCCCCAGTCAAGAAGCCCTGGGTCACAGCTGAGGTCCTGAACCAATGTGACAAAAAGAGTGAGCTGAACAAGAAAGAGAATGATACAGAAGGGGCAGAGCAGTACAAGGCAATCAACTTGGGAAGTCAAGAAAGGCATGAAAAAAGCAAAAGGTAACTGGATAGAAGAATAGTCCAAAGACATTGAGGCAAACTTGAAAAGAAATTACAGCAAGATATATCATCCTGGGTTAAGTGGGTTATGCACTCAAAAATCTTACAACTCATTATGGCTCACTAGGTTAGAGCATTTGCCACCAGCCTACACCTCAACTGTTCACTAGCCAACATCATTCAGGCTGTGTGATGGAGATCAGAGTCAACAGTCTCTAGCTCTTATCTCCGAGATTTGTCATCCCAGAATGCACAATTTAAACTGATAGGGCCTATCTCTGCAGCTCAATAGGTCACTCTTCCAGGTCAATCAACAGCTTTTTAAGATGCAGCTTCACAACTTCTGCTAGACTTCAGGATGGGATGAATTTTTTTCCCTATTTGCAACCGTGCCTAAACAGATGGAGTCTCCTCCAGTTGAGTCACCCAGAAGGTAAGGTACTGGAGATAGTATCTCTTGGGTAAGGGGATGTACCTCCCTACACCTCTTACCTATTCTCCTAAGGTATTATGATTGGGTAACGTATTTAAAGAAGAAACCAATTTTTCCTTGTAAAATCTTTCTTAGAGACATACTTACCCAATCATTATTTCACACTGTCTCCCCGCAGTTACATCCACAGAAAGTCATCCACTCCACTAGTAACTGAAGGGTTTTTAGACTTTGCTGCCAAGTCTTATACCTAATTGGAGATCACTCTGCCAGACCACTTGAAAGGTTGGCAGACAACTTTTAGCTCCATTTAGCAGACTTTGTATCCGGGATGGTTGGTTTTGCACGTTGTTGTTGTTGTTGTAGGATTTAATGACATTTTTTAGCACATGATAGGCTATACATGGTGGCCAGTATTAATGATAGAGGAAGAACCCAGGAAAGCCTCCGGAAAGAACCACCGACCCGTTAGAAGCTATTGGCTAGTTTTTTCACATACCCACATTGGCTGAATCTGAGACTTGAACCTATGCAGACAGAGGTGAGATGGCAGTGATCCATAACGGTGAGTGATTTAGACCACTCTGCCACTCAGGGCCCCTGGTTTTGCAGGTAGTAGTTCTCCTGAGGTATTATGATTAGGTAAGATTTCTTGAAGAAGAATATTTTATTAGGAAAAATTCATTTTTGTTTTTCTGCAATTGCTGAGTTCTCAAGGTAGTGGAGCTTCTTTCCTGATGTTAATTTAATTGGGTAAGTATTCATGAAGAAACATAATTTACTACAATATTTGCTTTCTGTATATAAAATTTGTCAATGTTTTGGGAAAAGTAATTTTTTTGTATAAGCTTGGAGTCATATAATGTGGAATGGCCAATTTAGCTTGTGTTATGTTTCATTTTGGTTTTGAAGTAAACATAAGAGGAATAGAAAGAAGATGGGCAAAACCTTTTGTATAATAAATTGCTGCTGTTATTTTAAAAAAACAACGTATTTAGACAGTCAAGAACAACATGTAGTTAGATACTGAACAATACAGAAAACCCACTGCACAAATTTCTATTATGTTTTTTTTTCTTCAGTTTACCATATATTCTCATTTACATGTTGATTCCAACTGCAAACTGCACAGACCCACATCTACTCTCACAATTATCCATCAGTTCTAGGTCTATGCAGTTTGCTAGGAGTAATTGATAGATCAAATAACACAGACCCTGAGCTATGGATGCATGATGTGACAGCAGATAAGGGTCTATTTTGTTTGCAGTTGATAAAGGGTATATAAAATATAACTGTCATAAAAACGTTATACATTATTTACCATTTCAGAAATGCTTCATTAAACATGTACTATATTGTCTTTCAGAGCAATTTTTGAATGGTTTGAGGGATAAAGACACCATAGTCAGGTGGTCAGCAGCAAAAGGGTAAGCAGTCTCATAGCAGGTTACAGAATACAGATTACAGCCTCATAGCTGATTATAGAATATTGAATCAAACGTTTAAGTTTGGGAACAGAGGAGTTATTGAACATTTACAGTTCTTTTCACTATTTTTGTTTGTATTCAGCATGAATCAGCTGACTATATAGTTCAAATTACCTAGTGAATAAAAATTGGTCTTGACACAAAGTTTTCAGTTTTCTAAGAGATAAAGATGTATACACTGTCGACAGATGTTTAAAAAAATTAATTAGTGAATGTTTTATTTGCAATATGAAAATGCGACGGAACTTCTGTTTTACACTTTCCAGATCAGTCACCACATTCATTAACTCAACAGTGACCCTCAGATATTTATATTAAAAAACTTTCAAGGTTTGATTCTTCACTTTGTCATTTCCAGTGTTGGTCGTATAACAGGTCGACTACCAAAGGAGTTAGCTGATGAGGTTTTAGGATCAGTACTTGAGTTATTTAGTCTTCAGGAAACAGATGGTGCATGGCATGGGGGTACGTATAAATGTATATTTTATACACTTTATTGTTTAATAGATTAATATTAGGTTCAGATACGTAATTGTTTTATTTAATTTCTATTAACATTATATGAATAGTTGCTTATACATCCGTATTCACTTTTTATTAGTGATTATGCTTACATATCTACCTGTTTTTTTTAAACAAAAAATAGAAGCAGATCTGCACTAATAAATATAATGACACTATAATTCCATTTAAAAGCAAATAAGGACTATGTATTTCTTTGTTTAATAATAGGTTGTCTAGCCCTTGCTGAACTTGGAAGAAGAGGCCTGCTTCTGCCACAAAGACTTTCTGATGGTGAGTTACAATATATACATGCTTAGCACCGATGACATCATGATGTTATTTTTTTAGTTATAAGTTAACTGTCTTCTAGTACTAATTGAAGTTGGCCAAATGCCAGCCCAAAATAACTATGCGTCATTACTATTGTATCATTGCAGAAAATGCTAAACATGTTAAATTGTATGTGATTCTTAAAAGTGAGTTAGGGTATTTTGTTATACATGGTATTACCTTCTAGTAGGGCCTAACAGAGTAGATAATTTTCACTGAGTACCAAATCCGAGTGTCTGGATGTACTATTTGCTGGATACGGGCACGAACTGAGTAGTAGGTGCAACTCCAGCGTGTACCATTTGTTTCATTATCGTATGTGAAGCTTAAACTTTTTCATGTACCATATACCGTATATATCGGCTATAAGATGAAATTTTTTATTATTAAATAAAATTATTATGTATAAAAAACTTTTTTTTTAAAAGTTCGATATTTATTGAATTATTTTACTTGTAACCATTTGTGCGCGTATTATTTGCCGAGGTGAATACTTCTGAGTAGTACCGAAAAACCGGATATTCTGCCAAAGCGAATGTCCGAGGTGATTTCCGGTTAGACCCTACCTTCTAGTGGGTATTTAGGGTTATTTAATGTGTAATGGTTCATGTTGCTGGTTATTAGGGTTATGTAATATATGATATACAATATATCATGTTATTAGGTTATGTAATATGTAATATATCCAGGGTTCATGCAGGTCGTGGAATCCTAGAAAAGTTTTGGAATTAAAAAAATCAATTTCAAGGGCCTTGAAAAGCAAAAGATTTTTCAGCCAGACTAGAGGATTATCAAAAGGCATCTGATATTAAGGAATTGCTATCAAAATTCTGTAGGGACAGGTGGCTTTAGTACTAATATTAGTACAGTCCTACCCACTTATATCAACATTGCTTATATCAACAGGCCGCCTATGTTGACATTCCTTATGTCGACAAGCCACTTATTTTGACAAAAAAGCAAAGTCCCAGTCCCTTGGTCTACTATTACTATCAAATTGTTATGCTTATGTAGACATCGAGATAAAAGATCAACATACATGTCGACAGAAGCCCTTGGTCCCAGCTTCAACAAATCCTTTGTTTTCTAATCATTTATGTCGACAAACTGCCAGTTCCGACCCATCCTTTGTTCAACAATTAGTTGATCTTGCCACCAGGCTTTTGATGTTGCGGTCGGATAAAAAAAACAAAGCACATTTTTAACTTTATTTACATTTACGATGGCTACCAACAGCAGGGTAAAATGCAAATTAAATTTACAGTTTCTGGAAACTAAATATCTGACTGTTAAGGAAGTTAAGGAATGAACATCTCGCAAAGAGGTCTGTGAAATTTTTTTTCTTAAAAATAACACACGTTCAGGAAGGAGGAAGGATGAAAGCTGCTGAGTCTATAAAGAAAAACTAAGTTGAAGGTAACTGCACTCCCCAAAGGAAGAAGCATGACTGCTACATTTGAAGATGTGGAGGAAGCATAAAAATGGTTCAATGAAGCATTATCAAAAAAACTTATGTGGAGAACTTCGCTGTTACAATTGGTTGGTTCAGTCGCTTTAATGTTCGTCATAACATCGGATACAAAAGTATTTGTGGAGAATACATGTACTGTTGACAGTTTTTCACTTCCCTGTGAATAGCCCCATCCCCTTGGTAGCCTCAATAAGAGGGGAACAGACTGACCAAAGTCAAGGCCAATTTAAGTACATGTACATGAAGCATGTAAATGACAACTTCCCAACCATGTGCTAATGCCGACGTTGAATATCGTAATGTTTTTCGTATCAGGATGTGATCATTGCAATATTTTAATTTGGATTTTATTACACAAAGGTAACTAATATGTAATTTGTCAATATACAAGTGTATTTCACACTGATTCTGTCTTCATGTACTCAAAATTTCCATTTATTTCTCAAAGTGTAAATGCTATTCACTGACGACAGGTCACCCTTTGCTGACAAATTTTAAATTTTATCTTTTTTCAACCCCCCACCCCCCACTTATCTCGATATCCGCCTATGTCAACAATATTTCCTTGGGCCCGAGGATGTTGAGATAAACGGGTAGGACTGTACCCCATTTCCTGTGGATGGGGTGCTAACATGAGCATATATGTGTTATGGAGCCTTTTAAGCCAAATATCAACAATTTGAACATGTTCCTTGTGTATAATGAAATAATTTGAGGAGTCTTCTTGTTTTAATACCGTAAAGTATCGTAAATCATTGTAGAAATAGTTGGTAAATTTTGTTTACCTTTCTTACCCGATATTTTGTTTAGATTGTCCACATACTAGTTCAGATAATGATTTCTGTTCTAAAAGTAGTATTTTGGAGGCTGGATTTAGAGGTAGTAATATAAAATCTCACTGCATTTCCTAAATGGAATATGCTCTGTCATGGGTGTTGACATGGCTTAATTAAGATCAGATCAATCTTTTAGCCAGAACCTTGTTGGAGCTGTTATCAAACAAAACATTTTTTTGATAGCTTTGGCATGCAGGGTGAGTGATATGCATGCCTTTTCAGTAGATTCAAACTATGTCCAGTTCAGATCATATGGTTCAGTGGCCCTGTTGACATATTGTATCATACATAGAACAAGTTGCCATCTGCAGGCAATCAAAAGTAGTTATCCATCCTCATGCCTCCATTGATAAGTCTAGAGAGGTGATGATGTAGGACCCAATCTGTTCTCACGAAATTTGCATGAAGTGGATGGAGAAAGGCCATGGAGTCTGACAATACCTCTTTCTTCCAGTTAATACATGAAAGAGAATATAACCACTCAAGCCATTTCTTCAAGGTAAAAGTGGGTAATGTGTTTGGCATACCCATAATTCTAAACAGGTCAGATATACCTCATAAAGGTCACAGCTCATGAAATTGAGTTAACTCTGCAAAGCCTCATGTTTGAACAGAATGTTTTTGATTGATGATATAATAGAACCAATGGCTGGCAGGTACAGTTAGCCTTCTCTTGTCTTTTATATGGGTACAGATGTCACTGCTAATGTGACTATTGGTTGTGCTTGTCTCATCTTAGCAGTGCATTCTGTCCTCATATATGGAATGAAGTCTTTTTCCATCAAAGGGTGACCCTGCTAAAGGTAGGATGCATCTACATTGCCTCATCTTATGACCTATTCTCCTAATGTTAATGTGAATACTTTACAGGGTTTTTACGGTCTTTGAAGGTCTTTGACATTTTGGGGAAAATGAGGTAGCATTTTCAAGACCTTTTTGGGAAATTCAAGCAGATGTCTTTGAAAATTGAAATAAACGCCAAATTTTTAATCACAAAGAAAATTTTCCAAGGTTGTTAGATCAAATGTTGTCGAGTTTTAATGGTTTCTTTCTTTTGATTAATTATAGTTTGAATTTCATCAATAAACAATATTGCAGTATTTGCATTCATTTTTTTCTCATATAACATATATATAAAATAGGTCTTGTAAATCAATGTTTGTGGTCTTTGAAAGTTATCGAAATGTCTTGGAATTTATCATTCTGAATTATGTATGAACCCTGCTTTACCAATCACAATGCTATAAAACCCTCCCACACCTTTTCACAAATGGGTGCATCATTGTTGAGGTCTCACATGAGCTGAAACTGAAAGAACAACCAAATCCACCTAGCAGTGATCAGAGGAGGTAATGGGCAAGAATCTTTCCATTGTCTACATGTTTTTTTAAGAGGTAACATGACCTCTTTTCGATTTTAATGTGGTCATGTAGGTATTCTCAAAGAAACATAATTTACTAAAACTTTGTTTTTCTTTTGAAGTTGTCCCGGTAGTATTGAAAGCACTAGTCTTTGATGAAAAGAGAGGAAATTTCTCTGTTGGAGCCCATGTGAGGGATTCTGCTTGTTATGTGTGCTGGGCATTTGCCAGAGCTTATGAATCAAAAGAAATTATTCCCTATGTGGATAAAATTGCCAGGTAAGGATATTTTAAAAATATTTCTTAGATGTGGAAGCTTCAGCTCAGTCGAATATATTGCTACTAAATGAAGATTTGATCTTAGGATGAAGGTAATGATTATAGAAAACTTGTAAGGTTTTCGATAAAGTTTTTCAGTTGCATATATTTTTTAAACTTCTAGATGGATTCACTCATTATGGGATGAATTATTACAAGATTTAAATCATTCTTAAAACACTTGCTCACCTTAATGGCCTTGGGGTCAAAGTCACTATCATAGATAATTTGTTGTGCAATTTTGTAAATTTATTTTTAATTTGTTTATATTTTCTAAACACATTTGTGGGATTTTGTTCATACTTAGAATCAATGTGATGCTAAAAAAGTTAATCCTGCAACACACCAGCTCTTCCTTATGGTCAAGGTTATACATTTTACGTCAGTGCTTTGATCATAGGCTCAACATGTAGGCCTAAGTCTTTTAGTATTGAGATAGTGATGAAACATGTCCTGTAATTTTGATTCAATTGGAAATCATTCAGTATTTTTTGTTTTCAGGGCACTCGTCATTGTTTCCATATTTGATAGAGAAGTCAATGTACGGAGAGCATCATCAGCAGCTTTTCAAGAGAATGTTGGAAGACAGGTTTATAAGAAAAAGAAAGAGGATTAAGTCTAATGTTTAGATATATGCCAATTTGAGGAACGATAGCTAATGCATTAGTTTTCCCAATCATAAATTATCTTGTAATGCTTTCAAGAAATTCTTTGCTGAAGACAAGACCATTCTCATGTTGTCTTTCTTAAAATTAGCAAATTAGTGCTAACATTTTGCATGGAGAGTCAAGAGGTTTTGTGTGATGTTTTTTAAAATCTTGTGATTAAGTTTTGAATAGGCATCAGAATTTCAAAGGACTGCATTTTATGTTAAAATCATTTTATAACAAAATGCACCCATCCTTCTGTTATTAAATCAGTCCGCCACACTAATGATTGCTTACTTGAATTAATATTTAAAAATAAAAATGTTTTGCTAGTCTCTGCCTGCCCAGACTGTATGCATAGAGAATAGCCGATATCAGTTTGTGGGAAATATATTTAAAACAGGACCCTCTTATGGATTTATGAAATGGAAATTTGATTTTATCCATTTAACAAATGTTGCCATCATTTTAATTATGATGTCATGCTGTGCATACATTGAAAATAGCACAAATAGCACCGGAGTGGGGGGGACTTTCCATTTATAGGCTGAACAACCCCACACTGATACTTTGCAAAAATATGGCCATTTTTAACAATCTCTGCTTGCTCAAACATTGCTTCAGTCAACATTTGGTTAATTTTCTTGTTACTTGTGTATTGAGACACATGTTAATTTGTAGCACTTTTTTCCACTAGGAGTCTTATCACATGAACATGGTATAAAATGATCAAGTTTGTTATTCCTTGTAGATTTGATGACTTTTTGCATTAGTCTTTTTTTGTTAAGAGTATTACATACTACATTTATTTTCTCTTGTATAAATCTCACTAATAAAACTTGCCATAAATTCTGTAAATATATAATGTCACCAACTAGAAGGATTGATATTTCAGGGAACACTTCCACATGGAATTGATATTCTAACAACATGTGATTACTTTGCCGTTGGGAACAGGACTCATTGTTATTTAGAACTAAGGTAGGTAAATTTGCTATGTTAGTTTAATTTATTTTGTATTTGTTGGCTTTTATCCATGATTATATGTCTATGTATATCAATATTTTGTGCTTGACCTTTGCCAGAAATCAAGTTTATGGTCTGCCTGACTAGCGACATTTATTTTGTAAATAATATAATGCATAACTAATATTTCTCTATGTGTATAGATATATTATTCATTTCATTATTAATTATATCATGTTTACTTCAGTTTGAGTTCAAGATACATTCTTGATTCTAACCATAGATAGTTCCAAAATGGAAATTTCCCATTAAGTTGACATCATATTTCCAGAAAATGATAATTGCGATCAAGGTCTAGTGGAGGAGAATATAAAGTTATTTATGTTAGGATTATTCATTCTTGCTTTAACATCTGAAGCAGAATCACTCATATTGTTGTGTTCAATTTTTAATTTGGGTGGATATATTCAAATTATTGTTCACTGGAATTACAAAGTGTTCAATAATATTCTTGGACTAAAACATTAAGTTGGAATTATAGTGAATTTAACGAGTGACAGTTTGGATTATATTATTGTGATACATCAAAAGACTGTTAGCATGTCATCACATACCAGACTATTGGCACATTAGCACATTAAGACTACAAACATAACAATATTAAATATCAGAATTGATTTGGAGCACCACTGGAATTCAGTTGTAAGTCTATACATTTGTACTTGTGATAGAACTTGTAGGATTTTTGGGAAATTCTTAATGCTATTATATATATATTTTGCATTTACCAAACTTATTGGTTTTTACTCTTTTCTGTTACTTTGTTTAAAACCATGTAGTCATGATAGAAATGTTTCATAAACTAGTTTTTAATGATCATCATATAGTCAGATGACGGTTCATTTATCTTACTATACTTGTGAAACTTGACTTTCAGGTGTGTGTGTGTGTGTGTGCGTGCGTGCGTGCGTGCATGTGTGTGAAAGACAGATGTGATGATAAATTGGAGACTAGCAATCAAATGTGTAACATAGGGCTTGAGATAGTTTCTGTGATTGAGGGACAACAGCAAATAAAATTAAATAATCTACGTTAGCTTTGGAGTGTTTTTAAATCATCATTATAGATACAGCAGTTTTTATCTCGTATGTATCAATACCTGTATCAGCCATATCCATGTCTTTAATAAATATAACCTGTATCAGCCATATACATGCCATTAATAAATATCACCCATGTAAACCATGTCCCTATCTTTAATAAATATAACCTGTCAACAATATCCCTGTATTTAATAAATATAATCTGTTTAATTTAAAAAATAACTCATCAGCTATATATCTTTAATAAATATAAGCTGTCAACCATATCACTATCTTTAATAAATATAACCTGTGTCAACCATATTCCTATCTTTAATTTAAAAAATAATCAGTCAACTATATCCCTATATTTAATAAATATAACCTGTGTAAAACATATCCCTAACTTCAATAAATATAAGCTGTCAACTAAATCCCTATCTTTAATAAATATAAGGTGTCAACAATATCCCTATCTTTAATAAATATAACCTATATCAAACATATCCCTATCTGTAATGAATATAACCTGAATCAAACATATCCCTATCTGTAATGAATATAATGTGTCTGAAGAAAGTAATTGTTAATAACTGATGTTAAGTGTATATTTTATATTTTGCAGCATCTATGTAGCACAGTTTAAAGAGTATACCCAGGCTTTGATTGACCATCTTGTTGAAGCTAAGATTAACCACTGGGACAGGTAATCCCTAATTGTGAAATTGGTTCTGATGGTGTTATGATTGTAAACGAATAACTATTATTGCATTGCTATGTTGCATTATTGAAACTTCATCTGTCTGAAGTCGTTCTTGTAAACAAGATAAATTAAACAATATTTTTGTGATAAACTATATATTTTAGGATTATACATTTTGGTTAATAATATCTGAAATGTATGTTTTGTAGGCCATCTACACTTACCTCTGACACACTTACATATTTTTTCAGTTTGGAAACAAAAGAATGAGTTTCATTTTTTTTGGTGTCTTTATTTTAAAAAGGTCTTATTAAATCTGCGGTATTTTAATACACCAGTCTACATTTGTGTAATATGGAATGAAATAAATTTTAGCCCTTTGCAGAGAATTGTATAAAATTTGGATTTTTTTCCACCGATGTTTTTCTATTTATACAGTCCTACCCATTTATGTCAAGATCCTTGCGCCTCAGGAAATATTGTTGTCAAAGGCGAATGTGGAGGTTTATTTTGTTTGTTGTGGGGAGGGGGGGGCGGCTTGAAAAAAATAGACAAGTTAAATTCGTCAGTACTTCGTGAACTGTCATCAGTGAGTAGTATTTACACTGGAAAAAACAAACAATGGACATTTTGAGTACATGAAGACAAAACCATTTTTAAAACACATGGATATTGACAAATTACATTTTGATTACCTTTTTTTAACAAAATCCACAATAAAATATTGTATTGGTAACATCCTGATATGAAAAACATTCACTACAGTATTCAATGTCGGTATTAGCACATGGTTGCATAGTTGTTATTTACATGTTTCAAGTACATGTACTTTAATTGGCCTAGATTTTGGTCAGTCTGTTGCCATCTTATTGAGGTTACCAAGGGGATGTGGCTTTTCACAGGGAAATGAAAACCTGTCAACAAGTTGGTTTAAACAGTACATGTATTTAGTTACAGAAGTCATCGTGAAAAGTACATAAATGTGAACAAGAGATATGCGGCTGATGTGATTAATGAAGGCATAATAAATTATACATTGACACATGGTAATGAGGTATTAAAAGAAAATGATTCTTACAATATAATATTGTAACAATGTCAGGTCAAGTGGTATACATTTAAAATATGTCCCAGAGTTAGCAAGTTATGAATTCTCTCAGAATACAAATACATGTAGCAGTAAAAGATTTTAATGACAAATACATATACATGTAATTGAAATTATTATCTATAGAATAATCAATTCATAAAATTACAATAAAATTTAATATAAAATTTAAATTTATTAAAATTAAATATAAATAAAGTTAAAAAAGAAAACTTTTTCATAACAGTTAACTTGTTTTAATCACCAATCACTTTGGAAAATGCAAGAATCAATCAGATTTCAGTGCTTTTATTTAAGTTGCCATGAGAGGCCAACTTTATAGGACCAAACAAAGCCTGTTTTTTTTAATATCTGACTGCAACATTAAAGCCTGGAGGCAAGATCAACTAATTGTTGAATAAAATACACGTTGGAACTGGCCGCTTGCCGACATAAATGATAAGGTGGGTAAATAAAGCCTGGCATCAAGATCAACTTATTGTTGAACAAAGTATGGGTGGGAACTGGCAGCTTGTCGACATAAACAGTTAGGCAGGAAAATTAAAGCCTGGCGTCAAGATAAACTTATTGTTGAACAAAGTATGGGTGACAACTGGCAGCTGGTTGACATAAATGATTAAGCGGGAAAATTTAAGCCTGGTGGCAAGATCAACTAAATGTTGAACAAAGTATGGGTCGGAACTGGCAACTTTTCAACTTAAATGATTAGAAAACAAAGGATTTGTTCAAGCTGGGACCAAGGGCTTCTGCTGACGTATGTTTATTTTTTTTATTTGAATGTTGACATAAGCTTGACAATTTTGGTAGTAATAGTAGACCCAGGGGACTGTGACTTTGTTTTTTTTGTTGAAATAGGTGGCTTGTCGACATAAGGAATGTCAAAATAGGTGGGAAGGACTGTAACATTTTTCTCATTAATATTTGCATTAGCTGTTAATAGTCTGTTATAAGTTGTACTAGTCCGAATTTATTTTCTTTTTCCAGTGCCATACGAGAACTATCAGCAAAGGCATTACATAACCTAACTATAAAAGCACCAGACTACATAGCAAAAACAGGTAGTTTTTGCTTTATACCTTGGGAAACGCAGCAGCAATAATTTCCAGGAATATTTTACCTCAGGAATTCAGTGTGATAGATTATTAAGTAGCAGTTATATGTAGGTATTTGTATAAATGTTTGATTAAGGAAAACATTGTGTTGAGAAACTGTCATATAAGAATTGATGAGCATGGTGAAACAGTTATATAGTGGAAAATGTTTCTGAATTATGGAATACTGAAGGACATAATTTTTCGCTCTTTATTATGTTTTAGATTTTGTTGTATGAAGTTTTGATGAATTTTTTTAGTATTTTGACTTATTTATGTGGATAGTGTTGTTGAAAATCAGGGATTTGACAGTTCCTTATTATTTGTTTTAAATATCATTTTGTTATAGACTAATTAAAAATGAAAAGAGGATGAAACAATCCATGAAATTTTGTCCTCATGAAATCATTCCTCATCATTGTCTTCTTGTAATATTAGGATGAATTTATTTTGCTGACTGATGAACAGGTTATAGATTTTCTGGTTAAAGACCAGAAGAACTCATGTGATGATGATCAATTCAGTTAGCAGTTTTTTGTTGTTGTGACTACTCATTTTAAACTACATGGCACCTAGATTTATACAGTGGTCTAGTTGGTCTGAAAAGATGATTCTCTTGGACATCCAATATAGCTGCCATGTTAGACTCTTGAAAATCTTGTTATTGTTACTCCTTTTGAATGCATGACTATATTGACATAGGGTTTTTCACTTAAAGACTAATTACGATATGTAGAAGCACACAATTGTAAATGGTGCCTAACTACCTCCAAGATGGCCCCAGCAGTGGCCATCATGTAAATCTTGTTGCAACTTCTCCTAAACAGATGGTTGTATTGACACAGAGTTTTCACTGAAGGACTTCTTATGATAAGTAGATAGACCTAACTTCAAACATTGCATACAGCATGACTGCTATTTCTTGTTATGATGTCATCTTCTCAAGAACAGATAGTTGTTGTGATAATCAGTTACTACTGAAACTTTTCTTAAATGTACTTTGTATTTAGTTTCATTTCAATAAACATGGTCTTACATTGATTTAAAAATCAAAGATGCAGGTTTTCATCTGTAATGGCTTGTCTGCATGATGACAAACATGTATGACTAGATTTTCTTTTTCAAACTCAATTTGTGGATAGATTATAAAAATACATGTAACTTGAATGATGCCAATTGAATAAGCTGGAACCAAACTTGGCATGTGAGTATATCTTAACAGATTCCATGATGAGTTTTATGACATTCTGTCCATGACATTAAGGTCAAAGGTCATGGCAAAAAACTTTTGTAATTTTACTTTTAACATGATAACTGAAACATGTAAGAACATATTTTCATTCCAAATTGGGTGTGTTGGAATTTTCAAGAATATATGATAAGGTACCAGAGTGAAGTAGACATTCAAATAATGGAAGAAACAGAATTATTAGGGATTTTTTAAACTCTTTTTGGCCAGTTGTGTCTCAGTCTGTTTTTTTAGGCTAGAGTTTCATCACCTAGCTTTTCTCTGCATGTATTTCTTTTGTTTCAATCCAAAATGGATATGGAAAAAAGAGTGTAAGGTGTCACAAACTTTCAAAAGTTTTGTCTTGCTTGAGTTAATTGCAGGTGATAAGATATAAGCATCATATTTCCATCAGTGGTGATGAATAACAAGATTTTTTGAGGAAGTTTTTGAAAAATCATCTAACATGCATCATGTCCTGACACAATTTGTTTCATGGTACCCTCATGTACCATATATATATACTCAAGTATTAGTCAGATCCAACTGCAAACAGCATAGACCTATATCTGCTGTCATATAAAGTGAGGCAGGTCTGAGTCTTTGCAGTTTGTTTGGAGTAATCTAGAGAAAAAATAATATAAACCATCATCTACCAGTGTATTATGGGATGTCAGATCTGGTTCTTTGCAATTTGTTTGGACTAATCAATAAAATAAACAATATGGACCATGATCTTCTTGTGATGAGTATAAAATGGTAAATGATTATCCATTCTTATCATCCAGTCCTACCCAGCTTGATCCCCATGGCAACATGCCTTGATCTTCACCTGAGACATGGTGCTATTCTAGCGGCTGCTGAAATAACACATGCTCTAAGTATACTAGCTGCAGAGCAGGGCAGGTATGTTCCTTTTTGTGTCTAAGAAATTATTTTACCAATGATGAAATTCTAGAAACATTTTGTGTGAAGCACAATTTTAAGAACAAGCTAATGTTACAAAATTTAGCACAATTGTCTTTTTAACAACAGAGGTTACTTGTGCACTTGTCTCTCATATTATTATTGGTTTGATGCAGTATTACACTTGAATTAATTTCAGGTACAACAAAATCAGTTTCATTGTGAATTATACATGTTTAAAAGGGAACTTTAAAAAAATCAAAACTTGTTTTTTTTTTAAGCCAGAAAAATGAATCTATAAAAGTGACCATTTCAGCAAAGCAAGTGTTATTCAGTTGCAAATATATGTATGTGAATTTATGAGAATCTTACAAAAGTAATTATATCTTTTGATGATATATATGCTTTGCAAATATGTGACCTTTGTACTAGTTTTAAATTCTCTAATCACAGATCTTTGAGTGAATATATAAGCCCAGAGGCTATCAGTGGTCTGCAAGGGATAGCTAAAAAGGTAAATGATACTTTTGAATACTTTGTAGAGTACTGTATTGGGGCCACAAGACATATCAACTTGTAGATACCAATTTCACTGTGATCTGTTATTCAGTCTTGCACAACAAAATATGCTTATTTCAGCTGTTCTTTTCAGAGCCAAACAACAAAGCAAAGCACAAGAAGCATGGAATAAATAAAAAGAAGCTTAATCCCATCAAACATCTCCCATTCAAACAGTGTTCACATAATTCACATATGATGGGACAATGTTTACTTAATAAACTCTTTTCACTGTATGGTAGAGTATTCAAATGATATAATTTACAGTATTTATATAATACAGTTTTTTTTTGTCACTGGAAGATGTACTGTTCACATGATATGATGGTACAGTTTTTTGTATGTAAGGGAGAGTCTGTTTTACACATATGGTGTGTTCCCAGCAGGGATGAAAGTATGTGACATTTACTCCTTGCAGCAATTAAGAGTATTTTAAAAATTCTAACACCATGACTACTCAACCTTAATAGCATGTAACAGTAGCAAATTGTAGCATTGGTTGTTGAATAGTAAAACACCTATACTTACATCAGAAAAATGTGGATCTACTGCATAATTATACTTGCATACATGTTGCAGCAAACTGCAAGCAGCGTAGACCCCTCATTTGCCATTGCGTAACACGCCAACATATCTGGGTCTATGCAGCAGTAAAAAAAATAATACAGACCTAAATTTGCCATGTCTAACACGCCAACATATCTGGGTCTATGCAGTAGTCTATAAGAACAAACAATACAGATCCAACTTTGTCATTGTGCAAAAGCAGATTTCATTATGTGCAGTTTGTTAGAATTAATCAGTAGAACAACAGCATAGATCCAGATCTGCCTTCAAATAATGTATAAACAGGTCAGGTTTTATGAACTTTGTAGGACTAATCAGTAGAACAGATAACGTAGACCATAATCTACCATATTAAGAGAATGTAGATCTGGGTCTATTCATCTTGTTTGGGTTAATTGGCTCTACTAGCCCATTATGCCATGGCAGATCTGGTCAATATTGTTTGCATTTGAATGTATAAATAGCTGTACATGAGTTTTGATGGTATTTGTGAACACCTTGTGCTTGCACTCTACATCTGATATAGGACAGAAGTTCTGTCTCTACTCAATCACACCAAATAGCATTTCGCAGCTTTTGGCAGTTTAATGTCAAGTTCTGAACATCCACAAAACATTTACAATGTTTGTCCATAAAACAGTTTTTCACTTTAGCTACAGTATAGTATTCATTTATGTTGCTATCTTTATTGCAGCTTCATGAAGCCAAATTGTTCAGAGGACTTGGGGGAGAGCTGATGAGGAAGGCAGGTAAGGATTGGTTTATTCTGATTGATTAGCATTTATTATTTACCTGGTTTTTTGGCCTGCTTTTTGTGTGGGTTCCTTTCTGTTCATACTAAAGCCAAGGAATACATGTTGCTAATCCATCTTTACTTTTAGTGTCAGTTTTATAAACATGTTTTTCAGCAAATTTCTTGATGTGGACAGATTGTAGTTACGAGTAATTGTTAATTGTTTTGATATACATCAAATAGAGAATCTACATGCCATTCACAACTTAAAAAATGCTAGAAAGCAAAGATGGTTGATTTTCATAATGGTTTTAACGTTTTTGATAAGGCTTTGTTATGAAAATTAAATCCAGTTCATTTAATGCATACTGATTTCTTGTGTTTTGTCTCTTTGTCTCCTTCCAGTGTGTACCCTGGTCAACAAAGTGTCTCTGTCTAAGCTGCCTTACCATAATGATCCCATATTGGGTAAGTTGTAATTACACCTATTTTCATGATAGCAGCCCATCCATTCAGGTAGCCTGTTTAGAAGCTATAGTCACTTCAAAAGAAAACAGCCTCAGTAAGAAACAATTATTTCAGTTAACTTGTGCATTTACAAGAGAGGTTGTCATATACTACACAGAATCTATGGAGACTCTTGTATCTTTCTTTGCTGTGATTTTGTTGCGATAATAAGAAGATTGATTTATGACCTACCACAGAAGGTTGCTACAGATGCCCGCAGGATAAGTATTTTAGTGAGATTTCTCAATTTTTGTGTACATTGGTCTTAGAAATGACTAGAGGTTTGTGATGTCAGTCATGATTGTTTACCAGTCTGTCTTTCAGTTTGGTTGTTGGTGGGCCTCTTAAGTAATGTTTAAGTCTCTTTTAGTTTGACTACTGGTCTGTCAATATGCCTCTTAAGACTTTTGTTTACATTTGCTTTTGCTGTGATAATGGCATTGCCTTATCTCTATTGTGGGCAATGCCTAAGAAGGACATCTCCACCTTGTGAGTGTGGGATTACCTTGAGGATGTAGTGTACGCTGAACCCTACAGAAGAGCAGATGGAGGTTAGTTTTAAGGCAGCCGTGGTGGAGATCTATAGTCTTCACAGTCCTTCTACCCTATCAGTATCTAGATCAGATGGTTCCATGGTCCTAATGACACAGACAGTTTTTATAGCAAAGTGACCATCAGTCCCCTCTTCTCTATTAGGTGGCAATGGAGGACTCAGTCCATTCACTCATAAATTACTTGAAGTGGAAAGAGAAGTGCTGTTGAATCTGACTGGTCCAATAGCTGCAGCCTAAATCATCAGCAGACTAGTTAAGTCAGCACAATCTTGCAAGAGGCTTTGACTTGTGTATTTGTGTTGATTCAATAATAATAAAAAATGATTTTTTTTTTTATTCGGCTTCTGTTTTCAAAGCTTACATGGCCAACAGTCATGCTGGTCAATTGTTTGGAGTGTGGTTTATCCTCATATAGTCTTTTTCCTTCCAACAGTGACCATGGTAGACATAGAATGTTCTTCATTGGCTCATCCATTTACCTGTTATGTCAACATCACTGTGATTGGAGAATGTATTCAAAGAAGAAATTATGTTTATCAGATATTACTTATCATATCACATAACTATTATATCCTCCCACTACCCACAAATATGATCATCTTTGCTGATGTATTGCTTATGCTTAAATTGTAGCCACCATGTGATGGTTATGGGAGGTAATGTACAAGAGTTACTTCCCTTTCTCTGTTGTATAGATGGGAAAGAATTTTTTTTTGTCATTTCACAATTGAGTGGGAGTGGAGCTTCTTTTTATATATGAGTGTAACTCGTTAAGTTTTCTTGGATAAATATAATTTATTAAAACAGCTGCTGTCTTATACTTGAGCTGCTGCAAGCAGCTTGGACTCGGATATAACAATAAGACATCTCTACATGTTGTATCTTGGTGTGTTAAGATTTCCTGTCTCACATACATTGCATGGGGTACTAATTTCCTTGACTAGGCTGTGACATCACAACAATTTTCCATATACCCTTAATATAAAAACTTTGCTTACAGAGTAATGACTAAGCTATGTCAAGTTAGACCAGTTCTGTCTGGCCGCAAAATTTTGAGACCTGATTTTTCTGAGTTAAAAAACTGCAAGTACTGGCTGTGGATCTTAGGTTCAGTTTTTATTTATTCTGTTATTAGTTCTAAACCAGTTCTGTCAAAGTTACATGAAGAAAGGTTAGACTTTGCAAAAGAATTTTATATACATTTTTCTAAAAGAAGGGAGTCTGGAGGCAGAAATCTTAGACAAAAATTGCAAAACAGAAAAACTCCAGTTGTACCCCTCTGCACATATCATGAAGAAATAGCCAATAAAAAACAACTTTTTGATATCAAAACAGTTGATAATACAAAAGCACGCACAATAAGACTTTTTTGAATTGCTATGGAGAATTGAGGGGTTGTGGTTATCTATCCCTGTGCGAACTCAAACATTGCTTCTTTTGATATGTTCCCTGATCACATTAACATTAGAACAATAAGTTTGTTATGTTCTGATTCCAGCAATCCAAAGATACCCAATACTTCTTGCACCTTCAGGTGTTATTTTTAATTTAAGTGATATATCAATGAGGTTGCTTACATTGAGGCGAGTTTAGAAGGGTTTTAAATAACATGCTCAGGTAAGTATTAATGGAGAAAGATCAATTACTGAAAAATTTGCTTTTCTCGGGGCAAATAAATTAAGCTGAGAGCTGCGTCCTTATAATGACATTCACAAACTGTGTTTGACAAGAACCTTTGTTAACTATAATAATAACAATAGATTGTGATTTTATTTTAATTATATTTTTTGAGTTCATTTCACAAGGATCCATCATGCGTAACAGATTCCTTCAAAAACAGAAGGTTTTGAATTATGTTTTTTCTGTTGTTGTGAAGATTTCAGTGCCATAGAAAAGATTATATGATAGAATATAGCTCAGCAAAGCAAAGTATGTAAATCCATGCCTGTTCCTGATATTGGTCATGATTTACCTGTTTCCTTTCAGATCTATGGCAAGAAGTTCTTGATGACTGTCTGCATCATGTGGAAAAAGATGTGCAGGTAAGAAAGTTGACCGCAGCATGTGTTTATTTATTGTTACCATGCTAAGTAATAGAATACATGTTTATGGGGAGTTGAATTAATTAAAATGTAAGATACTGTAGTATCATCAATATTCGTGGGGGACCAATTTTCATAGATTTTGTTGTTACCACGAATTTAAATCCCCAACGAAAATGAGCCACTTAGGATCATGACCCCTCCCCCTTTTCTTACAATGTTTCAGTCCTAGAGATTAACACAGCTACATGGATTTGATAAATCAAGGTCAATACTGTAATTTGGTAATTAAATATTTGATTTATATTTTTAACCCTTTTGAAGCAAGAATTATGAATCAATTTATTTGTTTTAATGCACACATTTGATAAGGTACTGTATTCGATAGCTGTAATTTTATACTCAATGCCTTAAATCGATATGTGAGCTAAGTAAGAATAGAGAGAAAATATAGAAAAAGCATAAGGTATTCAAACAATAGTAATACTAAAAATGAAAGAAAAAATAATACATGTTAACAGTATATAAAAATTAAATTAATACTTATTCAAGTCCATCCTTCATTCAACTGAAGCGTGGATTCTACTGTTCATAAGCTGCCTGTTAAGCGCCGGGTTCGCAGCTTCAGATGGGTTAGGAAGTCCAGGAACTGAGGGGATCTAGGTTGTATTTTACCACTCTTAAGCCACTGTGTTAACGCCATGATAGTCAGAAAGTACTGATGGTTCAGCTTGATGGACATTGTTTAAAGTAAGAGATCATTCATATGTACTTTTGTAACTGATTGGTCTGGTTTTGTTGGCTGCGTCGGCTTCTTTTGATGTTGAACACTCAAACGAAAGCATGGTGAAACTGATTAATCCTGATGGGTGTTTTTTTTTGTGCTCATAGAGATGGAAGTATTGTTTTAGTGTTGTTGGCTGCGTTGGCTTCAACTGATGTTATTCACTTAGTCAAAAGCATGGTGTAAGTATTGAACTTGCCAGGTCTTTGGTTTGTACTCATACAGGTAGTAGTTTTGTTTTAAACATTAATGGGACCATAGTTTTATTCTTTATTTTGTGTATTTGTAGAGGCTAATCCATGAAATAGAATACCTGCTAATATGCAAACTTTGATAGACAAAATCACAAATTTAAGTACCCATGAAAATGTCTTTTTTTAATACAAAACCATGAAAATTGAGCCCAACGAAAATAAATGATACTACAGTATCTACCATGCTGCAAAATCGCAACCAAGAGAATGGTTTGGTTTATTTTCAAGGCACAGCAGCAGCAGATAGGTTGTATCGTGCTGAAAACAGTTGGAGTAAAGTGCCTTGCCCAAGGATACACCACCTTGGGCTGCTGATCCAATTTGAACAAGCACCCTTTTGATTAAGAGTCCAGCACATACCCAATGCGGCAGTTTCATGATAGGCTTAAAGAGAAAGGGTATGACATAGTCAGCAGGAAATGAAGAACTTGTTGGGGCTTGACTCAACTTTGACATGTACTGTTCCGGTGGCCTGGTGGTTAGAGCATCCACCCCAGATGCAGAAGGTCGTGGGTTCAAACCCAAGCTGAGTTATACCAAAGACTTCAAAAAATGGTACAAACAGTTGCCTCGCTAGGTTCTCAGCATTAAGAAGTTAATATTATGACTGGTCTGCCTGGTGTCAGGATAATATGACTGTTTGGGACATCATGTTACATGTCTGTGGCATGATGCCCCAGTGCTAGACTTTAAACTGCCAAACTGCAGACATCATTG
Organism: Unio delphinus; assembly: GCA_029339505.1. NCBI lineage: Eukaryota > Metazoa > Mollusca > Bivalvia > Unionida > Unionidae > Unio > Unio delphinus. The sequence goes on along the minus strand of JAQISU010000051.1, from coordinate 12,451,178 downwards.
TGATATGACTGAATTTTTTTTAAAGCTACATTAAAAATCCAAATTACAATCACACTCAAATGTACTGTTCTTTATGTGTGATGGCAATATCAACTGTATACAGTAGGTCAAAGTGGTATATTGTGTTTAGAACATATAGTATCATTAGTCACAATGTCAGTTTCATTTGTGATAAAAACAGCAATGATGATAATAACAACAAAAACAATTATACTGATATTAAATGTTTCAGATGTCTTACATTTCATCTATCAACAATGCTTATTTACACATCAGTGCATTCAAATTGCTAAATATTTGTATTTCAGTCAGCAGCCACATCTGCTATTCCAGCTTTCTTCACTGAGTACTACAGGCAAGAAGATGGTTCAGTCAAAGCAGATAAACAGGGTATGTATAGTAGTTTCATACTCAGTATGATGTCAGTGGATTTTAGTTGTTGGACATGATTTTGATTTGTATTCCAGTGGATTTTAGTAGTTGGACATGACATTGATTCGGATGTCAGTGGATTTTAGTATTTGGACATGATATTGATTGGTATATATTGAATGGATTTTAGTAGTCGGGCATGACATTGATTGGAATTTCAGTGGATTTTAGTTGTTAGACATGACATTGATTGGGAAATCAGTGGATTTTAGAAGTTGGACTTGACATTGATTGGGATGTCAGTGGATTTTGAAACTTGGACATGTCATTGTTTGGGATGTCAGTGGGTTTTAGATATTGGACATGAAAATGATTGGGATATCGAATAGATTACTTGATTGGAATATTTGTGGAATCTGGAAGTAAAAGATGACATGAATTTTGATATCGCTGGATTGTAGAATTAATGACATGATTTTGATATTATTAGATTGTGGAAGCAGAAGATGTGGCATAAATCTGGAGAGCCACATTGGTTCAGTTGTTACCATGCGATACAATCGAGCAAATGGTTGGGGGTCTGAATTCTACCATTTGATTAGCCAGGGTGTGCCACAATGGGCATGTCCATGGGCAAGGCACTTTACTCCAATTGCCTTGGCACTAAACAGCCTTCTTGTGTTGATATGCTCTAGAGTACTAAACCAAACATTGATTGAGATATTAGTGGATTATGGAACTAGCAGATGTCTTTAATTGGGATATTAATGGATTTTGGAACTAGCAGATGTCCTTAATTGGGATATTAGTGGATTATGGAACTAGCAGATGTCTTTAATTGGGATATTAGTGGATTATGGAACTAGCAAACGTCTTTAATTGGGATATTAGTGGATTTTGGAACTAGCAGATGTCTTTAATTGGGATATTAGTGGATTTTGGAACTAGCAGATGTCTTTAATTGGGATATTAGTGGATTTTGGAACTAGCAGATGTCTTTAATTGGGATATTAGTGGATTATGGAACTAGCAGATGTCTTTAATTGGGATATTAGTGGATTATGGAACTAGCAGATGTCCTTAATTGGGATATTAGTGGATTTTGGAACTAGCAGATGTCTTTAATTGGGATATTAGTGGATTTTGGAACTAGCAGATGTCTTTAATTGGGATATTAGTGGATTATGGAACTAGCAGATGTCTTTAATTGGGATATTAGTGGATTATGGAACTAGCAGATGTCCTTAATTGGGATATTAGTGGATTTTGGAACTAGCAGATGTCCTTAATTGGGATATTAGTGGATTTTGGAACTAGCAGATGTCTTTAATTGGGATATTAGTGGATTTTGGAACTAGCAAATGTCTTTAATTGGGATATTAGTGGATTATGGAACTAGCAAATGTCTTTAATTGGGATATTAGTGGATTTTGGAACTAGCAGATGTCCTTAATTGGGATATTAGTGGATTGTGGAACTAGATGTCTTTAACTCTTTAACTACTAATGCTACTGTAGTGGCTGACTGCTATGCCTAGCTGCTGGGTTCACTACTGCAGCTGATTTGTGGGCTGACTACCAGAGCCAAATGCTGCTGTAGCCAAATGATAACTTTTTAGCTGATGTATGGTTGGATTGTGTTAGTTATTTTCTCTCTAATAAACTGATTATAGGCTAAAATCATGCATATATAAAAGCTATAACTACCTTATATCTGTTTGATTATTTTATCCTGCTGAATTCCAGGAATATAACACAAAACACTGCTTGTAAACACTAAAATGAACACAAAACACTGCTTGAAAACACCAACATTTATCCAGGAATATAACACAAAACACTGTTTTTATACACTAACATTTATCCAGGAATATTACACAAACACTGCTTGAAAACACTAACATTTATCTAGGAATATAACACAAAACACTGCTTGTAAACACTAACATTTATCCAGGAATATAACACAAAACACTGTTTGAAAACACTAAAATTTATCCAGGAATATAACACAAAACTGCTTGTAAACACTAAAATTTATCTGGGAGTCTTTTATACTAAGTTATTTATCAAATATTTACATTTAATTACTAACACTGTTACCTAGTCACTATGTTCTACTATTTCTTAAGTAATTCCTCGTGATATCTATTTAAAGAAAAAAACTATTTCTTTTTTCCCCTCATCCAAAACGAAAGTTGAGCCGACGCTTTCTGTAAACTCCGTTACTTTCGGCGCACGTGGTTCTTTTGTCCACACTTCGTCGTCTTCATCATCAGTTTCTGTCTCAATTTCTGACAGACTTGATAAAGAAGATATATTAATATCACTACCAATACTTCTTAATTCATGGTGTTCAATATCATCCTCAGAAAAACCAGAAAAGTCGGAATCTGAATCGCTATCGTAAGAGAACGCCATGGTTTCTACTGTCAACTACAAATGCATGTATTAATAAACACGCGGTACAAATTTGAAAAAAGGAACCGGATTTAGTGAGAACAATCATTTGTTAACTCTAATTTGATTGGTTGAATAGACTTTTACTTCCATATATTGACCAATACGATCGGTTGTGACAATGACATACAGAGCGGATCTATCAGTCACTACGGTTTAGGAAGCATGTACGGCAAGCTGATATGTTCGTCACTGGGAGTAATAGTGCTCTGTTTACAAGCGGATCTATCAGTCACTGGTGAGGCTAGGCATATTTATGCAGCGGATATACACGTCAGTGGTAGTGAAAGAGTTAATTGGGATATCAGTGGATTTTGGAACTAGCAGATGTTTTTAATTGGGATGTCTGGATTTTGGAAGTAGAAATATGAGATTGTTTGGGATATTTGTGGATTGTTGAAGTAGATGACATTGATTGGAATGATAGTGGATCTTTAGAAGTAGATGAAGACATACAGCTGAGTGAGTGACTGATTGATTTTCAGTGCTAGGGGATTCTAAGGCCTTGTTCCATGGGAAAAGTTTTCAATTTTGGCAATGAACTAGTACATGTGCTCTTCAAATAAGCAGAAAAGAGTGAAGACAAAAAGCTTTGTAAAATTTAACAAATAATTTATTTCCCTAGAATACAAAGTGAAAAATAAGAAAAAAAAAGAACTTATGGTATTGCAGATTAAAACCAAAAATAATCCAATAATTAAAATAGAAGTCCTCTCAGTGAAAAGTTTTTACAGAATCACAGCTCAAATCCCAATGAAATTCAAGGTGGAAAGTTATGACATCTGTAATAACCTACAAAAGTGAGATGTGTCAACAGTACAAATTTTAATGAATCTCTTTATCCAAGAATTATCAGAGCACTTTTTTATTTCCAGGGAAAACAGTCACTTGAATTTAGTAATTTTAAAGAAAAGTAAAATTCAACCCAAATTGTTCAAAAACATAATACAACTTAACATGTCTAATGTTTTTAGCCCAATTGACTAGCTTTTATCGAAACATCACTTATATGACTAAGATGACCTTGACTCAGCTTAATGATTCTTACTCTGAGAAAGATATATATAAAAAATTAACAGTTGTTTACATCAGTGAAATATAAAACATTCAATAAGGTCAAACAGAACTAATCTCAGTTCTGGACAAGGTCAAGATAAGTTATGTGTGTATTTTTGATGCAGTTTTGTGGAAAGAACAAGTTAGATTATATGAGCAACATTAATATGTATCAGTCATATAACACATTGACAAAATGATTGCATGCACTGTCCTATTTGATTAGCATCAGCCTTGCATTAAAATATTTAATTGGCAAAACGTTTAGGTCGGAAATAGTTTATGAGTTTATAACTGCCATAATAACAGTAGTTCTTGGGACATCCTTAATTAAGTTTATGACTTTTAAATGTTTAGACATAAAAATATAGCACTTTTTCAGGTACTTGTGACAATTTAGAATATTTTGTCTATTGTTTCTTTGCCAAATTTAAAGAAAAAACTGCAAGTTTGTTAAAATCTATATTTTATGAATTATTAGATGAAAATGTTATAAACTAATATAATCTGTTTGAAAAATACAAAAGTTTTTAATTTTATTCAGTTCTTATAATTTCAAATATGTTTAATTTTATCAGGCAATGACAAGCATTAAGCATTAGCACAAAGCTGTGGCATTATTATAAGCAGTATTCTGTTCATTAAACACAGTAAGGTATGGAGTATTTTAGTGGAGCATGGTGAGGAGAAAAACTGATTCATTTTCATCCAATCTGTCACGATTTTGCTGTAGTAAATAAACCCAACCCTCAACCCCACAACTTTAAGAATTGAAGAAAATTCCCATATACTCACCCCTAGCTAATAAAGTGGATAATGTCAACATGATCTTATGGTATGAGGCATGAATCAGTCCATTTGTAATTTCTTTTTCAGTTCAAGTGATAGAAAATTATCTTAAAGTATTGAGAAGTAATAATGAAGCATCGAGGTGAGTGTTTAATTTATCCTTTACCATAAGCTGAATATATATGTTTGTGAAAGAAAGTAGTGTAAAATTGCAAGAGTTGGACTGTACGGTATTATCACAAGTAGAATAAAATTGTGAATGCTGGACCACAGGGTACTAGTTTTTTTTAAAGGTTTTTAATGCCACTTTGTCGCGCATAAAAATGGTTGGCCAGTTATATGTAGTTACGTGATAAAATAGAACTCGAGATTCCTTGCACCGATTATCTAAGTTAAGTAGCCATAGAGTGTTCGACTTGGAAACTTTAGTGGCAATTTAAAATTTTAGGTTGACAAGCCTTAATAATCTAGTGCTTGCGATATTGGTAGCAGTAATTAATTTAGTGGGAATAATTTGTATAAAATGAAAAAAGTGAAGTAAAGAATAACAAAAGGAAATTACATTGAAGTATATGGCTTGTTTTAAATTGTTTGGTATCTAGAACTGTAAATAATCATCATTTGCTTCAAATTTACATCAGCCATTGATATTCATTATCTGAAGTTCATTTCATCATCTGCTTATACCTTGCTTAGACTCTAATTGATGGAGAAAAGGCCTTAACCTTTTTTCTTCTGATGAAATCTTATATTTATAAAGCCTTAGACATATATGCATGATTGTATAGTTTGACTCAAGCAGTTTTACTGTCAGTCAAATTTTCAATATTTGTGTCTCATGTTCACATTTTCTGTAAAATTGCCTGATCTTGATTTCATAGGATATGTGTTAGACTGGTTAGTTATAGGAGCCAGAAGTCTACCAGTGAAAATGGGGAAATATTCTGTGTAGTGAATTGTATCTTCCAGATATTTGTTGCATAAAACATAGTGTATGCTTATAATTCGATGGTATTTTCTAGATGCCACATCATGATTTGTAAAATAGCCATAGGGTGCCCAGTTTGACAATTTTCAGTCATAAATTTGGAACAAAGTTGTGAAATGTGACCATCTGAATTGCATCTTGGAGCACTGAAGATCACAGAGAGGATATGTGAGTCTTCCAGAAGCGATGCTTAGAGTCATCTCTTTGGGGTTATAATTTCAGATTGGGGTATGTCTGGCTCATGGAGTTTGATGTCACTCTATGATTCCAGATTTGGGTACTCTCTGGCACTAGGAGTTCTACTTCAGTTTACAATCTCAGAATGGGGTGCTGCCCAGCCCTTGGAGTCTTGCCACAGTTTATAATTTTAGAATGGGGTACTTGCCCTGCCATTGGATTTCTACCTCAGTTTGTGATTTCAGAATGGGGTACTGTCAAGTCCTGTGAGTTCTATCTCAATTTATAATTTCAGAATGGGATACTGCCTAGCTCTTGGAGTTCTACCACAGTTTATGGTGTCAGGCAAGCTTAGAGTGATTCTTGCAGGCTTGATACAAGTCACACAATTTGATGACAAGAGTGAGGAAAAATTTGCAGAAGCTCGCAGAGATGCACTTAATGCCATCACTGGGTAAGGAATACGGTGCATCACATATTTTGTTCATTTGCAGGAATATGTATTAGAGATGAAGGTTTCTAAACGTGTTGACAAGTGTGCCAAATTATTAATATTTGTTGTAAAGTTTCCCTGTTTTTGAAATTATCTACTGTATTTGGACTCTTCCTTATGAAGTGTTCACAATTGAACAGACAAGTTTGGTATTAGAAATGCAAATGATACTATAGTGTTGATGGTCTCTTTATTTGAAAGCCCGTTCTGTTTATATCATATAAACTTTTAAAATGTTTAAGTAAACGATAAACTCAGGAATATCTAATTAACTTAATATCAGATATAATTTGAAAATTAGTTGTGGTGGTTTTTGTTTTATCAATTTTTCCATGATAGGCATACACAATTGAATACATGCAGTTTGAAGGTCTCCATAAATGATTCTTGGAAATAAGATATATTTGCTGACAACAAAAAGTTGAATTTTGCATAGCTATTTTTTCTTAAGTTTTGACAGTACAGAGGTATTATATTATCAAAACAAGTAACCATTTCTAACATTTCAGAATTATTAACACTGTTGGTGTGGAAAGAAATGGGGACCCATCTTGGGTATTGTGTGCAGACAATGTAGGACAGGTGTATGATGCCTTCTTTACAGCCATGAAAGATTATACAATGGACAGCAGAGGAGATGTAGGGGCCTGGTGAGTAGAAAATTAACTGCATATTATTTACATTATGGTATCCTCAATTAAGTCAACTCTTGTCCTGGAAAAGTGTCACCCAGTGAGTATTTCATGTCTGTGGCATGATGCCTCAGTACTTTACATCACTATGAACTGCCACACTACAGACATCATTGTGATACGACTAAAATATTTGTAAAGCTATGTTAAAAAGCCAAATCACACACACACACTTTAGCAGCATTGTCACAATATTTCCTTTGGCCAGTCTCTGTTTTCAATCAGGTGATGTGATGTACTTTAAAATTTTTGAAAATCTCAATAAAACAATAAATTTTAGATTTATATCTCTTTGAACACATGTATACAAGAGTTCCTCCTATATGTGTTCAATTTGTTTTAGAAAAATTAAAATTAGACATTGAAAATATTGGAGGCAGATGACACAGCTTTTGCAGAAATAAACTATTCTAGAATTCTGAAATGGAAATCAAGCAGTCTATTTGCTTGTTTACATCGAGAGTATGCATTAATGTTGAAATGCCAATAATCTGACAGTGTTAGGTACTTCTTGGTGACATTAGAAATTGTAAATCAGTGAATGAAAGTTTTGTGTATATGGGAGTGTATACAAACTCTGTAGCATAATACCTCAGACACCCAGAAGTGGGCAATGTGGATTCCAAAATCACCAACCCAAGTCCAAACACAATTTGAGCCTAAAAACCACATTAGTATTTTTAAAAAAAATATTTGTTCGAGTTTAAAGCAGATGTTACAATGTATCTGAAATATGAGTGTAATCTACACTTGAAAATTACATGCTGTGATAACTTTTAGGCATTGAAAGCTTTTGAATTCATTTTGTTTTTATTTATTTATTTTATATTTTATGAACTTTTTTCCTTAGGCTGCATTAATGTAGTATGATTGAGCACTGCCATTTTGTTGTTGTGATTGGTTTGTTAGCTGTACTGGTCATAGACCAGGAGAACTCATGGAATGGGCTTTTTTTTTAGATTATTGCCATAAAGCATTACACACTTCTTCATTTCAAGGTCTGTTTGGTCTGAAATGAAAATGGTGCAGCCATCTTGAAAATTTTATTATTTCTGCACCTCATTTTTTGTGATATTTACATGGGGTTTTCACTGAAAAACATTTTATGATGTCTACTCCAATCTTACATCCAGTATTGCTACTTATCCTGAACAGAAGGTCAGAACAAAATGGAGATTTTGCCAGACCAGATGACTCCTATAGTATCTTAAGCAAAAGTAGTTCAACTTGCAGTCATCTTGAAGATCTTGTTATTGCTACTTTTTCTTACTGGATGGCCATGTTAACAATGGGTTTCCATGAAAGTACTTTTTATGATGTTTGTTTGGTCCTAAATGAAACCAGTCAGAATCCAAGTATGGCTCCCATGACACCCATGTTACAAATCTTGTTGTTGGTACTCTTCTTGCTCAGAATGTCATTTTGTCATGGGGTATTCACCTGAAGACATTTTTGTCTTGATTGTCCTAAATGAAAATGGCTCATCCCAGACATCCATTATAACCACTGCAGTGACCATCTTGAAAATGTTGCTAATGCTATTCTTTGGATTTTCCTAAATGAAAATGGTGCCAATTTGACATCCAACATGGCCACCACAGCAACCATCTTGCAAATCTTGATGTTGCTACATTTCCTGAACAGAATGTTATATCACCATGGGATTTTCACCAGAAGATTAATTATGATATCTAGTTGGTTCTGGTGCTGATTTGATTTCTTTCATCTTGAATTCTTGGAAATTTTATTTGATAATAAATGCGGTTGCAAAAATACATGCGTTATTGGCACAGTTACCATATTAAATGAGAAACACACCTATAGTGAAAACAGAGAAGGAATATATAATATTTTACTTTAGAGAACCACGCATTGGAATATATATGTGTATACTGTTTACATGTCTAATGTATAGCATGAATAGAGTATCAGCACTGTGTACTCACCCGTGAATTTCATCACATGTATATTGAATCCACAATACAACTAACATCGAAAATATGCACTCACATTTAAAATATTCAATAATTTTGTCACAGTCATATAGGTATAAATTCAGTCGGGAAAAAATTGCACAATCACGTACTGAATGATGAACCACATTGACTTTTCACTGCGTCCCAAGTTAGTAAAAGTTAGTTTTCATATTAAGCTGCAGGTGGTAGTGTTCGCATGCATAAACTTTTTCTGCAAAAAGGAATCTTTCATGGCACAGTAAACGACATTAGATTCCATTGCTTTTAGTTAAGTCTTGTACTGATTTCCATTGAAGAAAGACTTCAGCAGACCTTCATTTGGAGACAGTTAATGTAACCTCTTGACTGGGTTTTCTTTTTCTTGGTGCAAATCCCAACATACACTTTTTTAATCACGGTCTATGACAAGTTGAGTCTAAAGAAGAATTTGACTTTATGTCGAAATTCGGGTAATACCAGACAATTTTGTGGTGGTCCCAAGTTAGTAAAAGTTGGTTTGCATATTAAGCTGCAGGTGTTAGTGTTCGCATGCATAAACTTTTTTTCTGCAAAAAGGAATCTTTCATGGCACAGTAAACGACATCAGATTCCATTGCTTTTAGTCAAGTCTTGTACTGATTTCCATTGAAGAAAGACTTCAGCAGACCCTCATTTGGAGACAGTTAATGTAACCTCTTGACTGGGTTTTCTTTTTCTTGGTGCAAATCTCAACATATGCTTTTTTAATCACGGTCTATGACAAGTTGAGTCTAAAGAAGAATTTGACTTTATGTCGAAATTCGGGTAATACCAGACAATTTTGTGGTGGTCAGTATTCACCTATCCGTATGTTGGGGGGGTTGGGGGATGTTTTATGAATTATAAAGTTAAGTCAAGGCCATACCTGGAATATGTGACAAATAACTTGTATGAATTGTTACAAACTTCTTGAAGGTTGACCCCTATCTGGGAATCGGTTTTGCATCTTAATTAGACTTATTACTGATATTTTGAGAAAGAAATGTCAGTCATGTCACTTGAGAAGTCAAGTTGTTTTATGTTGTGACCAGTTTGGGCTAATTATTTTATTTTCTTCAAATTTTATTTTCTTCAAACTATTGGATTTTAAATGATTAATTTCCCTGGAAATACCCTTGCTCAAATTTAATTCTTGGACATGGACATTTATCGAAATTCATACAGAATAATATTTCTGTGATTCAACAAGAGACTATTGACACTGCAGCACTTGGAAAATTTAATGGGAGTTGCAGTGACCTATGATTGGAACAGGAATTTTATTTTCAAATTTGATATGTAAATCAAGAATTGAAAGACATGCTTGTGGTTAAAAAGCATATAAACTTAGCTGTGATTTTCTCATTGGCTTTGGCAATAAAAGACCTCCGAATAGGTACCTGATTGTCCATTTATACACCTTACTGTTTGAACAGGCAGGCCTGAACTCATATTTGAAGCTGAACTAATGAATTTGAAAATGTGAAAATCCTGTCAGTAAAAGATGTACACTCTGTCTTTTAGGGTCCGAGAGGCCAGTATGACCGGCCTTCATTCAGTGACCTTGCTTATTGCCAGAACTGCTGTGGATTTAATAACACCTCAGATGTGAGTAGTTCTTTGTAAACAAGTAGTTTATTACCTATCACTTAAATGCTTTCACTATAGTTAATTCAGCATATGTATGACTAAGTTTTGAATATTTGACATATGGGTAATACACATGTTTAAATTCAGTCCTATTGTTGTGAACATTTATTTTCCTCAGATATAGTTTTCTAGATGATTCTACACAATACAACAGAAAGAATCTGTAAGCAATAAATATTGAATTTGAAAGCTTTAAATGTGCATATATCAGTATACAGTTTCCCCCCACCATCCTTATTGGGATACTGTCAGCTATGCATCTCTGATGATATGTTGATAGCATATTTTACAATTTATCAATATAAATGTATGAAACAGGGGTAGGAAAAATGAGGGAAAGGGGTAATATATTGAAATGAAGAGAATTTGATTAATATGTTGACATAAAGATAAAGGGGTTAATATGTTGAATGAAGGGTAAGTAGTTAATATGTTGAAATGAAGTGAAAGAAGTTAAAATGTTAAATTAAGGGAAAGTTGTTAATATGTTGAAATGAAGGGAAAGGGATTAATATATTGAATTCAGGGAAAGGGGTTAATATGTCAAATGAAGGGAAAGTTGTTAATATGTTGAAATGAATGGAAAAGAGTTCTTATGTTGAAATGAAGGGAAAGTTGTTAATATGTTGATATGAAGGGAAAGTTGTTAATATATTGAAATGGAGAAGTTATTAATATGATGAAATGAAGGGAAAATTATTAATATGATGAAATGAGGGGAAAATTATTAATATGATGAAATGAAGGGAAAATTATTAATATGATGAAATGAAGGGAAAAATTATTAATATGATGAAATGAAGGGAAAATTATTAATATGATGAAATGAGGGGAAAATTATTAATATGATGAAATGAAGGGAAAATTATTAATATGATGAAATGAAGGGAAAAATTATTAATATGATGAAATGAAGGATAAGGATTTATTATGTCAAAAAAGGGGAAAGGGTTAGCAATGTTGAAATGAAGGGAAAGGATTTATTATTTCAAAATATTCAAAATTATTTCCAGATCAGAACGTGTGTTCACATTGTTAGTACAACAAGCCTGTGAGAAGATTGACAGGACAAGAGCACATGCAGGAGCCATGTTTGCGAAACTACTGCATCACAGGTAGTGCATGTTTCACAGAAAATGTGGATCTTGAACAAGTCAGATTAAGTTAATTCTGCATCGAATGAGATTAAGGATGTTGTGTTGTGTAGAGTTTCATATTATGCAAGTTTTTTGTGACCAGAAACGTATACCAGTAAATTGGCAGCTATGGCAACTATTAAAAAGAAAAAGAAAGAAATGAGACTGTTACAGACTTAAAATTGTCGCAATGTGATATCTCAAGTTATACAGCTGCCATTTTGTTACATGACAATGAATTTCATTCTTTGAGAAAGGTAACAAAATGTGATCCATTTTTTTTGTGTAACCTTGAGAATCAGTCTAAGCTAGCTATCTATTCTCACATCCATTAGAAGACTGCAGTTGTCAGTATGTTTTGAAATACTTTCAAAATATAAGCATTTACATTACTTGAGAATTGCATTTTAATTATTTGATGACAAGTTTCTTATTCTTGCATATTTGCTATGATTGCAGTGATTGAACTTGCAACAAACATATTCCTATGTCTTGAACAAGGCATAACAATCCATTCCCTATGTATTTCTTCTTTAAATATGTTAACCAATCATAATACCTTAGTGAATTACATTGTACATAGCTATAATGGTGTCTCAAGTCTTTTGTGTGTAATATAGACACAGGTGTACATTTCTTTATTGCTTCCTCTGGTTGGACAAGTACATGGCAGCTTTCTATATGTGGTTTATTTAGTCACATCCTGCTCATGCATGTTTCTGTAGGCAGCACTAGGTCATGTTTATGGGCATAAGCATTCCATCATATTTAAAGTGCTTTTAGTCACTTGCATGGGTAGCCTATGCTACTTCACAAGATAGATTTGGACTCAAATATTTAAATTAGTAAATATCTTCATGCCCTTAAGAACTCCATATTTGCATTTTATTCCATCATTTCTGGCACATATATTTGAGTTTCCTTTACCAAGGCATCCTTAGCCTTTCAGTTCCATGCTTCAGTGGTTCTGTTATCAATTTCGGGTCAACTTTTTTACGAGTTAGCTCTGCATTGACATTGCATTCTTAAAGACATGTGTAGAGCTGGTTTTTTAAAAATGTTTTCCATTATAAGTCTTACAGATTAGAGCTATGGGCAAAAAAATACGCAGTTCTGGACAAAAGCGTCACCAGTCTGCATGCTGACCTTTCCTCAGTTTGACAGTTTTTGGTTGACTAGGAAAATAAATCAACTTTTCAGTCACGTAGAGCCATACATTGACATGCTCAGAGACTGCTCCAGTACACAAGTCACCACTGATGATCCTAACGTTATCATCCTGACACAGATGGCCTATTTCAGTTTGACAGGCCTTGGCCATAGTCTATCATGAAGGGTCAAAATATCAATAATAAATCAATCACAGTTTCCAGTATGTTGAATGCAACTGTTGCAAACATGTGCAGGGACCAGTCTAACCCTCATGCCACCTTGAGACACTCATTTGGCATGATGCCATGAATAGCTCCTGATGCCATGAATAGCTCCTCACACTTCAGCAGATGTTGCTTTGCAATTTTTTTATACTCTGACTCTTTACTCAACATATGTCTCAAAGTGATGGTTTTTAATTCAGGGTATTCTGTGGGTCTAGTGAGCAACAGACCTAGTCAGTTTTTCACCAGCTAAGCCTCAAACATTACAGGGGATCTTAGCCTCACCACATGCAACCAAGATGATGTTGCTTGTTCTTCAGTGCTGTCATCTATTCTACACAATTCAGTGGATTTTATTCAGTCTCCTTTGGGAACGCTTTTCACCTTGGACTCACTAGAGTTTTGTCCTCTTCTTCCAACTCCATCAACAACCTGGACCTGAGGTCCAGTATCTGTTAATCTTTTGATGGAATGAAAGAAGTCAGACTGAAGTTACTTTCACAGTATGGTAGAATTA